>CM051039.1:34283000-34883000 GCA_027627225.1 Congeria kusceri | reverse complement strand
GTAGCCAGGGTTTTCTTTTGGCCAATTTTATAGCGGTTATTGGGTCGTATTCCTAATGGCAAAAAGTATCTTTTTTCCCAAATCCAGTTCCAAAATCCTAATTGATGGTTTGACTTTTAGATGTTTGGAAATAAGAGGTGTTCAGTGTAGAAATAGACTGTTGAAGTAATAATAATTGTTTTACTGATTTGTTTTTGTTCAGAACATTTTATTTTATGTAGTTTATAAAAATTCTAATTTTATTAATCAAACAAATATAATTTTTCCCAGTTTTAGGTGTAATGACGCTTAAATTCCAAATTTCATGGGTATCTAGGTCATATTCCCAAAATGGTGAAAAAAAGTCCTGGTAGTAGCAGACTATCAATAAAATTGAACACAGTGGCGGTTATTGAGATTTATTTAAAAATGCAAGGTTTAAATTGCTCATGCATCCAACATGAAAGTGTAATTATAAAAATATTTATGGAACATTATTGATGAATACATTATCTGTCCAGGTATTTACATTTTATTGCTATATTTTCATTGTAAAACATAATTATCTATTTTTTGTGATCAATGTGAAAGTTGCAATCAAAGACCTGTTTGAAGAATATAGACAAAGAAAGATAATTGTCTACCACAGAAATGGTCCTTTCCGGGTTATGCGCTGCAGCGAATACTGCCCATATAAAAAGTACCATAGCTCAAATTTCGCCCAGCGCTAACAAGTTATGCTATTGCTGGAGTGACTAGTGTGGGTCAGGTAGTAGTGTTATAGTCCTACGGTGATTATACACGCATTCATTCATCTACTCCTTGAAAAAAATGTAAACTTCAACATAATCTACTTCTACAATATTTTCATTGTATAAACTAAAAACTTTTTTATGCCGCATCTTGATGCGGGAGGCATATAGTTATGGTCCTGTCCGTCCTTCCGTCTGTGAAAGATTAAGTAGATTTTACCGTTTCGTCTAGAACCAACACCGCTTACTACAACACTTGGATACTTACCAGTTGTTGCTTTTGACCATTTCCTATCCACACATATCACCCAACCTCACTTTGACCTTGACCTTGACCTAACTTGCACTTAGAATAATTCAGATGAGCTGTTTATTGGTTAACTAGATTTTACCGTTTCCTCTAGCACAAACACCGCTTGCAACAACACTTGGATATTTACTAGGGATGGGACCGAATACTGAAATCCATATTCGAATATTCGTTTTAGGTATTCGAATATATTGGAATATTCGTTTTGTAAATACTACTATATACGGCACTCTGTCCGAATATTTACCTAACCGAAATATGTATACTAAGTGTACGTAGTAGTTTTACCTTGTTTTAGTGGTAAATGAGCGATATAACTTAGTGAGTGTTAGGCAAATATAAAGAAATGTTAGATATTGTTAAATGTATTGTTTATTAATTTGTTAATCGTTCCGTAAAAAAATTTCTCATTACATAGATTACACGTTGCCTGGGTTTTGTCTAATGACCGCGTAAAATACTTCCAAGCACATGATGGTGGCATTGTTTATTAATCAAGACTCTTGTATAATATATGGTGTTGATATAATGGAGAATAATTTACAAGTGACGTATATTAAGATTGACCAGATCTTGCTAATTTTTTTAAAGAAATTGATTGGCTGATAATGGATTCATTTTGATTGGTTTACTTAGAGAGTAATTGTAATTAACTGTAAACAAGTTAACCGTATAGATGTCACTTAAGGACAATAAACAACAATGTACGCCTTGTGCAAACTGTGAAACCGTTATCACAACATGGTCCAGTTTTGTTATTTGTGGATACAATGGGTCATCAATTGTCGTTAATTGGACATGTTTGGCATGTGTTGTAAAAACGTTACACTGCCCCCGCCCACCTGCTAGGCAGGAAATACGACTGGAATTCATGTTAACTTTGCAATAAACTGGAAAAAACATGATTTTTTAAAATATGTTCTTTAAATAAATTTGAAAATCGAATATTCGTATTCATTTTTTTATCTTCGAATATTATCCGATATTCGAATATTCTGTCCCATACCTAATATTTACACAGTTGTTACTTATGACCGTTCCTAATCCACCCATATCACCCAACCTTAGTTTGACCTTGACCTTGAGCTTACCCGCTCCATGGATACTGGGTCCAGTCCTTAATCTGGACTCTCACATTCAGTCATGCGATCGATGCCTTCCTAATTTGCTATTGGGTTACTTAACACGTTGTCATTCTTGAGAAAAAATGAACACCTTGCATTTTGTAAAAGGAGCAAATAATCCTAAGTGTAAAGTTGCATTTTGGGGATAAGTGCATTTTAAAGAAATTTTGCTTGGGGCCTACGCCATGACACATTTCATAATGTATAAGGTAAAAGATAACTAATACCTTTTTTTTTCTGTTCTGTAGGCGTAACTATGGAGACATCCACACCAGCTTCAAAGAAAGAGAGAAGGACCCCTAAGCAGGGAGTGGGTACAATCACTGTGTCGCCCATATCTGCTGTAGCTACTGGAAAGTCGTACCCCAGGCGTGAAAGAAAACCCAGACATCTAGATGAAGATTATTGGTACGAGGGTGAGAAAGATACAGTGAAAATAATCAGGGACAAAAACAAATTGGGTTCAGCATCTAAAAAGAGGAAGAGAGCGTCAGTTGAACATGGGAATGCAGATGAGGTTGTGGTGGACTCTTCGGTATTAGAACACGGTTCTTGTAATAGTGTTTTACATTTGAAACCGAGTAATGAATCTATAGTTTCTGCTGAACAGTTGGACCTTGATACAAAAGCTGTCAAAAGCAGTGAAGGTGGAACTACAGATGTAAGTGAAGCTCTGGTAGCAGACTCAAGTTCTGACAGTTCTTTTGCATGTGAGAACACAGAACAGTATTTAGAGCTTAAAAGAGAAGTTGAACGTTTGCGAACCACAAGAAGGTTGGCACATGAGGTTAAGCAAGACATTTCTAGAAAATATAATTCCTACCATAATGGTGGTTGTTCGCTTGCACATTTCAGTGTTGAAGCAGTTCAAAATAGTATTGGTGCAGATGGTTCAAAAATGGAAGGGGACAATGAAAAAGTGGTTGAGATGCCTAAAAAGAGAGGTAGAAAATCTAACTGCAAAGATCTCGGTACATCAGCTGTGCCTTCCAATGATAGTAATGTAACCATTGATACAAGTTGTGATGCAGAGTCTTTCCTCAATAACACTGCGGAAGAAATACTAGTAGAGGGAGAGGGACAGGTTGAAAAACCTGTCCAAAAAAGAAAAAGGGGGAGAAAGCCCAAAACACAGGAACCTCTTGAAGCTTCCAGAAATGACTCAGAGTCTTTCCTGAGCAATACTGTAGGTGAAATACAGGAAAGGATAGATGAACTTGTGCCAAAAAGAAAAAGGGGGAGAAAGCCGAAAACACTGGAACCTCTTGAAGCTTCCAGAAATTACTCGGAGTTTTTCCTAAGCAATACTGTAGGTGAAATACAGGAAAAGATAGATGAACCCGTGCCGAAAAGAAAAAGGGGAAGACCCAAAAAAGTAGTTGACATTGAAATGTCGGGCAGTTTGTCAAAAGATTCAGCAGTTGAAAGGAATCCTAGCATTATGGAGACTTTGGCAGATAATAGTGAATCTACTGATTGGAATGAGAGAACTACTATAGGTGGGGCCAGTGTGTCCAGTACACCAGATGGTGGTATGAAAACAGTTAGTAAAAGAGGTCGCAAAAGAAAAGCTGTTGATTATTCATCCTTGGCAAGTCCTGATGAAGACTGGGAGGTAAGAAAACTATAATGTACCTATAAGGTTTGTTGTTTGTGATGTTGATTAGGTAAAAAAATTAATTAAGTGTTTCGGGCACAACTCTTTAAAAAGTTAGGTAAGGCGGGGATTGAGTTTTTGTTTAACTTTTTTTTAAAGTCACATTTCGGTAAAAAAACATAGAAAATTATTTTATATCTGACAAATACTGATTTCCCTGAAAATTATCGTCACTAAAAACTTTAGGGTCGCGGGTTTTCGCTATGTAGGGTAGGGTTACCCGAAACACAGAATTTTTTTTGTTTGGCCTTATGATTCAGTAGTGTTCTTCCATGTGTTTATGAAAGTCTTTCTTATTTTTAGGAACTCTAATTAAGAAAAAACAGTGTAATTTAAGAGGATAGTGTTGCCAGTATAGAAGTCATCATTTAAAATGTATAGTAAAATTTAATGCAATTAAAAATTTGAAATGAAAAATAAATACCGTCATACTTATAAGGAATATGTTTCAAGAATTACAATTAGGAACATTTACCAGTGATTTTCCGCTATATAAACTAAGTACCCTAAAAAGGTACCTTCCCAATCTAAATTACTTACACATTTTCCCAATTTGAAGATAAAAAAATCCCAAATATCTTGGAAACCGATCCTAAAAAGATTCACTATATGTATTTAACTTTCATTTTACCTCCTGGAAACACAAGTACAAGTGAAAGAATCAATGAAAAAGCAGTTTTATAGTTTATTTATTGTTTTCTTTGTGGCAGTTTTTGCAGAAAGTGATAAAATTCCCAATTTGGTTGAAAACGTGGCTAATTTTCCCAATTGACTGGTACGGGTACCATTCTTGAGGAAAATCACTGTTTACCATTATCTTGTGAAAGACTCGTGTAACATTAAATTTTATTACCTACTTTACTATATAAATGATAATTAAGCGTTTTCAACTGTTTACCACTTTGCTAAAACAAGCTTCTTCGACCAGGCAACATTTCGTGATGTTTCATGGTTTTGTTTCGTTATGTTGCCCTTATTATTATTAAAAGGGAAGCAACCTGCGCAGGATGTTGCGCAATGTAACTTTATAGTAACACTTACTGCTGCTGAATGTTACAAGCAGCTAGGACTCAGGATAATGATTGTTCCATTTGAGTTGTGTGATTCACAACTATCACTATATTAGATTTCATGGAAAATAAAACAATTCAATATTGTTTTTATTTATTATTAGAAGTAGGTAATAAAACAGATATTTTATTGTCATTTTGGAACAGTCAAATTGTTTCCTTCAGTATCGGGGGCAACATTTTTAACTGTTGCCCTCGGTCTAACGGCCTCGGGGCAACAGTTCAAAATATGCCCCCTCTACTTCAGGAAAACAATTTGACTGTTCCCAAATGCCAATGAAATATCTGTATAATATTTGACAGGTTGATCACAGAAACAAGAGCGTGGATGAAGGGGAATGCACTCAGGAAACACCATCTAGGCAGCGAGGAAAGGACAAGACCCCGAAATCTAGTCATTCAGTCGGCCAAACGGTAAGCGCTTGCTTAAGGGCTGCAACAATATTCCAATATATTGTAGTGTATTGCAATATGCATTGTCCATATTGTATAATAATAATCCAATAAAAATTATCCAAATAAAACTAGTTGTGTGTAGTCATATATTATAATTATATTGATAACATAAAAATCCTTGATCCTTGACTTAACTTGTTTTTTCTTACAAAACACAAGAAATAAAAAATTGTGTTTGTTGATTTATTAGCGCGACTATTCGAAGAATATGTGAGCTTTCCCACTAACCCTGGCGTCGGCGTCCACGTCTGAATTTGGTTAAAGTTTTTATTCAGAAGTCTTGTAACTTCAAAACTACATAAGTTATTCACTTGAAACTTGAAATATACCTTTGTCATCAACTCCAGTGTCAGGGGCAACACTCCCCATAACTCTGTTTTGTATTTTGACAGAGTTATGCCCCTTTCTCACATAGATTTTCTGCACATAGATTTTCTGGTTAAAGTTTATATTCAACAGTTTTGTAACTTCAGAACTACATAAGTTATTCACTTGAAAATTGGAATATGCCTTTGTCATCAACTTCAATATAGGGGCAACATTCCATGTAACTCTGTTTTGTATTTTGACAGAGTTATGCACTTTTTCACTTAGATTTTCTGGTTAAAGTTTATATTCAAAAGCTTTGTAATTGCAGAACTACATAAGTTATTCACTTGAAACTTGGAATATACCTTTGTCATCAACTCCAGTGTCAGGGGCAACATTCCATATAACTCTGTTTTTTTGTCAGAGTTATGCCCCCTTTTCACATAGATTTTCTGGTTAAAGTTTATATTCAGAACGTTTGTAACTTCAGAACTACATAAGTTATTCTTTTTAAAATAGGAACATACCTTTGTCATATGTATGCCCCTTCCACTTTCCAAAATATGTACCAACTGAAATACTTCGAATAGTGAGCCGCTGTCCTCTGACAGCTTTTGTTCAGTATATTGCAATACTGTTTTACCCATTTTAGCTCACCTGAGCACGAAGTGCTCGGTGAGCTATTTGTATAGGGGACCTCTCCGGCGGCGTCGGTCGTCCATCGTCTGTCGTCAGTATGCTGTCAACTATTTGGACCATTGTCGCGATAAAGACTACATTTTTCATTCAATCTTGACGTAACTTGCACAGTTTGTGTATGACCATAAAATCTCAGATGGGATTGTTTTTGGGTCAGATCACACCTGTAACACCAGAGTTATTGCCCCTTTTTCATAAAAAAAAAGTGCAAAAATGACCTTTTCCAACGTTTAGACCAAATTTGCCATTAAATCATAACCAAACTTTCACAGTTTGTGTATTGCCATCAGATCTCAGCAGACGCCAAAAATGGGCCAGATCGTGTTTCAAACACCAGAGTTATGGCCCTTTGTTTATTTAAAAAAAATACAAAAATGGACATTATTCAGGATAGAGACTTCGTTATCATCCAATCTTTATCAATCATGCAGTTTGTCTATTACCATGAGATAACAGTGGAAGTGGAATAAAAGCAAGATCGGACCAGAAACAGTTATTGCCCTTTGTTTGTGAAAAAAAAATGCAAAAATGGATGCTATTCAGGATACAGACTTCATTTTTCATCCAATCTTCACCAATCTTGCACAGTTTGTCTATGACCATAAGATTTAAGGTGAAGTCGAATATAAGCAAGATCAAACCAGAAACACCAGAGTTATTGCCCTTTGTTAGCGAAAAAAATATGCAAAAATGGACATTATTCTGGATAGAGAATTCATTTTTCATCCAATGTTCACAAATCGTGTACAGTTTGTCTATGAACATAAGACTGCAGGTGAGGTTGAATAAAAGCATGATGGGGCCAGAAACACCAGAGTTACTGCCGCTTGTGTTTGGAAAAAAGCATCAACAAGTTATCAATGATTGGCTTGCACACACGATTTTTGATTCAATGTTGACCAAACTTGCACAGTTTGCGCATTACCATAAACATTGATTGATAGAATTTGATTTCCAACAGTTGCAAGACTTCCATGCAGTTATTTGTACGTGCAACATTGAAGTCTTCAGAGCCCGCATTAACATCATTTATCATCATTGATAATTAGAAAATTATCAAAGAAAAAGCAAAACTTTACCTGATAGCACAGCCATTGCAATTATCGCATTGCAACTAGTTCTCCAAAACTACATAAGTTATTTACTTAAAACTTGGAACTAACCTTTGTCATCAACTCCAGTATCAGGGGCAACATTCCCCATAATGCTTTATGTATTTTGACAGAGTTATGCCCCTTCCTCACATAGATTTTCTGGTTAAAGTTTATATTCAGAAGTTTTGTAACTTCAATAATACATAAGCTTTTCACTTGAAACTTGGAACTAAACTTTGTCATCAACTCTAGTATCAGGGACAACATTACCCATAACTCTGTTTTGTATTTTGACAGAGTTATGCACACTTTTTACATAGATTTTGTGGTTAAAGTTTTTGTTCCAAAAATGTATGAACTATACAAAGCTTCACTTTAAAGTTTTGTATTTTAACAAATTTATGCCCATTCTCCTATCCAAAATATGTACCCACTGAAATACTTGTAATAGTCGAGCGCGCTGTCCTCTGACAGCTCTTTTTGTTCAATATATTGCAAGACAGTTGTAACCTTTTTTCAATATATTGCAATATGGTTTTACCCTTTTTCAATATGTTGCAATACTGTTTTACCATTTCTCAATATATTGCAATACAGTTTTACCCTTTTTCAATATAATTATTGCAATACGGTTTTACCGTTGTTCCATATATTGCAATACGGTTTTACCCTTTTTCAATATATTGCAATACGGTTTTACCCTTTTCAGTATATTTCAATACGGTTTTACCATTTTTCAATATATTGCAATATGGTTTTTGTCATACTGTTGCATCCCTAGAGTGCAATCAAATCCTATGTTGATGCTGACACATGAAACTTTAAAGCCAGAAATTTTCGATTTTCCAAAAATTGATGTCTATTTGAAATATTCATGTGGTACTATGCCTTGTTGTTAAAATTATTTCAGAATTTTCATAAGCCATTATCTGTTTTTGCTACTTCTACATTTAATGTTGCATGTGCATCCATGCCTTACTCAATCATGGAAGATCTTATTTGTAAGTTTTAAAGCGACTGAAGCGTTTAGCCTATTTGTAATTATAATATATTTGAAATTCAAATATGTATTTATTTCTACATGTTAAAAGTAACAAAACAGTCAGTGTTTTATAGCCAAAAGACAGTAATAATAATAATTATTTCAGTCATATTGATATACCCATAGAATGCTGAGCATAATTGATTAATACTCAGTGGTCTACATGTATATAGAGAATTCTGGTTATAGTGTTGAATAAAGATATAAATTTTATTTAGCGAGGTTTAGAAATCCTGGAACACGAGCCTTGGCGAGTGGGTCACGTTTTACGCTGAGCAAATAAACTTACCTTTATTCAACACTTGCTGAGTATTCTATTTATCCCCCCCAAAAAGAAAACACACTAAATATTATAAACAACTTAAAATGATGTAATGTCATAAAAATCAACAAGATGACGTGATTAGACTGCGCACGTTTGTTATATTCCACAGTGTGGAAATACAGCTAAGTTTATCCCACGGGGTGTTATTTCGTCAATGCTGGCTCGATGATAGGATATAATGTAACCTGTGTTTCAGTTTACATGTAAGCACTGTGCCTTTGAATCCAACACAGGACAGATGAGGATGCATTATGCAGTACAGCACCACCTGGCGGTAAATCTGAACCTGTACAAGTATATAGTTTATAATTGCAGACTTTCTTGAAAAACATTATTTAGATAACTTAACATTCAGTCATGTAGGTGTGTCGAAATAGCAGGACTAATCCACTTCTAACAGAACAGAAAATGTACCGGTTTAACATTTGTTAACATTTTATTGCCATCGTCTGGTGGTTATGTTAATTTTAGTCCATTGATGAATTGTAAACGGTGGCAGCACTTTAAAGAGGTTTAAACCCCCTAAGCATTTCATTGACTGTTCCATGGTAGGTTTAAACCCCCTAAGCATTTCATTGACTGTTCCATGGTAGGTTTAAACCCCCTAAGCATTTCATTGACTGTTCCATGGTAGGTTTAAACCCCAGTGTTAATCTTTTTTGTTATGTGTTTGTTTCATTTTTCTGCGATGTGTAATGCAATGTGTTGATGAGGTTTAGTGATCACTTTGGGAGGGTCAGGCATTGTGCTCTCCAAAGTGAGTCACAATGGTGTAGTGGATGCGTTGTCCACCTTGCGATCTGGAGATTGTGAGTTCAATCCCAAACCAGGGAACATTCGAGTCATCATTCTCAAAAGACACCCAGTACTGGTTCTACCGTGGAAACCGACTTGAAAGTGTCTCAATATCGATTCAGTCAAGCTAAAATAAATAGGTTGAAACTCTTAATTTATCAGTAATCGCAACCTAGGCACAGTTGCTAAAAAATTTAACGGTCATTTAAGCTAAGAGCCGTTAACTTTTGAATGAAGTGATTTATATAAATCATATGTTTAAATTTTAAACTGTGAGTATATTCTAAATATATATGTATGCTCACATAATTATCAACTGTTTGATAAGTAAGTTGCTTGTAATATTAATTTTGTTTACATCTAAAGTTAACAGGCCATTAGCTTAATTGTCCGTTAACGTTAACATTTTGGAATTTTCTCATCATGTTTACAGTGGTCGCATGAAAACGAAGCTGGTAGCCGGGAGAGCCGTGCAGATATACGTCAGATTCTGAAGTATAGGAAGTCTTTGTTGTGCCCCAAGTGCGACAAACAGATGAACTTCGATACATATTACTGGCAACATTTGCAGTGGTGTGGCCGAGAGGTAATGTGGCTTGTGATTGTTATTATTTATCCAGGCCTTTTTTATGTCATTTTTGTAATGGAAAAGTAGATATCTTTCCCCTTTTCAGCTCACCTGAGCAAAAAGTGCTTATGGTGAGCTTTTGTGATCGCCTGTTGTCCGGCGTCCATGCATGCGTGCGTGGGTCTGTCCGTCGTCAACTTTTAATTAAAACGATATCCTCCTAAACCACTTTTTCACCAAACTTCACAGGAATGATCATTGGGTGACCCTCTTTCAAAGTTGTTCAAATCGTTATGGTCCACTGCATATGTAGGTCACCAGAGCTAAAAATAGATTTAAATGGTGTTAGCTTAAAAAATCTTTGAGACCACAGGGCCCAGAGGTTTTATATTTAGTATGTAACATCCTATAGTGGTCCTCTACAAAGATTGTTCAAATTATGCCCCTGGGTCAAAACTGTCCACGCCCAGGGGATCACATGATTGATATAGAATATATAGCAAAATGACTTTAAAAATCTTCTCTGAAACCACAAGGCCCAGAGGTTTCATATTTGGTATGAAACATCCTATAGTGGTCCTCTACAAAGATTGTTCAAATTATGCCCCTGGGGTCAAAACGGGCCACGCCCCGGGGGTTACATGGTTTATATAAAAGATATTGCAAAATGACTTTAAAAATCTTCTCGTCTGAAACCACAAGGTCCAGAGCTTTCATATTTGTTATGTAACATCGTATAGTGGTCCTCTACACATAGTGTTCAAATTATGCCCCGGGGTCAAAGCTGGTCACGTCCTGGGGGTGACATGGTTTATATAGACTTAAATAGCAAAATGACTTTAAAAATCTCCTCTGAAATGGCAAGGCCCACCGCTTTCCTATATGTAGTATGTAACATTGCATTGTGGTCCTCTCCAAAGATTTTCAAATTATGCCCCTGGGGTCAAATCTGGCCACACCCCGAGGGGTCACATGGTTTATATATATATATTTATATATGTATATTAATTGAATAGCAAAATGACTTTAAAAATCTTTATCTGAAACTGCAAGGCCTAGAGGTTTGTTCAAGATTGTTCAAATTATGCCCCTGGGATAAAAATAAGCCAACCTTGGGGATGCAAATTCCAGTTTGGTTACAAGGTCTCAGGTGAGCGTCCTAGGGCCCTCAGGGCCCTCTTTTTTAACCTTACAATTCCTCTAAGTATCTTTACTTTATGTTTTATTTTTTTTAACCAAAGTCTGACAAAAATTGGCCAAGAAAGAGGAATTTTTGTTAACAATGCAACTTTTTTTAGCTCACCTGAGCACAAAGTGCTCATGGTGAGCTTTTGTGATCGCCCGTTGTCCGTGCGTCGGTCGTCAACTTTTCATTCAAACAACATCTCCTCCTAAACCACTTGGCAGATTTTCACCTGACTTCACCGGAATGATCATTGGGTGACCCTCTTTCAAAGTTGTTCAAATCGTTACAGTCCGCTGCATATGTAGGTCACCAGAGATAAAAATAGATATAAAATGTGTAAACTTTAAAAATCTTCTCTGAAACAGCAGGGCCCAGAGGTTTCACATTTGGTATTTAACATCCTATAGTGGTCCTCTACGAAGATTGTTCAAATTATTCCCCAGGGGTCACATGGGTTATATAGAATATATAGCAAAATGACTTTTAAAATCTCCTCCTCTGAAACCACAAGGCCCAGGGGTTTCATATCTGGTATGTAACATCCAATAGTGGTCCTCTACAAAGATTGTTCAAATTATGCCCCTGGGGTCAGAACTGGCCATGCTTCGGGGGTCACATGGTTTATATAGAATATATAGCAAAATGACTTTAAAAATCTGCTTCTCTGAAACAACAAGGCCCAGAGGTTTCATACTTGGATGTAACATTGTATAGTGGTCCTCTACAATGATTGTTCAAATTATGCCCCTGGGGTCAAAACTGGCCACGCCCTAGGGGTCACATGGTTTATAAAAACTTTTATAACAAAATGTCTTTAAAAATCATCTACTCTGAAACTGCAAGGCCCAAAGGTTTCATATTTGGTATGTAACATCCTATAGTTGTCCTCTACAACAAATATTGTTCAATGTATGCCCCTAGGGTCAAAACTTGTCACGCCCCAGGGGTCATATGATTTATATAGACTTAAATAACAAAATGAATTTTAAAATCTTCTCAGAAACCGCAAGGGCCAGAGGTTTCTTTTTGGTATGTAACATGGTATATTGGTCCTCTACAAAGATTGTTCAAGTTATGCCCCATGGGTCAGAAATGACTACACCCCAGGGGTCACATAGTTTATATAGAATTAGATAGCAAAAAAAACTTTAAATTTCTTCTCCTCTGAAACTGCAAGACCTAGAGGTTTCATATTTGTTGTGTAACATCGTATAGTGGTCCTCTACAAGTAATGTTCAAATTATGCCCCTGGGGTCAAAACTGGCAATGCCCCGGGGGTCACATGGTTTATGTAGACTTAGATTGCAAATGACTTTAAAAATCTCCTCTGAAACGGCAAGGCCCACAGCTTTTCTGTATTTGGTACGTAACATTGCATAGTGGTCCTCTCCAAAGATTGTTCAAATTATGCCCCTGGGGTCAAATCTGGCCACACCCCAAGGGGTCACATGGTTTATATAGACTTAAATAGCAAAATGACTTTAAAAATCTTTACCTGAAACTGCAACGCCCAGAGGTTTGTTCAAGATTGTTGAAATTGTGCCCCTGGGATAAAAATAAGCCACACCTTGAGGATGCAAATTCCTATTGCGTTACAAGGTCTCAGGTGAGCATCCTAGGGCCCTCAGGGCCCTCTTGTTTTCAAGAAACCCAGTTGGATGCATTTAATAAATGTATTTCACATAACAATTTATGTATGTTTATATTACATAGTAGATGTATTATAATAATCTATAATGTATAATAACGATTTTTAAAAATTCCCTTTTTACCGTTAAATTCCTCTCATGAAATGACTTGCCACATTCCCCTAAAACACCAAAAAAAGGGCTGTCATCTTGGGTTTCTCATTGAGTAGTATGTCTTGAGTAAAGAAATTGCTATAAACAATGTATTGTTGAAGAGATTATAAAGACATTCTATTACAGTATTTATAAAATCTTAGTTTATTTGTTGGTCATTAAAACACACTAAATTGGGGGTATTTCCAGGACTTCTTTCTGCATCTGTAATCAATATGTATCACAACAGTTTTGTAAATGTGAAAAAGCACATTCAGGTCACTGTGTTATGTCAATTTCTGGGAGTTAAATCGATTTTGCTTGGAGAATAAGCCTTTTTAGGCTTTAATTGTAGTAGCAAACATAACATAAGTTTTTATTGGTCTTTGTAATTGTTGCTGTAAATTCATTTGCCAATATTAACACTGTATTAATGTATGTTTTATCAGAAAGAGACTTACATCTGTGAACACTGCTTGAAAGGAAAGCTGATGTTGCAATGGAGACATTTGCATCTAAAAACGTGCCCTGGTTTGGCCAGGCAAGCTGCAGCACAAAGCGTGGCCCCTCCCTCCCTTGACGAGGACAGTAACCATGACGATAACAATGTCACTGCAGGCGGAAGGAAGAAACGAAAGGCTTATAAGAAGTAGACCTTTTTAGTTCTCCTGGCAGGTTATGAACCAGGGGTGATATTCCAGAAGCATCTTAAGTTTATCTTAAACTATTTTCACTTAAGTTCCAATTTTTGTAAGGTTATATTTTTAAAACTACATATAAATTAATGAATCCAATTACAGTTTAGTAAGTAGTAGTTAATAATAAGTTGATAATTGGTGAACATTTAGCGAATTTTTTTGTATACATGGAAACAAATGCTTAAGAAATATGATGATTTTAAGGCTAAGGATAAGATTTCACTGAAGATGTTTCTGGAACACGACCCCAGGCTTGCTAACAGTTTCAAATTTACATAGGTGGGCTTGTAACATTGTTTTGCTCTCATAAGAATTACGATGACTGGCACAGTGTAATATATTTTTTGGCACATTATCATTTAAGAAAGCATTATTCAGTTTGTGAAAAAACACTCTCAGCAACTAATGTTACGTATCAGTACTCGAGTTTGCAGTTACTAATCAAGTTTTACATGACATTTGTCCTTTTGCAGGGCAATCACAATGGCCCTGTTCCCAATTTCGGGAGAAGAGCCCAAACATTAGTATTTAGGAAAACAATATTCAGTTTGTTAAAATTACTCAGGACTGTTTCAGGAAAAAAGGTGATCAGGGGGTGGAATGCCAATGTATTAAAATTCGGTGGGTGGGGGGTGATAGAGGGATAAAACGGATAATCAATGACTTGAAAAAAAATTAAGTTGTGCTGGTGGTACCCCATTTTTCGACTGGCGTTCCGCCCCCCCCCCCCCCATCACCTTTTTTGCTGGAACAGCACTCAGGGAAACTAAGGCTACATACTGTAAACATACAGAAATTCGTCGGTATTAAATTTTGTGGTTTCTTTAAAAACAACAATTTTGTTGGTACTTTATTGCGTGGATTTCAAAATTGAAAAAATTGAGAATGCTAAAATTTACTTTCCTAAATATTCCCAAATCAACAGGTAGTCGTTTGCAACGCATGTGCAACCAATCACGTGATCCGATAATCTCTGCTGGCAAGGTGTCAATTAGCCACATGTGTATAGTAGTATATCTATCTGGCTGATATATGTTCGATCAGACCAACTGTGCCGTTATTGACCCCCAACCATTAATTGGTATCTAATTAACATTTGTGTAGTTATAACAATATCTTAAAAATGTTACTCTGGTGGCCCGATCGAGAGACACAATGCCTATTAAAAGCCTTAAAGACTGCTTTGTGGAAAAATTAAATTGCACCTAATTTGCATATCAACGTTAATTGAGGTTAATTGGCATTTGTGATAAATCTACAAACTGTAGTACCTAATGTATTAATAAAAAATATGACAGTACACCGGTACAACTGGATATATTTCAGATATTGGTAACATTCGGATGCTGAATGCATGAAATTTAGTTGGGGCTTGAATTTGAAATCCACAAAAATGTGTACCCCGCAAATAATAATGGTTTTACATTACTTTTGTTTGTATCTACAGATCAAGTTTATACCTTGATGTTCGTCCTTTTTCAGGGCAATTACAATGGTACATAATATAAGCAAGGAAATGCAGACTGGAGACGACAGTGATGGAACAGACAGCAACGATCCCGACGTCAATCTAGACAGTGACTTTGAAGAAGAAGATGATGACATTGCTGATGCCGATGACAACATTAGCAATGAGGAGGAGGGGGAGGAGAATGAGGAAGATATTGAGGGATTGGCTGATGTAGATGTGAGCACCATTTACCCTGGACTGCGGAGAAGTAGGGCATTTGTGATACTTTCTAGGGATGCTTACTGATACGAGGGCTGTTTCATAAATTCGCGGAGTTCTCTTCTCAAAACATGATTTTTCGATCAATTTACATGAAAACACACACACAAGTAGTTTGACACATATCATATGCTATTTTAAAATGGGTTTTTATTCAACCCATCGAATATATATTAGTATCTATAGCAACCATTATTTAACGAATTGAAGCAAGCCATTTTTTTTAGATTTGAAGCGCACTCGAGTGCAGTGGAAAAGTCAGACTATATGCATTTTTGGCGAGAAAGAGCCTGGGTCACATCTCGGTGTAATTTCCTGTATTTTGGAAAGCATTGTGTTCAACGGTTACCTTCCAGCAGCGTTTTATTGCCATGACTGAAAAATCGCTTGACGTCAACAGACAATATTGAGTTACATCCTCTAGTAAAAGTTTGCGTTTATCTCTGGCGGAAACATTTAAACAAATAAAAATATCGGATACATTGCGAACACACTGGACAAAGGACACAGAGCTTGATATTTCACTGCTTAGCTGCGATCTTCGCCCACACCCTCTGTACAGTCTGGACTTAGCCCCTAGGGGCTTCCCTTTATTCCCTGACCTTAATAATGAACTGAGCGGACAATGCTTTATAACGTCGCTAGAGTTACGCAACAAATCGAGAGAAATTATTTCATCATTCAATAACGATTAATGGTTCAAGGTTACATTTGATTAGTGGGTACATGAACATAGAAAGTGTGTGTCCAAGATGGTGAAAGTGAACCACACTCTTCAATTTATCGTTTAGGTGACCTTACTTTGATGTCGTCAAACTTCAAGTACTCTTGTTCGATGTTCCATATTAAATTAACTGTTCCATGTATAATGATGTACTTTGTGTTTTGATAAATCACATTTAATAGGTTCAAGAAATATAGAAATTCCATGAATTTATGAAACAGCCCTCGTATAAATATAAATATTACCTATTCTTTTTGAAGTCATTTAACTGTTTGCATGGGCATGCAAATATTAATAACAATTTATTTACAAAACTGAATGCCTAATTAAAAAAGTAAGGTAGTGAGATATGAACACTTGTGAAACAGTTCATCATATTATTATCCTTGTACATTGTCATTCAAGGAAATAAGAGTTAAGCAAACAAAGTACACAGATATTTCCAAAGATTTGTCAGATACCGGATACATATATCTGAAAACCAATTTAGGATACAAATCCCATCCTTAATAATTTGACGTATCTAAAAAATAATTATTATAGTCATAAAAAAGTAACTTTTCTATTAATTTACATTTTCTGAATAATCTCATTATTTGTCTGGCAGTTTGGTTTGACTGGACGTTCCACATGATGTTCTATGAAGACACACTCAAGCTGCAAAGGACTCTCCATGATAACACAATGTTCCCAGAATGGTTGCCAAGGAAGGATAGCTTCATGATTCTCTCTGACAGGTATTAAGCATGGAACTAGAAAAATTCCTTGTGAATGTATGCAGATTAAATTAAAAAAATTATGTATTGATTTTTGCCTGTCAAATATTTGCCTTTACCAGTACTCGAACCCATGACCGCCGGTATAATAAATCAGTTGCGCTAACCTGGCCATTCTGGCTTAAAATCATGGTGTTTTCCATATACCGATGAAAAGCATTACGAACACTTTATAATTTTATAAATTTCAGTTGAAGAATTTTCATCAATGACACTAATTTGCAATATATTTTGTCTGTTGTGTTATTTCACTTGTGTATATATTAAGTATATTTCTTTTTGTGATCTATGACAGAAATTTTGAAAATTGTTAATTTGCCAATCTGTGTCTCTTGTCTGTCAGGTTGTTGTCAATATTTACCATGTTAACATGCTAGAGGCCACATTTGTTGCCCAGTCTTCATGAAACTTGCTCAGAACATTTGTCCCAATGAAATCTTGGATGAGTTCAAAACTGGGTCATGTGGAGTCAGAAACTAGGTCACTAGGTTGAATTGAAGAAAAAGCTTGTGAACACTCTAGAAGTCACATTTTTTGCCCAATCATCATGAAACTTGCTGAAAACATTTGTTCTTATAATATCTCAGCCGGGTTCGAAAATGGTTCTGCTAGGTTGAAAAACATGGCTGCCAGGGGGCGGGGCAGTTTTCCTTATATGGCTATAGAAAAAGCTTGTGAACACTCCAGAGGCCACATTTTTGCCCAATCAATATGAAAATTGCTAAGAACATTTGTTCTTATGATATCTCGGCCGAGTTCAAAAATGGTTCCGTTCCGTTGAAAAACATGGCCAGCAGGGGGAAGGGCAGTTGTTCTTATATGGCTATAGAATAATCTTGTGAAAAACTCTTGTCACTTTTTTTGCCCAATCTACTTGAAATTTGCTCAGAACATTTGATCTTATGATATCTTGGCCGAGTTCTAAAATGGTTCCGCTCCGTTTAAAATCATGGCCACCAGGGGCCGGGGCAGTTTTCCTAATATGGCTATCGAAAAAGCTTGTGTACACTCTAAAGTCACATTTTTGGCCCAATCAACATAAAACTTGCTCAGAACGTTTGATCTTATGTCGACCGAGTTCGAAAATGGATTTGCATTGCTGCCAGGGAGTGGGCAGTTTTCCTTATACTTTAAAAAGCTTGTCAACACTCTAGAGGCCACATTTATTGCCCAATCTTCATGAAACGTGCCCAGAATATTTGTTCTAATGATATCTAGGACAAGTTGAAACTGGGTCTTTTGGGGTCAGAAACTAGGTCACTAGGGCATATTGAAGAAAAAGCTTGTGGACAATCTAGAAGTGACATTTTTTGCCTAATCTTCTAGAAACTTTCTCAGAATGATTGTTTCAATATCTCAGACAAGTTTGAAACTGGGTCATGTGGGGTAAAAAACTAAGTAACCAGGTCAAATTTAAGAAGAAGCTTGTTAACAGTCGAGAGGCCACGTTTATAGGCCAATCATTATGAAACTTGCTTAGAACATTTGTCCCAATTATATCTGGGACAAGTTCGAAACCATGTCACATGGGGTCAAAAACTAGGTCACCAGGCCAAATTAAAAAAAGCTCATGAACACTGTAGAGGCAACATTTTTAGACGAATGTTTGTGAAAACTTGCTAAGAACAGTTTAGTTCCTAAGCTCCTCAGGTGAGCAACCTAGGGCCTTGTGGCCCTCTATTTTATTTTGTAGTGAATCTTCTTTTAGATTTTTTTTCTTAAATGCATATCCCAAAGAACACTGATACCACTTTTTGAAAACAATGACAAGTTTTTATTTTAGTGTGGTAATATATGTTTGTTGTTACTTTTGTTAGTTTATTTTCATACAAAAATCAACAACCGGCTTGTCATTGCGATCCCATTTTAAGATTTGCCTTATACTGATTTTCACCAGCCATTGTAATGCTTTCTATGAAGCTGTTAACATTGAACTTTAATATTCATGTTTTTCATTTGTCACCTTAACTTGAAATTTCTAAAAACAACTAAAACAACAAAACAACAACAACTAGGCCATCTATAAAAAATTGATTGTTTGCAGTTGCGCAACCGACCCATCGAAATTACCCCCCACCCAACATGTTTTAGGCCATCCACCAATTTTTTTTTTACTTTTCAGTATATATTTATCTTTCCGCTCAATGCAATTTTTTAAATGTACAGTAATTGGATTTCTCGGCTTGGTATGTTTAACTTGAATAATTCAAATTGGCATATGTTAAAAAGTGTTTGCCCAAGGAGTTCCACATTCAGTATTGCATGATATGACATTTATTGCTTTTGGTATTTTATCTTATCAGACAGAAAAACAAAACAAAAACAAAACCTTCCCCCCTCAAAAATTTTGGGTCGCGCAACCAAAAACAGTCAATTTGTTAGGATGGCCCTACTGTATATTCCTTTTTCTACTGCATCTACTTGTTTGTTATTCTAGAGAAACTGAATCCTACCTGCCCAAGACACGGACCAATTGGCATATTTGCTCAGAAACAGGTCCCAGCAGTGTGAATGTGCTAGAGGGACATGTAATTGAAGGTAAGTTGGATGTTATATCAGCGAATGACCAATTGATGAGATTTGATTGACAAGGCAGTTCAAGCTATTCTACTCACTCACTTGTTCGTCGGCGTCGGCGTTATGCTCTGGTTCAGGTTTGCGTGCAACAAGAACATATCTCAGTGACTACTGCAGATATTCAATTGAAAGTTATCACATGTCTTTGGGGTGATTATGTAAGGTCACTGACTAAGGCCCATAACTCTGACCTGCAATTTAACTGAATTATGCCCTTTTTGTACATAGAAAATTAAGGTTAAAGTTTGCGTGCAACAACTCCATATCTCTATATCTACTACATATATTCAATTAAAACATCACACATGTCTTCAGGGTCGCTATATAAGTTCACTGGCCAAGGCCCGTAGCTGTGACCAGCATTTTAGCAGAATTATGCCCCTTTTTTGTTCTGACAAAGGGCAATAACTCTGACAAAACGGTTTCTATAGTCGAGCGCGATGTCCTGAGACAGCTGTTGTTGATTCAAGTGAGTGGAAAGTAACAAAACATGAAGTGTAAAGGAATTTAATTCTGGAATTTAAAATAAAACAAAAGCTTCTTTCAAGGCCTAAACTGTCCTTAACCACACTGTACTACTCATTGTGGGTATTTTGTAGATTTTTATGAAGAAGAGATTGCAGACAAACAGACATTTTATTAGGAAAAAGTTGGATTTTATAGCCATTTGCTAACTTTGCAAATAGTAAAGCGATCCCTGATTGTCTATTAAAGTGAGTGGGGTGTAACCACCCATTTCCATTGTAGACTAACCAACACTATTCGCATGCCTGAATGTGGGGTGGGGGTGGAATGATGCCCTCCTGTATGTGGGGTGGGGGTGGCATGATGCCCTCCTGAATGTGGGGTGGGGGTGGCATGATGCCCTCCTGAATGTGGGGTGGGGGTGGCATGATGCCCTCCTGAATGTGGGGTGGGGGTGGCATGATGCCCTCCTGCCCCTGGTCATATGAATTTCAAACAACGTAAACATACTAACGTACACTGACTTTCTATTGAAGTGAGTGGAATGTGACCTCCCATTTCTTTTTAGGCTACCCAACACTGTTGGAGGGCCTGGATTTGTGGAGGTTGGCATGATGCCCTCAACATTCAAGTCTTTGGGATTTCAAATAAAACATAAATATTATTATGTACATTGACTGTTTGTTGAAGTGGAGTGGAGTGTAACCAATTTGCCCCCAGCCTTCTACGCTTTGGAAATTTAAGGGAAAACAAAAACGTAACAATGTGCTCTTGAATAATATTTATTCAAGCGAATGGAGTGTAATCGCCTGTGTCCTTTGTAGGCTACCGAACACTGTTCAATGACCTGGATATGTGGAGGCAAGCATCATTCCCCACCCCGCTAGTCATCAAGTCTGTGGAATTTGCAACAAAGCAAAAGCTTAATTATGTACACTGTCTGTTACTTATTGAAGCGAGTAAGGTGTAACCACCTATGTCCTTTGCAGGCTACCCAACACTGTTCACTGGCCTGGATGTGTGGAGGATGGCCTGGTGCCCTCAGCCCCCTGACTGCACGGATGAGCAGGTCCTGGCAGTAGTGGGCAAGATCTCAAGGGATCAGCCCCTAGGGGCCAGGCAGCACTACACGGGACCTGGGGTCGTACAGCTATGGAACACTGGGGTCACGTCCAACTTCAGGTGATGAGAAATGGACTGTAGAACAAATATGCTGGCCCTAGGACTGTGGAATTTCGTAATATTGAATTTTATCTAATGAATATCAAAGGGCATAATTTTTTTTCTGAGATATAAGTCTTAGCTTATAATTCTTTTTGAAGAAAACAACCTGGAGATCAGTGTGGCTTGTTAGTAAAATACTTAAGACTGACAGGTATATTGCCAGATTAATATTGTTTTTCAAAAATTTTAGTAGCCATTGGCCATTTTGGTATAACTGTATAAAATAATAAATGTTAGATGCATTTTAACCGTGTTTAAAATAATAGATGACTATGATTACATGTGACAATATTTTTATCAATTTGCAGAACCTGTACCAGTCGATCATCCAAAGTTCTGTTCAACCTAGCCCATGATTACGGTCATGTGACTGGGCTGGCTTGGTGCCCAGTAGGGGCTTATCAGCAGCTGTTTGGCTGGGCAGGGAACCAGTCTGAGTGCTTCAGGAGGATGGGACTGCTGGCCCTCGCATTAACTGATGGAACTGTACGCATCTTCAGGTTAGGAGGTCATTAATGATGGTTGACATTTAGGAAGGGAATATGTTTTAGGCATTTGTGTGAAGTCTTTTATTAGGGATTTGCCGAAATTTCTAAAAGTATTTTAAAATGAGGGTTATTTAACATTTTCTGGGGGAAAAATATTACAAAATGGCTGGTATTGTTGCAAAATAAACAGTTTGGACGGCTAATTTTGATTTCTCATTGCCAGCACTGTGTATGCTATGTTTCTGCTCTAATTATGCTGATATAAATACAGTTGTTGCATGTTAAATTACACTAATATAAATAAATATACAGTTGTTTTGCTTTAATTATGCAGAATGTTTATTTTTACCTGTATCCCATGCTTGGATGAAATGGTGGAAGGTGTGGTGAGAACCATGTCTACTCACCTCAGGTTTATTTGTGGCGCGTCGTGAGAAAACCGGTCTTAATGCATGTGCGTAAAGTGTCGTCCCGGATTAGCCTGTGCAGTCCGCACAGGCTAATCCAGGACGGCACTTCCCGTTTTTATGGTATTTTCTGTTTGAAGGAAGTCTCTTCTAAACATAAATCCTCTGTCGGCGGAAAGTGCCGTCCTGGATTAGCCTGTGCTGACTGCACAGTCTAATCCGGGACAACACTTTACGCACATGCATTAAGCCCGGTTTTTTCACGACGCGCCTCATTTATGCAATATGTTGCTTTTTCACAGCCTCCCAGGCCTGGATGACCCGGGTGAAGGTGAGGTGAGAACCCTGACAGCAGAGGCTATTGTGACGCTGTTTAAGAATTGAATCGTATTTTTCTGCATTTCATCGGTGTTTGCACTGTCGGAAAAATTATGTCTAATTTGGCGTAATTTTCATCACAATAATTCCTATAATTACCGTGTAAAAACAATTCAAATTTCCCAATATGCATTAACAATTTCACCGTCTGCAACACTGGCAAGGGAATTATCAGTCATTTTGTTCAAGAACGAGAGTGTATACATCGTTAACGTTCGTGCAAACAATGATGTCATTTCGCAAATAGCTAATGAAGGAAGTAAAGGTTCGCGCAAAACAATCAGGTCATTTCGCGAATAGAGAATGAAAAAGTAGTACGATCATGAATAATAAAGAGGTGATTTGGATGCAAAGCTGGGTCATCGGGGTATGAATGACTGGTCACGTGGGTCGATTATCCAATCAGAATGCAGCATTTAGGTGAAAATGCAAAAAGTTGTAATTATATATTTATGAATACAATTGTTGTGGGATTAATTCCTAAAAATCTCAATTTTCCACAGCATATCTTGCATGGATAATGTGGATGAAGGTGAGGTGAGGACCTTGAAGACAGAGCCTGCTGTGACACTGTATATAATTATTAATGAATACAGTTGTTGTACGTTTAATTACTCAGTGTGTTGATTTCCCACAGCATCCCGTATCTGGATGATGCAGGCGAAGGTGAGGTGAGAACCCTGAAGACTGAGCCCACCCTGACCCTGTTGGCCCACCGTGAGCCCGCTAGGAGGAATTTGGCTTGCACTAGCTTGGACTGGGGGCCCGCTATGAAACCTGACCGAATACTGGCCGGGTACTCCGATGGTATGTAGCAGAAATGTGGTGTGGAATTAATATGGAAACATGGAATCACTGGTAGGTATGTTTATGTAGCTAATGTTTTAGAGCCAATAGCAGGGTGCTATTGTTGGTTCACACTTGCCGCCCTCGTGGAATAATCAACACAGAAGTTTGGAAATGTATTTAGAAGTTTTATTCAGATTTTTGAAATATTAAATACCAATATGAATTGGCATTGTTAAAACACATTACTTAGAAGCAATAAAAGCAAAATAACCCTATAAGTATTGTCACTGCGAGATTCTATCCCACTACAACCTTGTAACGCTCAATCAGCGTTCCCTCTACAACATTTCAGGCACAGTCCGATTGTTCAATCTGGCTTCCGAGTCCCCCCTGCAGCAGATGACCACAGACCATGTCCGGCAACTGTTGCCATGCAGCACCTTCCAGTTCCACTCCTCACCCGTGAGAGCAGTACGATGGTGTGGTACTGATGTGAGTGGCTACAAGTTTTATCTTTAGTTATTGCACCTAACTGCTGTTGTTATTGATAGTAACACACTTGCCATTAACTGTTTTTGTTGTAGCCCTATCTTAATAATTGCAGCTTGCTCATGTTGTTACTGATAGCAGGGATTTGGACTTGCATAATTTTGCGAGTTGAAACAAGACTCAGTTCCTCATATTTGTGAAATATCCATGTTCAGGAGTAGATCTAGCTTTTTATGGAGGAATACAACAAATTGTAGTAAAGTTAGAAAAATAAAATAAAACTTTGGTACAATTTTAGGGCTGTTCCAGGAAAACAGGTGATGGGGGGTGGGGTGGCAGAACCCCAGTCCAAAATGGGGTACCACCAACACAACTTTATTTTTTTTCAAGTAATTGATAATCCGTTTTATCCCCTCTTATCACCCCCACCACCAAATTGTAATACATCGGCATTCCAACCCCTCATCACCTATTTTCCTGGAACAGCCCTTAGCATAAAAAATTCATCATTCCACTAGAAATAAAAATGTGTTTTTGCAAGTTAAATTTGTCATTTTGCAAGTTGACACAAAAGTCTCTCTAAAAAAAATGTTATTGTACTTTATAGGTGATTTGTAACCCTGATTGATAAGTACCTGATGCCAGTAACCTTTATTGTTGCAACATTATCGTGGTGTGGTATGTTCATGTCTCTGACTAGTAAGCAAATTTTTTAAATGTCCCCAGCTTCTCGTCATGGTCTGTGACTGTATTCAAGTTTATAAGTGAAAAATCATGTCATATGATAAATACATGACAAAAAGAGCTTTGTATATGTAAAAACAATTATGCATGATAACAAGGCATTGAAACAGAGCAAAAGCAGAATTTATAAATCAAAATGTTAATTTGAGCATGAGTACTTATAACTATGTAAACTTCGTAAATTAATACAAATGTTATGGACGAGGATATATGCTGTTGTTGGTTTGTTGTTTTTTACAAAAACAATCTTAAAATTTTTGGTATTGTCTGGTTTGCTTGTATAATTTCATTGAATTGTGAAGAATTTGGAGATTTATATAATTATTTAGTTAAAAAACCTTTTTTGATGTTTAGCAAAATAATAAAGTGCTTGTAAATAATGAAATTCATCTCCAAGGTCATTTCTACCCCTCAGGAGAGCAAGATGACATCCGGTGGGGACCGGTTTGACACGATATTCCGTGACCTTGAGAACCCTAACTTTCCTCAGTGCGATGTTGCCAGCGTTTTTATGGCAACCTCGATGGCACCTGGATACTTCTACAATGGAATATTCATAGCTTCAGACGATAATTACGGGTGAGGGACATAGTTGTTTCGACTGGGATCTGCCCAAATGAGAATATAAAACAAGTTTTTAACAAATCAATCAGCCCCGTGTTCACAAAGGATCAAATACAGGAACAGGATCAGTCTTAGCTGATCTTGATTTTGTAGCTCAACTGAGCGGGAATATCAAACATATTATATTTTCGGAATAACTTTTCTTCTTGATAAAATCACATAATTATTTGTATTTCTTTAATTAAATTCTCCATATCAGACAGCTAATGTACGTTGCTAAGAGTTTAAAATCGTTTTGATAATATATATTTGACCAAAAATTAAAATGACCCTGATTTTAGTGAACATCATTTTTGAGCCTGATCCTGAAATATCTGACTCAAGTTCATCTTGAACCTGAAAATCAGGCTCAACTTGTTTTGTGAACACGGGCCCAGGACTGAATACTACGAAAGTCCTCAGTCTAAAACTTAGTCTTAACAAATAATATTAGACAATGAAATTCAAAGCAGATTTGTAACAGTTAATTTAATTGAGGCGCGTCGTGGGAAAACCAGTCTTAATGCATGTGCGTAAAGTGTCGTCCCGGATAAGCCTGTGCAGTCCGCACAGGCTAATCCAGGACGGCACTTTCCTTCTACAGTGGATTTATGTTTAGAAGAGACCTCCTTGAAACAGAAAACACCATAAAAGCGGAAAGTGCTGTCCTGGATTAGCCTGTGCGGACTGCCCAGTCTAATCCGGGACGACACTTTACGCACATGCATTAAGACCGGTTTTCTCACGACGCGCCACAATTGGTCTATGAGTCGAGACAAAATTTGAAATTGAAATCTGTCGTAGTCGCGGAGCCATATCAGTCAGTGGAAACTACATTTTATTAACTATGCGCTATTATAGTGTAAACAGATGATGCACTATTACAGCCAGTGTGAGTACAAAAATGATAACCTATCTCTATGTTAGCGCTACCAGTAGCCAAAATAGCCATTGGCTTCTAAAATTTCCGATTGACTACTAAAATAAATGAAGTTATTTGAAAACGAAGCACTTTCCGACGGATAATAACTGTAATCGTTGCAAAATCTAAATTTTTGGCATCTAATTCAGATTTCTTGGCACCAGCCTAGTATGTTTGTCTTAGATTTGCTTCATGTTCAAAACAAATGATTTCATGGATGCAGACATTAAACCTGTAAGGAAACTGCTTTTACTGGATGTAGTTCAATATGCACATTTTCACCAATTCACTTATTGAAGCCTCCAAAATTTGCAAAAAAAGATAAACAAATACTGGTTCTTTGGAGAAAACAGACTTGAAGGTGTCTCCAGAAAACCTCGGGCTTTTGACAAAATCGTGCTTAAATAGGTTTAGGTTTAAATTAAACAAAAACAAAAGCCCCACTAGTTTAACAAGACAAGTACTTTTTTACCCCATGGTTCAGTTTTTTATGTGTGTATAGAAGTGGGCCTAGTTATGGCCTTGCTCAGTTATTTTTTCACATAACTTGTGTGGGGATTGGTCATGAAATTATTTCTACGGCCATTCTCCCCCTACCTCTGATTCAAGTAGGGCAGTTATCAGTTACTGGCATAAGTATGTGCACTCAGTAGTGGTAAACCAGCTTACCCAGGAAAAGTGTGAGTAGGTTAACTGACCGCCGTTATATGACTGAAATACTGTTGAATACGGCGAAAAATCCAAACAAAACAAACAAGTGATTTTTTCCACTGCTTTGGGAATGGGCGAAGTACCAATCAAATTGGGAATTTTGCATCCTGAAATCTTTCAATAGAGAAAATTAAAAAAAAGACATTTAATTAATGAATTACTTAAGCTAGTGTTATATTGGTTGAACTTCGTATTTTAATGGCCTTTACCCATAACCATTGGCCTTTACCCATAACCATTGGCCTTTACCCATAACCATTGGCCTTTACCCATAACCATTGGCCTTTACCCATAACCATTGGCCTTTACCCATAACCATTGGCCTTTACCCATAACCAATGGCCTTTACCCATAACCAATGGCCTTTACCCATAACCAATGGCCTTTACCCATAACCATTGGCCTTTACCCATAACCAATGGCCTTTACCCATAACCATTGGCCTTTACCCATAACCATTGGCCTTTACCCATAACCATTGGCCTTTACCCATAACCATTGGCCTTTACCCATAACCATTGGCCTTTACCCATAACCATTGGCCTTTACCAATAACCAATGGCCTTTACCCATAACCATTGGCCTTTACCCATAACCAATGGCCTTTACCCATAACCATTGGCCTTTACCCATAACCATTGGCCTTTACCCATAACCATTGGCCTTTACCCATAACCATACAAATCATTTCATGATTAACAACTTTGCATGTGTAACATTTTGGGGATTTTGTCACTTCAGATTTGGGAATTTTCATTTCAGTTGGGAAAAATTAACTGTATTTGGCATTGGGAATTGGTCCATTTACCGGACCCTGTTAAATAAGGAAAAAATCACGGGTACATGTACCTGTTTACATTGTGTTTCAGACTGTACACCAACAGATCCCGCTACCTGAAGATGCGCAGTCTCACCTATCAAGGGCAGCCACTCCGTCGGTCTGATGAGTCATACTCCTACTACCTCTCTAGCCAGCATTGCCCTATCTGGGTATGGGATAACTGCATGTTTGTAACTCAGTATTTACATTGCCATATCTGGGTATGGGATAACTGCATGTTTGTAACCCAGTATTTAGAGCTGAACTTTATTGTCTTGAAGTCATGGTGAATTGGAAATGACTTCGGAAAGTCTGAAATTTGACTTTTCGGAATACAGACTCCAGTGTTTTTTTTTTACCTTTGGGGGAAAGGTGGCGGGGTCCTTCAGATGGGGAATTTTATGAAAAGCATTATTAGTTTATTACATGTTTATAATCTACTTTGTTATAAAACAATTATCAATTGCTTTGCTATAAATGATAACTTAGATTATACTCTTAGTTGGTTTGATGAAAAATTGCTGGGATTGTTTATGAAAATGCCTCTATCTTAGTCAACTTTTGTCCAATTTTGGTCACATTTTTTCAGAATAAAGCTTACATTCTGAGGGGAATTTTAAAGCAAGGGATAAATATATACTTTTTTTAGCATGGGAATGCGGACGAATTTTGGCCCCAAATTGGCCCTAAAAAAGCACTGGACTCTATTTAAATTCAGGGATTCTAAAATCATTGTTCTTTAAGTCCTCAACCAAATTGTACCATTCAAGACCGAATCACATTTTGAGATATTCGGTCACCCATCATGCCATGTCTTGTCACATCAGTATCCAAAATTGGCTCCAGGGCGAATACACTGCATCATTCTTACATTTTTAGTTTGTTAAGAATATAAGCATATCCAACTGGATAAATTGATAAACTTATCTTTTTCTGCATTATATAAACATATTTAAGTGGATAAATGGATAAACCTATCTTTATGTCGGCAGAATATAAGCATATCCAACTGGATATTTTGATAAACATATCTATATGTCTTCAGAATATCAGCATATTCAATTGGCTGAACTTATCTTTAGGTCTTCAGGATATCAGCAGAGGATAAATGGATAAACTTATCTATAGACATTACTGTATCTGCAGGATATCAGCATATCCAGCTGGCTGAACTTTGGGATCACCTGTGATGACCTGGGACGTGTGATGGGGATGCCACTGAAGGATCTGCTGGTGGCACCGCAGGACACAAAAACATACAAACATAGATTGGTAGGTGACAGGGGCTTACAGGGACAATTGCACATTCTGGGGGTGAAAAAAATGGAATTTTAAAACAGAAATTTGTAGAATCTTTCAAAACTTTTGGTCTGTTATGCTGTTTTGGTTGCTAAACATAATTATTGTGATATTTATTATGCTCTTATATGTAAAAGAGTACTAGGGTATGTCTTCCAGGTAGCAAATGTTTCTCGAAAAATAACCAATATTCTTCAAAAGTTTTTATGTTTGCACAAGCAATGTGCTTTTCAAACCTTGAAATATGAACAATAATTGTACTATAGAACAGGAACAACATTTGAAAGCCGCTTTTAAAATGCAGGAAAGTTGAAAAAATATGGTAATAATATGACTTTAAAAAAGCCATGTACATGTATTTCTAATGCTGCTACACAAATATAAAAACGAAGACTGGTAGGTGACAAAGAAAGTTCTACATTTTAAGCCGCATAATTAATGCAGGGAAGTTGAAAAAAAGAAAATGTTAATAATATGACTTAAAAAAAAGTCATTTACATGTATTTCTTAAGTTGATATTTAAAAACTAACACTGGTAGGTGAGACAGAAAGCAGTCATAGAAATTAGAATTTGGCCAAGGATGCCCAAATTCCTTATTATTACTTAAGAGTTAAAAAATGTTGCAAGCCTGCCTATATAAAACACAGATTCTGAGCAAGCCCAGTTCAAATTTAACCAGTGCAGTGCTTACAGGTTGTTTTAATTTTGACCACTGGAAAGTTCTACATTTTAAAGCCACATATGGAATGTAACGATGTTCAAAAATACTGAAAAAAAACAACTGAAAAATGTTATGTATTTCTAATTTCAAATATACACATGTTAACAATATGACTTAACACTGGCATGTATTTCTTCTTAAAAATCTGGTAACAATAATGTGACTTAACACTGGCATGTGATTCTAGCAAAATATCAACTGACAGAAATACTTGTATGCAAGTTAAAAAAACAACAACAAAACCTTATAATTCAGACAAGGGCACTCAGGCACACAAGTCATTCCAGACCTCTATTATTCCAAGACTGGTGCTTCCAGTCATATGCTTTGATATATAGTATAGAGCTTACATACTATTCCTTACCTCCACTATTCCTTACATTGTTTCATTATGACCCCTATTTGAATCAGTTATGTAGTCTAATATAGAGTAACATAAAATTGTAATCTTTCTTACATTTAAGTATAAATAAATAAATATTAATCAATTAATTGCAGCAACTGGTTTCTACTGAAAAGAAATTGTCAGATAATAAAGACAAATTGAAACAAGAAGATTTGGAACATTGCAAACAATGTGAAAAGCTTCTGCCAGAGAGGATCTCCAAATCAAACTCCAACCACACTGCAGTGAACCAATCAGATTCAGTTTCTGTGTGCACATGTGATAAAACTGACCAATCAAAAAGCATCTCACAGAAAGCAGACAACAGTAAAACTGACCAATCAGAACACAGCCCAAATAAAGACAACAGTAAAACTGACCAATCAGAAAGCATCTCGCAGAAAGCAGATATCAGTAAAACTGACCAATCAGAAAGCAGCCAACAGAGAGGAGATGACAGTAAAACTGACCAATCAGAAAATGGCCTACAGAAAGACAACAGTAAAACTGACCAATCAGAAACCATCTCACAGAAAGAAGACAACAGTTCCAACTCAGTAGCAGAACATGTGTCACCACAATTACAAGAACAGTGCACAGAAATTAAGATGAGTGATGGGCCAAACTGCCTTGTGTTTATGGACTACAATCAGATACGAAAAGTAAGTGGGTCATTGTTTCTTTTATTACAAGTTTTCAACAAGTGTTCATAATTTTTTATTCTATTTATTATATATTATTACCAGGGTAAGCAACCCACGTAACTCTGTTTTGTGTTTTGACAGATTTATGACCCTTTATTAAATTTTACAAATTTTTGTTAAAGTTGTTCATTTAGTCCAAGATTTTAAATACTATCAAAGGTATTTGCTTGACACTTAGAATACTTCTTTACTATCAATGTCTTCATCAGGGAATGCAATCCCCATCATTCTGTTTTCGTTTTTGACGAAAGAGCTTTAGTGACCATATGTGACATTATAGTGGCAGCGCTTGTTTTAATCCTAGATTGATAATGCTTATTCAAGGTCGAAGTGTTGTAATGGATATGGTGTCAGCCTTACGATCGTGGGGTTGTCTGTTGGATCTCTACTCGGGGAGCATTTGAATGATCTTTTTCCAATGACACCAAGTACTGGTTCTACCCAGGAAATGGACTCATCTCAATAAGTCTGAGGCTTTTGACAAAATCAGGTTAAAATAAGAAGGTTTAAACTAATTAGCTTTATATTCAGTTTATACAGTTTTGTGGAATGAACACCTTGTATGTTTTTGCAGCAGGCCGTGTCAGATTGGGCCCCTGAAATGCTGCCCCACAGGTGGAAGTATGAGACCCTGTCAGAAGTGGCCTTGAAAGCAGTATGTCCTTGTGAAATTATTATCATAGAAAACTTTTGACAGTACAGTTCACACTAATCCAACAAACAACATATTTTTGTGCTGGGCATCAGCAACCACTCTACTTCACAACACTTTTAACAATGCCAACATTTGGCACTGCATATATTTAATAATTTTTTCCTATACAGTAATTTAATTTGTATTTAACGGGTATTTAATTTCCGTCACGCCTTTTTCAGGGCCAGTTCAAACCTTACCATTGTGATTATTAATATAGGGTTTTCATCTTTGTTAAAACTTTGTTTAAGTCTCGAATCATAGTTTAATCTTTGTTATTTGTCGTAAGTGGTATTTTATATTTTAACATGCCAATTTCTATATTTAACATGTACTTGTATTTTCGACCTGCCCATTACAGTGCCAGTTCAACCCTAACCACCAGCAATGCTGCTGGTTTGCATATGGAGGTGTCCATGGCATCGTACGGCTGTCCAACCTCACGCAGATCTTGCCGCTCCCTTCACAGAAAACTCTCAGAGAAAACAACCTGCTGCAGAGTTGACCCCTCTTCTCTTGGCAACTAAGGAAGACAGATTTGGTACCAAACTTTGATATCCTCCATGGTACCTGAGTTAGATATAGGAGTCCAGGCCATCAAAAGGCTGTCCAGCCTTACGCAGATCCAACCTGTTCCCTAAAAGAGAACACTCGGCGAAAACAACTTGCCGCAGAGTTGACCCCTCTTCCCATGGCAACCAAGGAAGACAGATTTGATACCAAAATTTGATCTCCATTGTACCAGAGTTAGATATAGTCTGTGGCATTGTATGACTGTCCAGTCTTACGCAGATCTTGCCAATCCCCTCAAAGAGAACACTCAGAGAAAACAGTGTGCTGCAGAGTTGACACCCTTCAGATCCCAACCAAGGTAGACAGGCTGGCTCTCCAGCTTGGTGTATGGTACCTGGCTTGACCCAGGGTCAGCTCCCTAGTTGGACTTGCTACCCAGGTTTGATTCCAACTGAGGTTTCCACTGGCACTCAAGTTAGATCTCTTCAATTGTATCTGAGTTGATCTCCTCTGGGTTACTGGGGTTTCATCGTCTCCATGGTACGTACTACTACCTTGGTGAGCCTCGAGTGGCAGTTTGTGTCCCTGGGTCAGATCCCTAGTTGGACTTGCTACCCAGAATGGATTCCCACTGAGGTATGCAGGTGATTAAACCTTTTTTCACATGGCAACCAAGGTAGACAGACTGGCTATCCAGCTTTGATCTCCTTAATTGAACCTGGGTTTAATCCCCACTGGGGTACCTACGGCTACCTAGGTGAGCCGAGAGTGGCAGTTTGTTACCATGGTAACTCTGGGATTTGGAAGGAATGTCCTGTGTGATGCAGACGTTCTTTATGACAGACTCCTGTCCAGGATCTCGGCAATATTGCAGACAGTTCGGCTAGTGCTTGTGACACGTCATTATTGTGACTTGTATGTTTATGTTTTAAACTGTCTCAGAAGATACACTTATAATCCCATATGTATGTTAAACATTAGAACACGTGTTACATTTTAGGCCATTACTTTTAATAGTAGACTGGTAGATTTTATTGATAAAGTTGAAGCTGACATCAATGCTAAACTTACTTTTTAAATGCTTTTACCAGCATTTAAGGTTGTTTGTTCCCAGAGAACTTTTTAACTCAGTATTGGGTATGTTAAGATGGCAGAATTTAATTGGGTCTAACCCCACATATCCATCCAAAAATCTGTTTTACAAATTATAAAAATAGAAAAGACCCTGTTGCATTTAAATTTTATAGCAGATTGCAAATATGTGTTCATAACCTTTTGCACAGGCATTCATTAGTGGCATTCTTTCATCCAAGATTGTATAATAATAATAATAATAATAATAAATGTAACAGTGACAATGCTGTTCGGTTGGTGATTGTTATTCTAGATATATTGGATATTCATTGTAATACTTTATGCATCAATTTGCAATTCTCTGTAAGTCATTGGATGATCTTTTAGTGCTAAATAAATCAGCTTTATAGCACAAAGACATTTTCTTAATGATCATGGACTAAAAAATATGTTATATAGTGTCGACCAGATGCATTAAGAAACCTAGCATGGCGATTATTACAGTCTCTTGTATTATTAATACCATACATGTTTTAGTGATTTTAATGTTTGATATTTTTATTGCCTAAAATCCGGCATGCTATATCATAATTGGGGCCATACCAGTCAATTATGTTGGCCCATTATTTTGATTTTGGAATAATGTCTTTATTTGAAAACTCTCTTAAAATGTTGTATCTGTAAACAAACACGTTTTGAATTTTATTTTGAAATGCTGAAGTTATTGCATGTGTCTGCATTTATTTTTAATAACCTAGTCAGATTCAGATGTTAGGTACGGGGACAATACCAAAGTGTTCGCATTCTAGTAAAATGTGAAATGTGGAAAAAAATGAAAAAGTGAAGGAGCAAGTGAAATGTGCAATATGCCCGTTAATATATTGGAATTGTTATCTTTTCTTTTTCTGTGAAATTGCATGTGATATAAGTATTGCAAACGCTACTCTCATGAGTTTGTCCATATCTGCATTCTAGCTACTTTTGCCATGATGATTCTCATTACGTGGTTTTCACAATACGTGTACCTTTGAAATCCACACTGAGAGATTATTAGGCTGGATAATTGCCACTTAATGAACTTGACAGTCTAAATTCACGATGTTATAACATTGTTGTTAACAAATAAACGTTTTCAAATTGAACGCTAGTCTCATTGTTAATACTTTAGATTGTAAAACATTTTCCAGATTTTTTATTCTCTCTGAGCATTTTAAAATTTCGATATAGTCGTTGGTTTAAATGGAAACCGGAGTACCCGGAGGAAACCCGCGTGTCCTGTATGTTCATTGGTGACCGCAAACCAAACTCACATGCACTGGTAGAGAATCAAATCCGTGGTTGCCTCGGTGAGAAGTGTGTATGCCACACGGGCAACCATTGCGACTACTCCTATGCAATAATTACTCGCAAAGCTTAATTTGACGTTACGCTATGGTATTTATAAACACGCCTACTCAAGCCAAACCGCTACAGACACCGTTGACAGTACAGTATACGAATGATTTTTGCGAGACATTCCGCCAAACAATTCAGTCCTAGCTTTCTGAAAGACTCAACGCATTGTCAATCAAATCCCATCGTAAGGTCAAACGCTCACCATCAATTACAACATTTATATATACAAAATAGCAAGACATGTGCTAGATAGAGTTACTTCTTTGAGCTAGATAAAAACTACTTCTTCGAATACGTGGTGTGTTAGCAAGATCTTTGTTGATTTCTAGTAGTAGTGAACACAACGGAATATACATATTCTTAGTGCACGATCCCGATGATGCAATGCCGTTTAGTTGGGGTATATTCTTTGATTCTTATCAAACAAACCTTCCATAGTCGCGCAATTAAAATGGCTGACAATGAACAATATTTCACAATTTACATACATTGTGTGTGTAATGTTTTCACAGACACGACATTCACATCTTTAACTAATTTGGCCTAGGAGGTAATATGTCGGAAACGTAAAGCGTAAATCACCATGTCCCGGGTCCTTATTAACTCCATAATTTTAGCATACGTCCACATGGATGGTTGTCCACACTCCCGTCATCGACATAGCGACCGTCAGTGTGCTTACTAGGACTACTTCTCTCCAAGACAGTACGACATTTTGTACGTCAGTGTGCTTACTGGGACTGCTTCTGTCCAAGGCAGTACAACACATTGTACATCAGTGTGTTTACTGGGACTGCTGCTCCCCAAGGCAGTACGACATATTGTACGTCAGTGTACTAACTGGGACTGCTTCTCTCCAAGGCAATACGACACATCGTATGTCAGTGTGCTTACTGGGACTGCTTCTCTCCAAGGCAGTAAGACACATGGTACGTCAGTGTGCTTACTGGGACTGCTTCAGTCAGTACCACATATTGTATGTCAGTGTACTTACTGGGACTGCTTCTCTCCAAGGCAGTACGACACATTGTACGTCAGTGTGCTTACCAAGGCAGTACGACACATCGTACATCAGTGTTCTTACTGGGACTGCTTCTCTTCAAGACAGTACGACATATTGTACATCAGTGTGCTTACTGGGACTGCTTCTCTCCAAGGCAGTACGACACATCGTACGTCAGTGTACTAACTGGGACTGTTTCACTCCATGGTAGTACGACACATCGCACGTCAGTGTGCTTACTGGGACTGCTTCTCTCCAAGGCAGTACTACGCATTGTACATCAGTGTGCTTACTGGGACTGCTTCTCTCCAAGGCAGTACGACACATCGTATGTCAGTGTGCTTACTGGGACTGCTTCTCTCCAAGGCAGTACGACACATCGTATGTCAGTGTGCTTACTGGGACTGCTTCTCTCCAAAGCAGTACGACATATTGTACATCAGTGTGCTTACTGGGACTGCTTCTCTCCAAGGCAGTACGACACATCGTACGTCAGTGTGCTTACTGGGACTGCTTCTCTCCAAGGCAGTACGACACATCGTACGTCAGTGTGCTTACTGGGACTGCTTCTCTCCAAGGCAGTACGTCATTCTGCAAAAGTCTGTGTGCTTACTGGGACTGCTTCTCTCCAAGGCAGTACGACACATTTACGTCAGTATGCTTAACTGGGACTGCTTCTCTCCAAGGCAGTACGACACATCGTACGTCAGTGTGCTTACTGGGACTGCTTCTCTCCAAGGCAGTACGACACATCATACGTCAGTGTACTTACTGGGACTGCTTCTCTCCAAGGCATTACGACATATTGTACGTCAGTGTTCTTACTGGGACTGCTTCTCTCCAAGGCTGTACGACACATTGTACGTCAGTGTACTTACTGCGACTGCTTCTCTCCAAGGCAGTACGACATATTGTATGTCAGTGCCCTTACTGAGTCTGCTTCTCTCCAAGACAGTACGACAATTTGTACGTCAGTGTGCTTACTGGGACTGCTTCTCTCCTAGGCAGTACAACACATTGTATATAAGTGTGCTTACTGGGACTGCTTCTCTCCAAGGCAGTACGACACATCGTACGTCAGTGTGCTTACTGGGACTGCTTCTCTCCAAGGCATTACGACATATTGTACGTCAGTGTACTAACTGTGACTGCTTCTCTCCAAGGCAGTACGACACATCGTACATCAGTGTTCTTACTGGGACTGCTTCTCTTCAAGACAGTACGACATATTGTACATCAGTGTGCTTACTGGGACTGCTTCTCTCCAAGGCAGTACGACACATCGTACGTCAGTGTACTAACTGGGACTGTTTCACTCCATGGTAGTACGACACATCGCACGTCAGTGTGCTTACTGGGACTGCTTCTCTCCAAGGCAGTACTACGCATTGTACATCAGTGTGCTTACTGGGACTGCTTCTCTCCAAGGCAGTACGACACATCGTATGTCAGTGTGCTTACTGGGACTGCTTCTCTCCAAGGCAGTACGACACATCGTATGTCAGTGTGCTTACTGGGACTGCTTCTCTCCAAAGCAGTACGACATATTGTACATCAGTGTGCTTACTGGGACTGCTTCTCTCCAAGGCAGTACGACACATCGTACGTCAGTGTGCTTACTGGGACTGCTTCTCTCCAAGGCAGTACGACACATCGTACGTCAGTGTGCTTACTGGGACTGCTTCTCTCCAAGGCAGTACGTCATTCTGCAAAAGTCTGTGTGCTTACTGGGACTGCTTCTCTCCAAGGCAGTACGACACATTTACGTCAGTATGCTTAACTGGGACTGCTTCTCTCCAAGGCAGTACGACACATCGTACGTCAGTGTGCTTACTGGGACTGCTTCTCTCCAAGGCAGTACGACACATCATACGTCAGTGTACTTACTGGGACTGCTTCTCTCCAAGGCATTACGACATATTGTACGTCAGTGTTCTTACTGGGACTGCTTCTCTCCAAGGCTGTACGACACATTGTACGTCAGTGTACTTACTGCGACTGCTTCTCTCCAAGGCAGTACGACATATTGTATGTCAGTGCCCTTACTGAGTCTGCTTCTCTCCAAGGCAGTACGACATAATGTACATCAGTGTGCTTACTGGGATTGCTTCTCTCCAAGGCAGTACGGCACATCGTACGTCATTATTCTTACTGAGTCTGCTTCTCTCCAAGGCAGTACGACACATCGAAAGTTAGTATACTTACTGGAACTGCTTCTCTCCAAGGCAGTTCGACACATCGTATGTCAGTGTGCTTACTGGGACTGCTTCTCTCCACGGCAGTACGACACATCGTATGTCAATGTGCTTACTGGGACTGCTTCTCTCCAAGGCAGTACGACACATTGTACGTCAGTGTACTTACTGGGACTGCTTCTCTCGAAGGCAGTACGACATATTGTATGTCAGTGCCCTTACTAACTCTGCTTTTCTCCAAGGCAGTACGACATATTGTACGTCAGTGTGCTTACTGGGACTGCTTCTCTCCAAGGCGGTACGACACATGGTACGTCATTGTACTAACTGGGACTGCTTTTCTCCAAGGCAGTACGGCATATTGTACATCAGTGTACTTACTAAGTCTGCTTCTCTCCAATACAGTACGACACATCGTATGTCAGTATGCTTACTTGGACTGCTTCATTCCAAGGCAGTACGACACATCGTATGTCAGTGTGCTTACTGGGACTGCTTCTCTCCAAGGCAGTGCGACACATCGTACGTCAGTGCGCTTACTGGGACTGCTTCTGTCCAAGGCAGTACGACACATCGTATGCCAGAGTACTTACTGGGACTGCTTCTCTCCAAGAGAGTACGACGCATCGTACGTCAGTGTGCTTACTGGGACTGCTTTTCTCCGAGGTAGTACGGCATGGTGTACGTCAGTGTACTTACTATGTCTGCTTCTCTCCAAGGCAGTACATCACATCGTATGTCAGTGTACTTACTAAGTCTGCTTCTCTCCAAGACAGTATGACACATCGTATGTCAGTGTACTTACTGGGACTGCTTCTGTCCAAGGCAGTACGTCACATCGTACGTCAGTGTGCTTAGCAAATCTGCTTCTCTCCAAGACAGTACGGCACATCGTATGTCAGTCTGCTTACTGGGACTGCTTCATTCCAAGTCAGTACGATACATCGTATGTCATTGTGCGTACTGGGACTGCTTCTCTCCAAGGCAGTACGACACATCGTATGTCAGTGTGCTTACTGGGACTGCTTCTCTCCAAGGCAGTACGACATATTGTACATCAGTGTGCTTACTGGGACTGCTTCTCTCCAAGGCAGTACGATACATCGTACGTCAGTGTTCTAACTGCGACTGCTTCTCTCCAAGGCAGTACGACACATCGTACGTCAGTATGCTTACTGGGACTCCTTCTCTCCAAGGCAGTACGACACATTGTACGTCAGTATGCTTAACTGGGACTGCTTCTCTCCAAGGCAGTACGACATATTGTACGTCAGTGTGCTTACTGAGTCTGCTTCTCCCCAATGCAGTGCGACACATCGTGGGTTAGTATACTTACTAGGACTGCTTCTCTCCAAGGCAGTACGACACATCATACGTCAGTGTGCTTACTGGGAGTGCTTCTCTCCAAGGCCGTACGGCATATTGTACGTCAGTGTGCTTACTGGGACTGCTTCTCTCCAAGGCAGTTCGACACATTGTTCGTCATTGTCCTGACTGAGTCTGCTTCTCTGGAAGGCAGTACGACACATCGTACGTTAGTATACTTACTGGCACTGCTTCTCTCCAAGGCAGTACGACACATCGTATGTCAGTGTGCTTACTGGGACTGCATCTCTCCAAGGCAGTACGACACATCGTATGTCAGTGTGCTTACTGGGACTGCTTCTCTCCAAGACAGTACGACATATCGTATGTCAGTGCCGTTAATATGTCTGCTTCTCTCCAAGGCAGTACGACATTTTGTACGTCAGTGAGCTTACTGGGAGTGCTTCTCTCCAAGGCAGTACGACATATTGTACGTCAGTGTGCTTACTGGGACTACTACTCTCCAAGACAGTTCGACACATCGTACGTCAGTGTACTAACTGTGACTGCTTCTCTCCAAAGCAGTACAACACATCGCATGTCAGTGTACTTACTGGGACTGCTTCTCTCCAAGGCAGTACGACACATGGTACGACAGTATGCTTACTGGTACTCCTTCATTCAGTACGACATATTGTATGTCAATGTACTTACTGGGACTGCTTCTATCCATGGCAGTACGACACATTGTTCATCAGTGTGTTTACTGGGACTGTTTCTCTCCAAGACAGTACGACATTTTGTTCGTCAGTGCGCTTACTGGGACTGCTTCTGTCGAAGGCAGTATGACCCATCGTATGTCAGTGTTCTTACTGGGACTGCTTCTCTCCAAGGCAGTACGACGCATCATACGTCAGTGTGCTTACTGGGACTGCTTCTATCGAAGGCAGTATGACATATTGTACGACAGTGCCATTACTTGAACTGCTTCTATCCAAGGCAGTGCGACACATTGTACGTCAGTGTACTTACTGGGACTGCTTCTCTCCAAGGCAGTACGACATATTGTACGTCAGTATGCTTACTGGGACTGCTTCTGTCCAAGGCAGTACGACACATCGTACGTCAGTGTACTTACTGGGACTGCTTCTCTCCAAGGCAGTATGACATATTGTACGTCAGTATGCTTACTGCGACTTCTTCTGTCCAAGGCAGTACGACATATTTACGTCAGTGTTCTTACTGGGACTGCATCTCTCCATGGCAGTACGACATATTGTACGTTAATATGCTTACTGGGACTTCTTCTCTCCAAAGCAGTACGACACATTGTACGTCAATGTACTTACTGGGACTGCTTCCCTCCAAGGCTGTACGACATATTGTACGTCAGTGTTCTTACTGGGTTTGCTTCTCTCCAAGACAGTACGACATATTGTACGTCAGTGTGCTTACTTGGACAGCTTCTCTCCATGGCAGTACGACATATTGTACGTCCGTGTACTAACTGGGACTGCTTATCTCCAAGGCAATACGAGACATCGTATGTCAGTGTGCTTTCTGGGACTTCTTGTCTCCAAGGCAGTACGACACATTGTACGCCAGTGTGCTAACTGGGACTGCTTCTCTCCAAGGCAGTACTACACACCGTACGTCAGTGTGCTTACTTGGAATGCTTCTCTCCAAGGCAGTACGACATATTGTACGTCAGTGTGCTTACTGGGACTGCTTCTCTCCAAGACAGTACGACATATTGTATGTCAGTGTACTTACTGGGACTGCTTCTCTCCAAGGCAGTACGACACATTGTACGTCATTGTCCTTACTGGGACTAATTCTCTCCAAGGCAGTACGACATATTGTACGTCAGTGTGCTTACTGGGACTGCTTCTCTCCAAGGCAGTACGACACATCTTATATCAGTGTGCTTATTGGGACTGCTTCTGTCCAAGGCAGTACGACACATCGTATGTCAGTCTGCTTTCTGGGACTGCTTCTCTCCATGGCAGTACGACATATTGTACGTCAGTGTACTAACTGGGACTGCTTCTCTTCAAGGCAGTACAACACATCGTATGTCAGTGTACTTACCGGGACTGCTTCTCTCCAAGGCAGTACGACATTTTGTTCGTCAGTGTGCTTACTGGGACTGCTTCTCTCCAAGGCAGTATGACACATCGTACATCACTGTGCTTACTGGGACTGCTTCTCTCCAAGGCAGGACGACACATTGTACGTCAGTGTGCTTACTGGGACTGCTTCTCTCCAAGGCAGTACGACACATCATACGTCAATGTGCTTACTGGGACTGCTTCTCTCGAAGACAGTTCGACATATTGTATGACAGTGTGCTTACTGGGACTGCTTCTGTCCAAGGCAGTACGACACATCGTACGTCAGTGTACTTACTGGGACTGCTTCTCTCCAAGGCAGTACGACATATTGTACGTCAGTATTCTTACTGGGACTGCTTCTCTCCAAGGCAGTACGACATATTGTACGTCAATGTTCTTACTGGGACTGCTTCCCTCCAAGGCAGTACGACGTATTGTACGTCAGTGTACTTACTGGGTTTGCTTCTCTCCAAGACAGTACGACATATTGTACGTCAGTGTGCTTACTGGGACTGCTTCTCTCCAAGGCAATACGAGACATCGTGCGTCAGTGTGTTTAGTGGGACTGCTTATCTCCATGGCAGTACGACATATTGTACGTCTGTGTACTAACTGGGACTGCTTCTCTCTAAGGCAATACGACACATCGTATGTCAGTGTGCTTACTGGGACTTCTTCTCTCCAAGGCAGTGCGACACATTGTACGTCAGCGTGCTTACTGTGACTGCTTCTCTCCAAGCAGTACGACACACCGTACGTCAGTGTGCTTACTGGGAGTGCTTCTCTCCAAGGCAGTACGACACATTGTACGTCAGTGTGCTTACTGGGACTGCTTCTCTCCAAGACTGTACGACATATTGTATGTCAGTGTACTTACTGGGACTGCTTCTCTCCAAGTCAGTACGACCAATTGTACGTCAGTGTCCTTACTGGGACTGCTTCTCTCCAAGGCAGTACGGCACATTGTACGTCAGTTTCCTTACTGGGACTACTTCTCTCCAAGGCAATACGACATATTGTACGTCAGTGTGCTTACTGGGACTGCTTCTCTCCAAGGCAGTACGACACATCTTATGTCAGTGTTCTTACTGGGACTGCTTCTCTCCAAGGCAGTACGACACATCGTATGTCAGTGTGCTTTCTGGGACTGCTTCTCTCAAAGGCAGTACGACACATCATTCGTCAGTGTGCTTACTGGGACTGCTTCTGTCCAAGGCAGTACGACACATTGTACGTCAGTGTGCTGGGACTGCTTCTCTCCAAGGCAGTACGACATATTGTACGTCAGTACCCTTACTAAATCTGCTTCTCTCCAAGGCAGTACGACACATTATACGTCAGTGTGCTTACTGGGACTGCTTCTCACCAAGGCAGTTCGACACATTGTTCGTCAGTGTACTTACTTGGACTGCTTCTCTCCAAAGCAGTACGACATATTGTACGTCAGTGCTCGTACTAAGTCTGCTTCTCTTCAAGGCAGTACGACACATTGTACGTCAGTGTGCTTACTGGGACTGCTTTTCTCCAAAGCAGTACCTCATTTGTCTTCCAGGCAACCTCTAATTGTAAGTTCTCTCCCGTCCGCCTTCCCGAAGGCGTCTTGAAACGTCAAACGCTCTTGCGGAGCTTTTTTTTAACCATAAATGTAACGTCCGTTATGATTGCGTTCGATTTGCAGTTAATCAGTGGTTAGTGTCGAGCACATAGCCAAACATAGAGACGTTTTATGACTCAAACGGATGAGCAAAATGTGCTGATAGTGGTTATTGTTTCTGTGTTTGATAGTGGGGGGGGGGGGGGCTTTAGACTGAAAGCGATTCCCGACGGGCGAGAATTTGACACGCCGAATGATTCCGGGTCCCTGGAAGTAGACTGCTGGTCCGATTTTAGATCCTGGTAATATTCCGCCCCCTCCCCGTTCAATTTGATACACTAAGCATCTCCCACTGTGGGGATTTATACAAAATTGGGTGGCTCTAGGGTGGGGAATTAGAACCCCAAAAATAAAATAAGTTAAATTCCCTAGGGTCATCCCGCCGCAACCCCCCCCCCCCCCTCCGGGTATGGATAGGTGCACTACGGCCGTGTCTATTGTTACACATGAAACTACCATGTTGATATAAATTGAGCAGCTCGATCGGTAAAATCAAACACGCTTCATAAATACTTGTACATTATCAATTCCAGTACAGTGTAACGAATCATCGTGTTGTATATTTCAATGGGACATAAACAATAGCACTAGTCTGTAAGGCGTAAAAAAAATTATGTTTGTTTCAGGTAACATGCCCAAAAAAAATTAGGGTAGGTAGGTCGGGATTTTTTTTGTTGTTGTTGTAAATGGTCAACTGGAAGATTCTAAAACTGAATAAATATTCAAAACGTATCAGTAATATCCTTCAACATTGTTTATAAGTGGATACTATCAGAACAAAACACTTATTTATCCAAAAACACATTTAATTATTGAAAAAGGTAAATAAACCAAAAATCAATCTGACAGACCCAATAAAATGTTCTAGGGTCGGGGCATTTTTTTAGGGTAGGTCGGGTTACCTGAAACAAACATATTTTTTTTACGCCTAGCTTCATTTTTTTCTTTATTGAATAGTTTGGTCTAATATTAAGCAACGGTTCTTTTATCCACAAAAGTGTAATTTATTCTTCTTGAGGCTTACAGAATCATTGCATCTAGACAAATTGTTTGGTTTTGTGGAAAACAAATACGAATTTAATCCATGTGTTATTTAATTATTGTTCGTTTTGCAGACTTGATTAATATTAATGATGATGATAAAGACGCAATACCAAATCACATAATATTTTGACGGCGCAAATATACTGTGTACGGATTCGTTTGTTAAAATATAGGGTAATGACGTAATCGGATACCATGGAAATGGATTCTAACAATAGACATAGGAACTATCGGCAAATTGTCGGCTGCCAGATGCTCTGATACCGTCATCTTTGCTGATGCCGGTATTTGGTGGTCTCATCTGAGAAAATATTTGACATCAGTTTGCATTTACGAAGAACAATGGTGAAGATTTGCTTGTCGAATTAATAAGTTGTCAACCATGTTTATCTCACCTTAGCACGAAGTGCTCAATGGTGTGCTATTGTGATCAGTCTGTGTCCGGCGTCCGTCATCAACATTTTACTTCTAATAACATCTTCCCTGAAATCAAAGATTTGAACCAAACTTTGCAGGAATGTTCTTGCGATGGTCTTTTAACGAATTCCTTCAATTCATTACATCTTCAAAACAAGGTATTCACTTGAAACTTGGAATATATCTTTTTCATTAACTCCAATGTCAGGGGCAACATTCACCATAATTCTGTTTTCTATTTTGACATATTTATGCCCCCTTTTCACATGGATTTTCCCGTTAAAGTTTTTATTCATAAGTTTTGTAACTGCAGAACTGCATAAGTTATTCACCTGAAACTTGAAAAATACCTTTTGTCAGCAATTCCACTGTCAGTGGGAAACATTTCCTATTACTCTGTTTTGTATTTTGACAGAGTTATGCCCCTTTTTCACATAGATTTTCTGGTTCAAGTTTATATTCAAAACTACGTAAGTCATTCACTTGAAACTTGGAATATACCTTTGTCATCAACTTCTGAGAGTCCACTTTCCCATAACTCTGTTTTGTATTTTGACAGAGTAATGCCCCTTTTTCACGTAGACTTTCTGGTAAAAGTTTATATTTAAAAGTTTGTAACTGCAAAACTCCTTCAGTTATTCACTTGAAACTTGGAATATACATTTGTGTCATGGGCAACATTCCGTATAACTGTTTTGTATTTTGACATAGTTTTGCCCCTTATTTGCATAGATTAACTGGTTAAAGCTTTTAGGTTACAATATACTAATTCCAATCCTTATGTAATTTAATGTAAAAGCGATAACTTTAACCCCAAATAAATGCAACATTTTGCACATAGGGACCCTAATAACCATACCTTTTCTTAAAGAGCATACTAAGCTGAATTGATTTAAGTAATAAAAGGGTATGTCATTTATTATGTAAGAAAGAACTCGACCCTAAACAAAGTTTACTGTTTGATCACCATCTTTTTAGCGGCTACTTTCTAGTTGAATGTAACCCGCCTCAGCGCAAGTGTCATACTGTAGTCTCTAATCTTAAAACATATCAGTGATTTATTTGTGCATACCAATGCTTACCCTACCAACATCTCCACAAAAGAATATCAAAGCAAGTGTCTAAACATAAAAACATGTCTTCGAGTTAAAATTGTTGATTTATTTAGATAGTACAGCCCTACATGACTTATTTATTTAGTGTGTTGTGACCTAGAAGACAACTTAAAGTTTTGATATCGCGAAAAAAAAACATTTCTTCATCATTATTAACATATTTCTAATGTGCATGCCAAATTTAAGACCGATCCACAAAGTAGAAATGCTTGAATACGCATTTGAGAATGATGCCTGATAAGCAATCTGGCTTGCATTTTCAGTGCTTTGATTATATGGGGTGCCTGAGTCAAACTGTGTACTTAATTCATAGAAATCAGTCAAACTACTAGCATATGTTTACATACTTTAATGCAATAGAAATAAATACTGTATAAAACGTGTTCATTTTTGGTTTTAGCGTGATTTAGTGTGCTGCAAGATTCACAAGACGGGTTTCCGTACTTTTTTTCTTTTTTTTTTACCTGAAAAAGCCGATTTCGCTGTAAAATTCGTAATGCACATTAAAATCATGATATTTTGTCGCATGTTTTCCATAAAACCTATTTCAGCCAATAAAACCACACAGTAACATGATGATTTTATGTACACATTGCCCCTTTAGTGCCGCTCCCTGTTTTGTGTTTAGGTTACAATATACTAATTCCAATCCTTATGTAATTTAATGTAAAAGCGATAACTTTAACCAAAAATAATGCAACATTTTGCACATAGGGACCCTCATAACCATACTTTTCTTAAAGAGCATTCTAAGCTGAATTGATTTAAGCAACAAAAAGCGTATGTCATGTATTATGTAAGAAAGAAATCGACACTAAACAAAGTTGACTGTTTTATCACCATCTTTTTAGTGGCTACTTTCTAGTTGAATGTAACCCGCCTCAGCGCAAGTGTCATACCGTAGTCTCCAATCTTAAAACATATCAGTGATTTATTTGTGCATACCAATGCTTACCCTACCAACATCTCCACAAAGAATATCAAAGCAAGTGTCTAAACATAAAAACATGTCTTCGAGTTAAACTTGTTGATTTATTTAGAGAGTACAGTGCTGTAAATCATCAACTTTATCATCGACTCCATCAAGTACAACACACCCATAACTCAGTTTTGTATATTATGCAAGAGTTATGCCCTTTTTCACATATATTTTCAAGGTTTTTTTTTATTCAAATGTCTCGTAACTTCCAAACTTAATTAATAGGTTCAACACTTCCCAATAACTACATAAGGTTTTCACTTTAAACTTGGAATAATTTGATGAAATAATTGCCCTATTATAAACTCGGTTTTGTATTTCAACAAATTTGTGCCCCTTACACTTTCCAAAATATGTACGAACTGAAATACTTCGAATAGTCCTCTGACAGCTCTTGTTAATCATTGCATTCCTTTACGATATACGTACGGGATTTATTCTTTGTTTTATTTAATTACTATGCGTTTACCAGACTTGATTAATATTAATGATAGAAATAAAGAGGAAATGACACTGTGCCATTCACATATGGATATTCTGGACAGCTATGCTATGTTTCTTCTATATTGATCTAGATTGAACCTAATTTATTATTTACGGCATAATTTATTGCCAAGGAAACCGATGCCAAAATTACGCCACTGCCTATCAGAGCGCTGTGCGTTCTGTAAATTCGGTGCCCGCTACTTTAGATATACGTTTACATCAGGGACTGTTTGTTCCATTGAATGCATGCGCGTATTCAGGATTTTGAGTAAGAGGGCGCGGAGATATTCAGTTACTGCCAACAAACTGCTTTTGGTCCGTGGTTATTAGGAACTCTGCACTATCGTCAACAAGGAACCATTTCACGCAAATACCACAAAATGGGTTTGACAATTGCAATAAATTGACTGAAGAACACGTCATTGGCAACTAATTGCATATGATTAAGTTATTGCAAGGTTTTAAAATCGAATGTGGGAAAATTTAAAATTTTAGAGGTGGCGTACTCTGCTTACGCCCCCCCCCCCTGATCCCGCCTATGGGATGTGGTCACCACTGCGTAATATTGATATCCTGCCCCCCCCCCCCTGAACCCGCCTATTGGATGTGGTCACCACTGCGCGATATTGATATCCTGCCCCCCCCCCCCCTGAACCCGCCTATGGGTTGTGGTCACCACTGCGCGATATTGATATCCTGCCCCCCACTGAACCCGCCTATGGGATGTGGTTACCACTGCACGATATTGATATCCTGCCCCCCACTGAACCCGCCTATGGGATGTGGTCACCACCGGGCGATATTGATAACCTGCCCCCCACTGAATCCGCCTATGGGATGTGGTCACCACTGCGCGATATTGATATCCTGCCCCCCCCCCCCCCTGAACCCGCCTATGGGATGTGGTCACCACTGCGCGATATTGATATCCTGCCCCCCCACTGAACCCGCCTATGGGATGTGGTCACCACTGCGCGATATTGATATCCTGCCCCCCCCCCCCCCACTGAACCCGCTATGGGATTTGGTCTCCACCGTGCGATATTGATATCCTGCCCCCCACTGAATCCGCCTATGGGATGTGGTCTCCACTGCGCGAAATTGATATCCCGATTTAAAGCGCGAGTAAAATCTCAAACAAATGATCATTAAATGGATGGTACTCAACGCTATTTAAATCAATGATTCTAATATTTACGCAATACAATGAATACCGATCATTCATACCAAAGATTTAATGATGATATGCTAATTGAAAATCAAACTTTGTTGACATTTTGTATACTATTAGTGGAAGATGTTTTCACAATAACAAAATTAAATGTGTATTATTTTTATATACACAATTATAGTACTGTGACCTTATTAGCTAATTATTAAAATATGGCTCATAATTGTATCATGATTTTTGAATATCTCTTTAATGCTTTACACTCGTGCTTTTCATTACAATGTCTTGTTATTTGACCACATCGATGGTTACTTGCCTAAATTGATGTACTTTCTCAAGTATCAACATATAATGTTGAAAAATATATCTTCTAACAGTTTCCGTGACATTTACACACAAAAAATGGACTCGTTACTATTCCAATTTTCTATGAACATAATTAGCCTTATAAAACTAGCATTAAAACACGTGAGTAATTAGTTTGGTACGTACAAGATCGGTCGCTTTTAGTGCTTCAATCAACATCTAGTCGTACAACCATGCAATGACGGCATAAAACATAATTTAATAGTATATATATATGAGGCGTGTCATGGGAAAACCGGGCTTAATACATGTGCGTAAAGTGTCGTCCCGGATCAGCCTGTGCGGACACTTTCCGCTTTTATGGTATTTTCTGTTTCACCGAAGTCTGTTCTAATCATAAATCCAATTTACTGCACAGGCTGATCTGGGACGACACTTTGCGCACATGCATTAAGCCCGGTTTTCCCACGACACGCAACATATGTAGTAATATCATTATTATGTCAATTCAAGAAATTGGCTTAAGTAATACACTTAAAAAGTTCAAAACAACACCATCCTATTTAATTAGTAACCACATTGCGACAAAACGAAATTGCAGCTTAAAGATGCTTTATACGTTCATTCGACAATTGTGATATAGTATATATTCATATGCATTGTCATTCGCACGAATGTTTAGTCACTCACGTTATTTATCATGTTGTATTAGTTTCGAATAGCAGTCACTTTCATTCGTTAAAATTTGGATGAAGATATTTATGTAAATTTAACATAGCACTATTAAACTGTTGGTTTATTCTATATACATTGTGATGCTGGAATAATTTTAAAATGTTTGATAAACAATATGCTCCCAGTATTAATGTTATTTGCATTCAAAGCTATCAGGCTGTTAGCCTAAATAGTCGATTTGAGCAACTAGTCCTGAGAAATGTTATTTGACTGCGTCGCTTACAGGAATGGATGCCACTTACGTTCAAAGCATGTTTACTACTGAATATTGACTGAGCACGCTCGTTTGGACTTGGGAAAAATAGTTTGGATGATCATTTATAATAGATAACATGTCAGGAGATGATAACATGTCATAGTGTGTATTAAGTTGTTATATATATTCGGCCCACATATATATTTAAATCGCCATTTCTAGTCGGGATCGTATTGACGGCAGTTTTGTATTAATTATTTACAGACATGTTTGCATGCGAGTCAACTAAATCTGAAACGTAATCCTATTCTTAAATATTTTCCAGTGACAATCACTATTCGATTATTTTGGAAGAAATACAAAACATTTGGAAATCAAACATAATCCAGTATGGCGTACATTGTTTCTAATCTCTTTTAGCTACTGGCTATAATTATGTGAACATAATATTCTTCATGTTTTTCAATGTATTGGTTACTTAAGAACACTTGCTTATTTAGGGTACCCGATATCAAATGGAATAGAATCATTTTTTTTTCATTCATTCATTCATTTATTTATTTAGGTAAGAAGTTAGTTAGTTAGTAAGTTAGTTAGTTATTAGTTAGTAGAAGCCCAATGTATATATTCCGTTATTACTATATTATATACCGTAGGAGAATTGACTGTCAGAAGTTCGTTTTAATGAATATTGATGAGTCAAGTGCTGACCAATGAAATTACACGTAACATTGAAATACACTTCTTCTGCATTGTGTACACACCAAGCAAACACTGATGTTTGTTATAAATAGTTTCAGCAATACGAAAATGGAAGGAGTAGTTCTTCTTTTTTTTTAATCAACCACCTCTACTTTGGGAATGGGTCCAACAGCTTGACATGTTAGAACAGAAAACATGGATATCTTTGCCTAACCATATAAAGCTCTTTACTACACTGACCGCTTAATTAAGTTGGTTTCTCTTTAAGACAATATATTCGTTTTAAGGCGCCGTATTGTAATTTCTCTCAGCCAAAGAGAGCCTCTAAATGCCAAACGTACTTGTATAGTACGGGCGTTATCAATTTCAATACCAAGCGATTGACATTTCTTGGAATCTTTATAATTCGTAGCAAATTACATGGGGAGAACTAAAACGTTGAGAAATCATTTATTTTATAAAAAAGATCGTTTGAAAGAAAGGGTTCATGAATAAGATTTTTCCGTGTAAACCAAACAACACTAAACCCGTGCCAATCGCAAACAGTCGAGAAAGTTGTTTGTTTAAACAGAATTTTATTTAGACAATTTGACACGAAATAGAAATGACATACATACACGGATGGATAAGAAAAGAAGTTAGCTCTACTCAAAACTTATAAGAATTATTCTCCATATATATTCGTAGTACATTTTAGTAATATAGGATCTGACACAAGTTGTCATTTCATACCATAATTTATTAAACGAGCTCAGGAATTTTGTTAGTAAGCGAACATATGGCGAGCTTACTAACGAGTGTCAGATCTTATTTATCACATGCTTTTAAACGAAAACACAACCTTATAATTTTAACAAAAGATGTTGATAAACCCTAAAAGTTGTGTAATGATCTGACGTCATTTCATGTGTTGACGACGTCATTTTACAAAAATAACGCCATGCGATTGGTCAGTCGAAGAATATGTAGCCAATGAAAACGATCAAACTGTTATCTTACGCATGTGTAAGATAAAAATATTCGTAATGGTTGTATTGCACGGAAAACAAGGTATAACATATGATAAAAACATATGTAACCAATTAAAACATTTACAAACCTGTGGTGAATGGTGCAGCTTAATACATGTATATGAAATTAACATGTACATGTATATGAAATTATTATACATATATATATATATCACATCTAATCATAACTATATTACTACATGTATATAGTCAGTTCCAACAACAGAAAACATAAAATCACGGTCGCGTCGAGTTACAGATATGTGGGCTGCCAGCCCAGCATTGTTAGTGTCCAGGCATTAGGTCCTGGCGGCGCTGTTGGAGCGTAGGCCGTTCAAGTTTGGTGAGCTTGTGGTCTTGTAGTCGCCGTAGACGAACAGTGCCGCTCTACGTTGGACCGCTTCCGGTCTATATATGTTTGTACTGGTCTGAGGGTCCCATTTTTGCGAAGCATTTTCCAGGATAGGTCGTATACGTGTCTTATAGCACTGCTCCTTGATGGGGCTTGGGCAGTGTGGGGCGTTTCTCCATAGAAAGGCGAGGCTTTTGTTTGCTTTCTTGGTAATGGCATCAACGTGACTGTTCCAGGATAGCTTTTCGTTGATGTTCACCCCGATCAGTCTCCGCGAAAGTCGTGAATTTATTACTGGCCAAGAGGACCGGTAATGCCCCAAATATTACTGGCCCGGACAAACTATTACTGGCCACTTATTTTTTGCAAGAAACATTTAAATACGATAAAAACAGTATGTTTGAAGAAAACTAAAAGAATATACACTTGAGAGTGCTTTATTAACTAAAGCTACTACATTTACTATCAGCATGTTAATTTTGCAAGATATACAGTATATGAATTAAATTGTATTTGTCAAAGTCCCTTCGACGTCTTCAACACAATCGGTGACCCTCAAGTATTACGTTATTACTGTTGTGGAAACAGATACAGCAATCGCTGCCATAAAATATTTATCGGCAATGTCCGAGGTCCGACGGTCTTTCGCGGAGACTGCCCACGATACTTCCGATTACGAACAACATTCAATGTGTGTCCGTGAATAGAATAAGACCGTTGATGTGTTTCCTCTTGCGGGTAACTCTGATTACCTCACACACAATGGGTTGAACTACATCATCCAGTCTTTCGCCCACTGTTGCGGATGTCCTTTTGTTGGATTTCAGACGGGATCCGCCTGTAGAGAAGGGCTGTCATCTGCAAACAGTCTGTAAGTGGGGCTGTTCTTGCCTGACTTGTCATCGATGTAGATAGGAAACGAAAGGGACCCAAGACACTACCCTGTGGTACGCCAGAAATCACTGGTGCAAATGGGGATGGCCTTCAACAAAGACTTGCTGGCTCCTGCTGGCTAGGAAGCTGTGGATCCATGTCAAGGTGTTCCCATGAATGCCATAGCGCCGGAGCTTGTAAAGAAGGCGTTGGTGCTGTACCTAGTCGAAGGCTTTGCACCGAAAAGTGAACAAATGTTGTCAGTACAATTTAAATAAAATATAGAAAGGTATATCTTCTTAAAGAGATTCGTGACATGTACGTTTAATTACAATAGAGAATGTATTCACTCCTTATGTTACTTTTGCAATTTTCTATGAACACCATTTGTCTGAGGTAATTTGATCATACTTGCATTAAAACAAATGAGTCATAAGATTGGTACATAAAAAGACCAGTCGCCTTATATTTCTAATGTACATTTAGTCGAACAAACATGCAATGGCGGAATAAAACAAATACTATATATATACTGTAATGACATTATTATGTCATTATACTGTAATGACATTATTATGTCATTTCAGGGAAAGGACTAGGGTCGATAAGGGCCGATTTTGGCACATAAAATTGACGATTTTTTAATTTCAGTTACAAACAATACCAATCATGCCTGTAGTTAGATCATGATGTGCGCTTGACGCTGACATGAATATCGAACCATCGCGTGGACGTATGACGTCACGCGGAACGTTCAAACAGCGTGCGTTTCTTCGAAAACAACGATTTCTGTTAATTTTACCACTTTTGTTGTAAACTTTAACTACCAGCGCAAGTGAGTGCCACAACCATTTTTCTAAGAGACATGTAATTTAAATCAGTCTTTTTGTTTCGTTATTAGCTCTATCTTTTTGGTACTCGCATGCGCTGTTGGTTAAAAATAAACTTTTGTTAATTTAGACATTCGGGGAAATTGGCTTTTAACTGATATTCTTAATTGATTAGTAAGCAACTTGTCATTCGTGGCTCAATGATGTCGCTACACTTGCAGTTTACAATCTTTTGTTAATGCACTTAACACCAGTAATCCAACAGAACACGGCTGTTAATACGCATTCAACCGTGTCGTTCATTTTTTCCTCGTATGTTATTACTACTAAATCACACAATTAAGAACATTGTTAGTAGATACATCTACCGTTTTTTAGCATTATCGGCATATATTTTAAGGTCAATACTTCCTAGACGCATTAATAGCAAAAAAAAAAAAAATCTTACCTGATTTGATATATCAATAATCCAACATGCATCAACTTATGTTCGATTTGAACATAATCATAACACACTATACTAGTTTTACACTCTTTCCAATTATGTGATTTTCCTAGCTCCAAATACGGTATTTACCAGCACTGCCATATTTCATTTTCCATAAGGCATGATGTTGCTCGAAATACAACGTATTTAGACCGGGACACACTTGTACATACTGTACAGTAGGCATAATACTCCATAATTTTTTTCTTTAGAGTTATAATACTGTCATGCTTACATTTTCGACGAAAACATTTTATATCATAATTTCTAACACATTGAATCGTGTTTGTTTTTTAAGATTGAAGATTACTGATCTACGTCAGAAGTTATTTTCCCAAAATTGTGACGATTCTATTACGTCACACACCTTACCTATGATAACTGTAGTGGCGTAGCGCTAACAGTACAGAATTGGACAGGGCCAACACTATATGCCCCCCACATCATTGATGGTGGGGGCATAACAATTTATATATAAACTTTATGATGTTAAGATTTATATTTAAAAGACTTTGGTTTTTTAAGATTAAACTACATTTCAACACCTTAGAATGAAAAGGGCCTATCTTACACGTGTTAAAGAAGCAGATAGGCCCTTTTATTTCATGCTTTTCAGTGATTTATAGCTAATTATCAGTGAAATAAAATTGGCAATTGCCTGTTTGAAACAGTGAAAATTATCACTCCTGTAATTTTCACTGTGTCTCACTAGTTCCCGATTTAATACAGTAAATATATATTTTTTTTTATTAAATGCATTTAGATAGCACACGAAATGTAACGAAACTGCGTAAAAAGCATAAAATAAAAAGAACATGTGTAGGTTTCGTTAGAATATCGATTTTTGATTCACTCGTGATCATAGATAATATAATTTTCACTCGTGGCTGCGCAACTCGTGAAAATAAAAATTTCTATGATCACTCATGAATTTAAAAAATAGATATTGTACCGAAACCAAAAAATATCCTCTATTTCATTCTAATGTGGCGATTTACAATTCATCAAATTAATCTTAAAATAACACACACCCGCAGGTTTTAAACGTATTTCGTCACTTTGTTATGCTTCTTCAAATACTAGTAAGTAATATTCATGTGTAGTGTTTGTCCCAATTGTCTTCCCAATCATAAGTCTCAGAAGTTGATATTGTACGAAAAAAATACACTCGCTTTCTGAATAATTGGTCGGGAAATCCAACAGTATCTTCCACTATTCCAGAAATTCTGTAAATTTTATTATGATCCTGATCGATATATATATCAATCCAAATACGTCGCTTTCATTTTAAACATAACTGTCTAACTCTGCTCAAAATGTAGGTTATATTCTAAAGTTAGTTTTTAAGCCCGCGTTCGTGTTCTTATATCAGACTTCGCGAAACCTCTAAATCAGCTGTCACCATAATTAGCATCATACGCCCCCCCCCCCTAAAACGTCCGGACCATGCATATAAGGGCGTAAATAAAACTGTAAAAAGTGGATAAATATGCTCTTTTTTTTTCGATCGATCCGCTTGCTCAATTTGGTTAAAGACACACATCAACTTCAGTAACACATACCCGACCAAGCCCGCCCCCCCCCCCTGCGATTTCTTACACCGTAGTTCATTGGCGCCAAAGTTCATCGAAAACGATTAACTATAGACAATGGGTATATATATACATACCTTTATTTGTGGATGATATTGTTTTCTTTTCTAAATTCCTATATTATATAAACATGTCAGATGCTATACACCCGTGACCGTTGGCACAGGATACCACAAAAAGGGCATTAATACGTTTTGAATAATTACGATTTAAAGTCGAAATTCAAGTCAAATAAATGACTACTTTCGAGTATAAACAGCTTTGTCTCAATAAATAGTTTAGTTTGAAAAGTGACCATTACAATTCGGTAAATGAATAAAACTAAAATTCTCGATGCGTGTGGTTTTGAATTTACGGATTTACGGATTTCAAATGTTTAAAGATGTTCCTGATATATATGACGATAAATGTCAGACACAATTTATTGGATAGGCACATCAAGTTACTGCCAAAGCAGGTGTATGACACACAGATGTACCTACATGTCTTTCGAACATATGGTGCAGTATTAATTTATTCAGTGAAACAAAGTGCATTTGGTGATGATTATGATGATGTTGATGATGATGATGATGATGATGATGATGACAACGACGACGACGATAATGAAGATGATGATTTGAAAAGATTTATCCCATATATTTGATACGGATCTGTTGCTGATCACTGCAGACCCACATACAACATAACGGGGTTATAACTGCGCGATCAAAAGTTTACGCCCCCCCCCCAACCCGAAATCCTGGAACCGCCCCTGACTAAGGTGTGTTATACATTTTGTCTATGTCTGGCTGTCTGACAGGTGTCGTGTTGTCTGATTTACCCGTGTCCGTGACCGCATTCACGATGAATCGTGCAGTGAACGGACGGGAAAAGAACAAGAAGCGACATGCTAGTTTACTGATGTTAAGCACGGGGTGCACGTGATAAACATACAGAAAGTGTTGTTACGTCCCGCATATAATGGGCGCTTCCACAAATGTCTATCATATTCAAATTAATCTTCAATTTGATCCAATGATTGCAATTGGATATCACATGTTTAGCAATTAAACTATTTCACAAAAGAGCGCACGTGGTAAATTGTGTGATATATTTAAATAAACTTGTGTTTATGTTTGTGATATTAATGAATGGAAATTAATCCTTTAACAATAGTCGGGAAGGTATTTAAACTATTCCGGGATAGGTATATATGCGGTTCGTGTTACTCTAATACTATGAATGCGTAGATGAAAGTTACTGACAAACTTTCATGAAGTTTTACAACATTGCAGCATATTTTCTTCGATTGTTCATTTAACATTATAAAGGGTGATTATGACAATCCGTGAGCAGTTCCAGGGGCGTATTTAAGGCAAACTCGACTGTACGCCCGTGTGTATGTCTATATAGCAGGTAAGTGTCCCTATCTCGGCCCTCTATCATGTACATAAAATGTGAAAGTACCGGAACAATAAAGAACCTATTCACATATTTGCAAATTGACATTTTCGGCTTGCATGATCAGTGATGTTATTGAAAGTTTAAATTCGATTCGAAAGACACATAAAATAATGCAGTTGGAACGAAAGCATACATGCAATTTACATCAGATAACTTGTAATGAGTACTTAGTAGTAATTTCATATGCAATTTACATGCTATTGAGCAATAAATCTGCCGGTTTGAAACGATGATGCGTTTCACTCCTTTCAAGTTACCGCTTCAATTTGCGTACATTAAAGATAATATGCAAATGCAAATTTAATGGATGTATTTTTTTGTATTACTTATTACGCAGTATTTTCCGTTTTACTGACTTTCTCTTGAATACTTTTATTACAAAATGCTTAAGAAACCGAAAAGAAAATTTTGAAGCGTCATTATGCTTTACCTAACCACATACAATTACGTTGCAGATACGATCCATACACCTCTATGGAATGTCCTTTCAAATACAGTATATTGCCTGCAACGTGGTTACACACTCAGCAGATAGTGTACAATTGCAAAGAAACTCAGGACTCGGCCAATAAAGTCGGACACTGTTCACAATGAGATTTATGTATGCATTTCGTATGAAACAGTTATGAGAGCAATAGATGATCTGGGGCCATATTCCAGAAACATCTTAAGTAAAATTGTACCCTTAACTTGAAAAAATACACTTTAACATTTTATTCCATTTAGAAAAGACATTGTGCTTAGTGTTTATTAGTTATCAACTTATTATTAACTACTGTGTACTGAAATATAACGGAATTCACTAGTTTATGTGTATTATTAACTACTGTGTACTGAAATATAACGGAATTCACTAGTTTATGTGTATTATTAACTACTGTGTACTGAAATATAATGGAATTCACTAGTTTATGTGTATTATTAACTACTGTGTACTGAAATATAACGGAATTCACTAGTTTATGTGTATTATTAACTACTGTGTACTGAAATATAATGGAATTCACTAGTTTATGTGTATTATTAACTACTGTGTACTGAAATATAATGGAATTCACTAGTTTATTATTAACTACTGTGTACTGAAATATAATGGAATTCACTAGTTTATGTGTATTATTAACTACTGTGTACTGAAATATAATGGAATTCACTAGTTTATTATTAACTACTGTGTACTGAAATATAATGGAATTCACTAGTTTATGTGTATTATTAACTACTGTGTACTGAAATATAATGGAATTCACTAGTTTATGTGTATTATTAACTACTGTGTACTGAAATATAATGGAATTTCACTAATTTATATGTAGTTTAAAAAAATAACAATACAAAAATTGGCACTTAAGTGAAAATATTTTTAATGCACACAAAGATATAAGCCCCTGAGTTGACTATCCCATTTACGATTGCCAATTTTAATGATGTGGCCATAGTTCTTCAATGTAACATATTAGTACTTACCATATAGTACCTTCCACACTACAACATTTTATCCAGTTTGTAGATCTGGAGATCTGGGCACATATCGACAGACCTCCTAAATTCTTTACAGAGTTTTAACCATTTAAGACGAGGTAAATTTTAAATGAACAAGACAAATTTAAGGAATTTTATGAGTTTAAGGAATGTAATTAAGTTTCCTCTAAGGAGCTTTGTGGATATGGACCCAGCGGTTCGTGTTATATAAACAACATTTTTGAGAAAATAAGGACAAACAAGAAAGAAATTACATTGAAACTACGTGCGAACTCCTTTAAAGTTACGATTTTATGGTTGAGTTACTAGATGCGTATTTTTATTAGTAGCTATTTATATTGAAGCATAGGTCGGAATATATGTAGTGAGTTAATAAAATAAAAATCATTAAGTACACATGAAACCATTCCAGCTAAGTTAGATATAGTTTTTTTCTGAAAATTTAAAGAGGGTCACAAGTGTGCCTTACACTGGTTAGGCATCAGATTTTCAGTCACCTTTCGGGTATATATCTCATTTGTTTAACCATGGATTTTTTTTTGTACGCCCGTGCGTACAGGAGTACGCCTGAATACGCCACTGAGTTCTGCTTTTAGGACAATTCCCTGACAGAATAGACATATCGATCTTAATCGGAAATAGTACATCACACGCACACATGTTCACGTGTTTCAGCATCATTCAATTTAGATTTGTTTACAATAGTAAGGATATCACAGTTCTCTGCGACACACAATTTTATAATTTCTATAAATCGCGGTCAAAACATCCACGCAGATACGCGATTCGGATTTCGATTTTATAATACGCGTTGTCATACCTGATGTTAATTACAAGCAAATATATAGTTAAAATATTTTGGTTTTTACATGAATAAGTATAGTTTTAATATACTGATAGTAATATATAGTATATACTCATATATACTAAAACGTTGAATTATCTCTGCTTACTCGTATTGAATACAGTGTAAATTATACAATACGAAGGTCCGGTCGTGTCCATTACCGCGAAAGTAGTAGGGTTTGAAAAGAACAATGTTTACTTTAACAATTAATACCGGACTAATTTAGTTTGAAACACTTTATAAACTAGATTAACAGTTTAATCTAACTGTAAAAATCATACTATCAAAAATAAGACGCCTTTATCTCAAATCTGACCCCACTCGCTACGCCCGCTACTAAGTCTGCTTCTGCGCCATGCGTTGTTCTTTTCTTGAATGTAACATACGCATGTTAAAATTTCCGTACGTAAAAGTTCAACTAACATTTTGTTTAATATTATATAATTGCCTGCTTAAGAATGATCCGAGTTGTTTAAAAAAACAACCAAAAACACAACTTAATTTTATTTATAAAATGCGGGATTGTCGGAAAAGGCTGAATTTTTCATGTAATATTGCAAATCAATGACTTTTCAACATGCAACAACACAAATTCGTTATTTTTTACATGCAATACATTTTTATAATCTGAATCTCTTAACATGAGTTGAATTTTTGGACTTCTGTTATAATTAGTCGAGTAGTAAGCATAAACGGCACGCCAACAAATACACCACGACGTCAACTCCAAAAGTAACGTCAAATTACGTCAGAACGCTTATACAGTAGTCGTGTTTGACGTTGTAGCGTAAACATATGTGTGGTTGTAAGATTTTAAAAATATTACATCCTAAAAATGGAAAAAAAATAGCCTATTCAGTAATACAAATTTCGTTTATTTTCAAAATGAGGCCAATGAGGCCAAAGTCGGCCCTTAACGCACCTACTCCTTTCTAGTATAACGCAATACAAAGGAAAATAAAACAACGATATCTATTATTAACAGTATATGTAATCAACTGGAGTATAATAAAAGTACATAAATGTTCTTCAAAGTAACATCTAACAATATGACTTTATGCTATATTGCACGACAATACACGTTTACGTCGTGACAAAAGGAAATGACAGCTCACGAATGCTAAACAAGTGCTGTCGATTATGATAATTTGATGTAAATGTAGTAAATGTTCATTTGTAATTTCATTCTGACATAAATGTTAAGCCACACACACTGGAGTAATATTTGCAATATCATTTTTCCTTACGTTAAGCCTTCCGATCTTAGAAATTAAACTGAATATAAGCTTTTATTTTTCAAACCTGCAACAAATCATCGCGAAAGACTCCGTGCAATGTTCAGAATAATCCATCTCAATAACTGGATTTCATTGAAACATTATGTGCAGCATCAATACAAAGAGAACATGCAAATTTTCCAGGTGGTTTCTGTCTGATAATTTGTCATGGAGGTATTGGTATGGAAGCGTCCTGGTGCCAAGTGTAAAAATAAAAACAAATAAAAATTAATCAATATTAACAAACTTATATCGTAATTACGACTTAGTATCTCGTAATTACGACTCAGTATCTCGTAATTACGACTTTTTATCTCTTAGTTACGACTTAATAAGTCGTAATTACGACTTTTTATCTCGTAAGTCGTAATTTTTTTCTCGTAATTACGACTTAGCATGTCGTAATTATGACTTCTTATATCGTTATTAATCGTAATTATGACTTCTTATAATTGTAATTACGAGATAAAACTGTATAAAAAGCCAAACTACTTCTACCACTACTAATATTAATAATAAAAGTAATAATAACAACAACATGAAAAAATCTTTATTAATTTATTAATTGAAGGTATTAACATTAGAATTATATCTTATGTATTTTTTTCAGACAGACAGACAGACAGACAAACAGGCAGACAGTGTACTATTAGTACTATTTCAATCTACAATAGCCTGCTTATATCACACTTGACTTATGCGTCATAACTACTCTCTTAAGTCGTAATTACGACTTAGTATCTCGTAATTACACTAACATAGGTTTTAACATAACAAATGACTCGAATTCAATAAAATTATGTGCAGCTTCCCTACCAAGAGCACACGCATAATGTCAGGTCGTTCCGGTAAAGTGTTTATACACTGTTTTTAAGATATATCTGAGGAGCTAATATCTAGAATTCAATGGATGTTACTATATGCATCAGTGCTTCAACAACAACATCAACATTGAGTCATTCCGATCGGAAGATTTGTATGCTCCCCGAAAAATGTCTGTGGGGTATAAACAGACATTTCCATTCATATGGTTTCACTGTGTATACATAGTATCGTTTGTATTAAGACTTCTGAGTGGAATTTATTTCTATCACATGCTATACCTTGTCTCCAGTGTAATACAACCAATACGAATAATTCTATCTTACAAATGTGTAAGATAACATTTTGAGCGTTTTCATTGGCTACATATTCTTTGACTGACCAATCGCATGACGTTATTTTGGTGAAATGACGTCGTCAACATGAAATGACGTCATGCCAATACACAACTTTTAGGATTTATCAACATGTTTTGGTAAAATTATACTCTTTTTTTCGTTTAAAAGATGTGATAAAAAAGATCAGACACTCGTCATTTCATACCATATTTTATTAAACTTGTCCAGGAAATTCGTTAGTAAGCTCGCCAAAGGCTTGCTTACTAACAAAATTCCTGAACTCGTTTAATAAAATATGGTATGAAATGACAACGAGTGTCAGATCCTATATATATTTGATGGGACAACGAGTGTCAGATCCTATATATATTTGATGGGAAGCTTACACATGCTTACATACATTTTTGTCTCATTTGTATGTAATGTTTGTCTCATGCTTACATACATTTTTGTCTCATTTGTATGTAATGTTTGTCTCATGCTTACATAATTTTTGTCTCATTTGTATGTAATGTTTGTCTCATGCTTACATACATTTTTGACAACTGATATGGTCTTGCAGTTCTGGTAATTTTTAGTTTTAAAAATACCGCTGCAATTCTTATTTCATTCCCATCAGCTGAAGGTCAAAATGAGTCTAACTAGTTTAGTGCAATAAATGTATTACGCTTAAAATTTTGTTACAAATATCATGACTATTTCAAAACAGTGAATCAAATTGATTGATATAACATTTATAAATGAAAACTAGTACCGACGGTATACAATCTAAAAACAAGCGCTAAAAAGGCGACTATCCTTAAAGTTTTCTTTCATTTGGCATTTAATTAATTGAGATTGAGTAAACTATATGTACCTGTTTTAATTTAATTTCATATACTCAATCATATGATAATATTTTTAATTATCTACGATTATGATCATATTTTTATTCCGAAATTATATTACAGTATTACTATATTATTAATATATATGTCACTTTTATCGAACACACTTCAATATTGATGCAAAAATCCAACAGTATTTCGGTATTTCAACATATTTGTCTATCCAACAGTATTTCGGTATTTCAACATATTTGTCTATCCAACAGTATTTCGGTATTTCAACATATTTGTCTATCCAACAGTATTTCGGTATTTCAACATATTTGTCTATCCAACAGTATTTCGGTATTTCAACATATTTGTCTATCCAACAGTATTTCGGTATTTCAACATATTTGTCTATCCAACAGTATTTCGGTATTTCAACATATTTGTCTATCCAACAGTATTTCGGTATTTCAACATATTTGTCTATCCAACAGTATTTCGGTATTTCAACATATTTGTCTATCCAACAGTATTTCGGTATTTCAACATATTTGTCTAACATAGAGTGCCTAAATATAGTTTGGTAATTATAAGATATTAGTTTAGTTGTTATAATATATTGGCATGTGATCCGCGTTAATCAAATTACTCTATAGTTTGTGTTCAATTTGGAAATTAAGATACGTAAACCATTTAATTTATGACTCATTACTAAAACCATAATTTTAGCACATGTCGACATTGATGCGTGCCCACATTCCGTAATCGACACATTATACACGTCAGAGTTCTTACTAAGTCTGCTTCTCTCCGAGGCAGTACGACACATCGTACGTCAATGTGCTTACTGGAACTGCTTTTCTCCAAGGCAGTACGACACATCGTATGTCAGTGTTCTTACTAAGTCTGCTTCTCTCCAAGGCAGTACGACACATCGTACGTCAGTGTGCTTACTGGGACTGCTTCTCTCCAAGGCAGTACGAAACATCGTACGTCAGTGTGCTTACTGGGACTTCTTCTCTCCAAGGCAGTACGACACATCGAACGTCAGTATGCTTACTGGGACTGCTTCTCTCCAAGACAGTACGACACATCGTACGTCAGTGTGCTTACTGGGACTGCTTCTCTCCAAGGCAGTACGACACATCGAACGTCAGTATGCTTACTGGGACTGCTTCTCTCCAAGACAGTACGACACATCGTACGTCAGTGTGCTTACTGGGACTGCGTCTCTCCAATCCAAGACAGTACGACACATCGTACGTCAGTGTGCTTACTGGGACTGCTTCTCTCCAAGACAGTACGACATATTGTACGTCAGAGTGCTTACTAAGTCTGCTTCTCTACAAGGCAGTACGACACATTGTACGTCCGTGTGCTTACTGGGCCTGCTTCTCTCCAAGGCAGTACGACACATTGTACGTCAGTGTCCTTACTGGGACTGCTGCTCTCCAAGGAGATACGACATATTGTACGTCAGTGTGCTTACTGGGACTGCTTCTCTCCAAGGCAGTACAACACATTGTACATCAGTGTGCTTACTGGGACTGCTTCTCTTCAAGGCAGTACGACACATCTTATGTCAGTGTGCTTACTGGGACTGCTTCTCTCCAAGGCAGTACGACACATCGTATGTCAGTGTGCTTACTGGGACTGCTTCTCTCCAAGGCAGTACGACACATCTTATGTCAGTGTGCTTACTGGGACTGCTTCTCCCCAAGGCAGTACGACACATCGTATGTCAGTGTGCTTACTGGGACTGCTTCTCTCCAAGGCAGTGCGACACATCGTACGTCAGTGTGCTTACTGGGACTGCTTCTCTCCAAGGCAGTACGACATATTGTACGTCAGTGTGCTTACTGGGACTGCTTCGCTCCAAGGCAGTACGACACATTGTACGTCAGTGTACTTACTGGGACTGCTTCTCTCCAAGGCAGTACGACATATTGTACGTCAGTATGCTTACTGGGACTGCTTCTCTCCAAGGCAGTACGACATATTGTATGTCAGTATGCTTACTGTGACTACTTCTCTCCAAGGCAGTACGACATACTGTACGTCAGTGTGCTTACTGGGACTGCTTCTCTCCAAGGCAGTACGAAACATCGTACGTCAGTATGCTTACTGGGACTGCTTCTCTCCAAGGCAGTACGACACATCGTACGTCAGTGTGCTTACTGGGACTGCTTCTCTCCAAGACAGTACGACACATCGTACGTCAGTGTGCTTACTGGGACTGCTTCTCTCCAAGACAGTACGACACATCGTACGTCAGTGTGCTTACTGGGACTGCGTCTCTCCAATCCAAGACAGTACGACACATCGTACGTCAGTGTGCTTACTGGGACTGCTTCTCTCCAAGACAGTACGACATATCGTACGTCAGTGTGATTACTGGGACTGCTTCTCTCCAAGACAGTACGACACATTGTACGTCAGAGTGCTTACTAAGTCTGCTTCTCTCCAAGGCAGTACGACATTCTGTACGTCAGTATGCTTACTGGGACTGCTTCTCTCCAAGGCAGTACGACACATTGTACGTCAGTGTGCTTACTGGGACTGCTTCTCTCCAAGACAGTACGACACATCGTACGTCAGTGTGCTTACTGGGACTGCGTCTCTCCAATCCAAGACAGTACGACACATCGTACGTCAGAGTGCTTACTAAGTCTGCTTCTCTACAAGGCAGTACGACACATCGTACGTCAGTGTGCATACTGGGACTGCTTCTCTCCAAGGCAGTACGACACATCATACGTCAGTGTACTTACTGGGACTGCTTCTCTCCAAGGCAGTACCTCATTTGTCTTCCAGGGAACGTCTAATTGTAAATCCTCTCCCGTCCGCCTTCCCGAAGGCTTCTTGAAACGTCAAACGCTCTCGCGGAGCTTTATTACCATAAATGTACCATCCTAAAGCCAGAAACGCCAGTTATTATTGCGTTCGATTTGCAGTTAATGGGTGGTTAGTGTCGCGCACATAGCCAAATATAGAGACGTTTTATAACTCTCAAAAGAATGAGCAAAATGTGCTGATTGTGGTTACTGTTTCGGTGTTTACTACACTACGGCCATGTCGATTGTGACAGCAGAAGCTACCAAAGCGAATGGAAATTGTAGTTGTAGAAATTGAAGATGTCAGTGAGGCCAAAAAGCTTTTATAAATGCATAATCCATGTAAATCTTCTAGTACCAAATATACATAACGTTTCAGGTTTCAGTGTGTATTGAACACTGGCTATGCCTGGAATTCTTTCGTGTAATGAGCAACGGTTATTTTTTGCACACAAATCTAATTTTTTATCAAGGCTCACTGTTTCATTGTATATCAGACGAATGATGCCTAGCAAACAAATAAGGATTTATTTCCTGTTTATTTCCTGTATTATTTAATTAGTACTTATATTGCAGAGTCATGATTATTAATGATAGAAATATCTACACGATAAAATATCAACATTTTAACTTCGCGAATATACTTTTTACAGTACTGTTTGTTAAAGTGTGGGGTAACTACATATATAATCTGATACCATGAAAATGATTCTAAAAATAGACACACTGATGCATGTATTTGTGGGTCTTGATTGTGAAGAATTTGGTACACAAGTACCAAGAGTATTGGTTAATTATTGCTGGTAAATGGAATCAGTGTCCGAACCTTTATTAAGGTGTTACTGACGATGGTGGAAACGTATATACCTTCAAAGGGACCTGTTCACAGATTGACAAATTGACAATTTCCAAAAAATTGTCACAAATACAAAAATATGAGAACACTGTATATCATTGAGCACTACTTACAAAGAAAATAAAGAAATGTATTGGAAATCACATTTCTATAATGGGTAATCATCAGTTGAAATTGGTAAATTTATAAAGCGTTTGTAACGGAAATAAGTGAATATTTTGGCGTGCTTCTGTTGTGTTCGATGAAAATACGTGAATCACTTACATTAAGTAAAAATTACACGAATATGTATATGAAACAGAATGGCCGAGTGGTTAACGCGTCAGACTTTTGATCCTGAAGGCGTAGGTTCGATCACCAGTGGCGGCACTTTTTTTCCTTTTTGATACTTTTCATGTTATTGTGGTTGAGATCTTTAGCTGAGATGCTTTAGTTTTTCCATTTCACAAATTTACTGGCACATTTAAAAAATACAAATCTGTGAACAAGTCCTTTAAGCAACACTATTTTGTTACTTAAAATTTGATAGACAACTCATGTGGGATCTAACAAAAATATCAATATTGGACTGAGCACAAATAAACATTAATCAAATAAACGGCTATAGTGTAACCTTGAGAGTGAAACGCAATACGCCCTGTTAACAATCTAATGAATCCGTTAAACAAATTGAAGATGTACATTAAATAGATTAAATATATACATGTCATCGTACGGGAGGCCAAACTAGTTCTTGAAACTGACATATTAACGAAGTTATAGGAGACATTCCGTGTCGATTGTTGGATTTGAAATAGGACTTAATATTGTTGGATTCAGATAATTTGTTGAACAGATAATTTTACTACACTGGCTGAAATGAATACATAATCTTTAAAACAAATTACTTTCTTGAAAATGCAATAACGGTAAACAAATAATTTTTATTGAATAATAAAGAAAACAAAACAACAGATGTGGCTTTTATATAACGACATGTATATATATAACATACATGTAATAAAACTACTTGGAAAGTTACAAAGTAAAGTATTTACCAAGGAGTTATAAGGAGTTGTATAAAGACGGACCTAGACGTTATGTTGAACAGATCGTAATCGTTAATCAGTAAGAAATAATTTTCGATTTATCGTTGTTTATCGGCCAATAAACAACGATTTGGAGTTCTGATACGTAGGAATTAAACCACGAGGGCGTTATTTCGATTCTAACATGATTTGACATATAATTTTACAATTGTAATTGGAACTACTTTTTACAATGCTCCGCTCAGAATCGGGAGTACTTTTTGCGTTGTTTTTTTGGGGTAGTTCAACAACAATTATTTTGTTCTTTTCTATAGAAAAATTAGCGAGTGTCATGTTAGAATTGAAATTAAACAACACGGGTCAAAACAGAAATACTACATAGGTCTGTTTTCACACCATGCTGGATTTCAAACATCATCACTTGTTCCGCGGTCCTCATCATGCTCCAGATGTTTCTTCTAGAGACTTTATAACTGTACATGCACACATTGTTTTGTTTTTCTTTTTCAACTCCGTGACAGGGGCCCTAATTAAAAAAAGCTTCCAAAGGTCAAACGGCCATACATTCCTGCCTGTAACTACTTCTCGATTTTATTGTAAGGTTAGTCCATTTTTGTTTCGTGATATTTCCGACACATGCCTTATGTTGAAAACTACAGTGACACTCACGAATCCACCTTTTTGTTGGGATACTGGAACAATACTGAATATACATCGATTATATATAATAAACCAATTAAAACAAGCAACATGGTGTTAAATGAGTCAATTGCAGTTACTACTGTAATCACATTAATTGAAACGTACAAGTTGTAAAATGATATCAAATAATTGACTATAATGTATCACTGCAAACGCTATAGTGGATTATATCAAATCGGATCAAAAGGCGAATACGATTCTTGCATTGCACAGAACTAAATAATAATGATTTTTTTCTCGGATTACTTTCAAGCATTGCATGCGATTTATTATCTTTTAAGACCTACATATAAGATTTATTCTGTGTTTTATTTAATTTCTGTGCGTTTACCAGACTTGCTTAATATTAATGATATAAATAAAGAAGAAATAAAGATTCAATGACATTTTGTCATTGACATTTAGGTACTCTAGAAGGTTACGCTATTTTCTTCTGATATATTGTTTGAAATTAAACCTAATGTATTATTTACGGAATAGGATATTGCTATGGTAACCGATGCCGAAATTACTTCACCGTCTGACAATTTGATGCCGACTACTTTAGAGATACGTTTACCATATTGGAGGGCTATCTCAGGCTGTTTGTTCCAAATTACTTCACCGTCTGACTACTTTAGAGATACGTTTTTGGGATGTGGACTCAGCTTTTGGCGATATCAGGTATTTTATTTATTATTTTGACTTTATGTACAAATTATTCTCCCCTTGCTGCCGATACAGCTGAAGGTCAAGTGTGCTTATAGTTTAATTATCGATTTGCTAATAAGTACACATTTCCATCACTATATGCTATATCTTGTGTCCGTGTATTACACCCATTACGAGTATTTTTGTGTTACGCATGTGTTAGATAACCTATCAAACATTTCCATTGTCTTCTAGACTCTTCATTTATTTACATACGTCATGTATTGCAAGTACTCGTCAGTATGACGTCATCAAGGTTTCTGCAGATGGCAGTTTGTTTGAAATAATTATTTTTTCGCCAAAGTATCGTTTAATTACAAATTTCCTAATTTCGTTTTATAAAATCTTGTATACAGTGACAACTCGTGCCATATCCTATTTCTCGTTTTTGTTTTGCTTTTGAAGGTAATTGCCTATGCTCCTTGTTTATATGAAGCACATGTATTCTTCAGTACAAATCGTGTAAAATAAATGTATCATAACAACGTAATTAAAAGTCGCACAATGCTATACATGTTAATTTTATTTAACATGTTTAATTGTTTAATGTGAAATTACTTTTGTATTTGTATACCGGAGCGTAGCTTGGGTTAAAAAAGTGTATATGGACAATAGGCGGATTCTACAAAATGACGCTGTAAGCGATAATTTGGGCCAGTAGTGTTTATACTCGTATAGGGCTACACACAACTAACTTCAGCTAAACCCCGATTCTACAAAATATTTGTAAAATAAGCGTGTGTGTCATGAAATTTATTTCATATCGACGTAATCGACTCGTTAAACAACGGAGTATCAATACAGCCAATAAAGATCCCCTCACCCTTTCCCCCCTCTTGTTTTTATTTCATTTTTGGCATATTTAAATTTGTCATCTCTGGAAAAACTGTATAGGCACGTGCCTATAGTGCCTAAAGGAAGCCACTGGTACATATCGTATGGCAAACAAGAAAAAAAGAGATAAAATAAACTATTGAAATTGTACAGATATGTTTCAACAAAGAACACTTGGCAATCAATTCACTCATGGTTAGAACATGTTTAACAACGTAACTGATCAGGAATCTCCAGCAGTATTTATGGAAATCAAACTTTACTTTTAAACAACTCAAATACCTTTATTGCATGCGAGGTACTTTACACCCCAATCTCGCGGACAAACATGAAATTATAGATAGCAATTGGTTTGTTTAGCAACTGGAAAACATGGCTATATCAATATTAAGGGCAACTATGATTCAATATTAGAGTTATTTGTAGAACAGCATTTACGTGTATGTTTAATGTGTTTATTCTCAAGATATGGATTATGCGCGCCTCATTCAATATGTGCACATAAACAGATATGTATATTAACCGATACTTCAGAATCAAAAACAATAATATTCTATAAGAATTTCGTGACAAAATAAAAATCTCATACATAATGTTATTTGACCATTTTATGAAAACCATTTTCTCTGATAGAATTGTATTTAAATAGCATTAAGTAAAATCAGTTATTGGTTTAGTACATGATTAAACGCCTCTCTCTCTCTCTCTCTCTCTCTCTCTCTCCCTCCCTCTCTCTCTCTCTCTCCCTCTCCCTCCCTCTCTCTCTCTCTCTCTCTCTCTCTCTTTCTCGCTCTCTCTCTCTCTCCCTCCCTCCCTCTGTAATTATATAATTGAGGGCAATTCATTTAATGTTAACTGTAAATATATTGGCCAAACTGGTGATAAACTGAGGCATAGGAGCTCGGGTAATGAACTACAAATGCGAGGCCCCTCAACAAGACAAATGCCTTGTATGCCTTGTATGTAAACATAAATTTGCGAATTGACGATTTTCAAACTTCTTGTCACAAATTCCAAAAGTAAACGAAAAAGGCATTAACGAAGGGAAAGAACACTCCTGACATAGAAATATTTTTGAAATTAAGTGTCGTTAATGAGTAATCATCAGTTCAAATGGATATAATTATATTTAGCGTTTGTTACCCGAAACAATTAAATAATTTGCAGTACGTCTGTTGGTTTCGTTGAAATTGTTGAACATAAAGTACAAAATACACTCACATGTAAACCATAACGGCCGTGTGGTTAACGAGTCAGATTTTTGATCTGGAGGGCCTAGGTTCAAACTCCGATGGAGGCAACATTTAATTTGTTCTCTTTTTTATGCTTTTATTTTATAATTATTTTAATGGCAAATTTCAAAAATACTAAAAATCTGTGAACAGGTCCGTTTGAATATCGCATACATGAATCAGACTTTTATATACTAAGAGAACCATATTTATTGTTCAAAAAATCGCTGCCATGAACCACCCAGGCACTTTTCGACCAGTTTCAATCAAAATCAAAAATATCATTCAGAAACAACAAAAATTCTGACGCATGCATTTACGATTGCTGCGTAAATTGACATGTCACACATTGCAAGCGTATATTGAGAAACATCGTACGTAGAATTGAATATATAATCGACGACATAACACCTGGAAACAAGTCGGCACACATAAATCAGTGGGCACACATAAATCAGTCGGCACACATAAATCAGTGGGCACACATAAATCAGTGGCTAACAATGAGTGTGCCACATGTCTTTCCGTCGGACTTGGTCGTGTATAATGCATCATCATCTGGGAATAATAGTGGTAGACAACAATATATGGCGTTTAATCATGTACTAAACCAATATGTTATAAGAGATAGCATACCATTCACATTTAGTTTGCATCACTTCCCAACAACAGAAACGTGCATTTATATCAATGGTGTTACAAAAATTAGAATGGGAGGGCGAGTAGTTCATATCTTCAAACGTCACACAACAGAATATACACTCTACATTTTATTTACACTCTACGATAATAAATATATACACCAATCTAGTTCATGAATAACTCTCACTCAAACTCCTCACATCATTACATGTCCAAGCTCAACTCCCAACTAGATTCTGCGTGTTCCTGGCTTTTAGACGAATCTGCTTACTCTCCCATATTTGGGTATTACCAAGGTGTGGATTGACAATGATAGGCCCCCAATATTTATTAGGATAACTGTTAAGCGATTTATATTTCCAGAACACAGTCTTGTCACTACAATCATTGTTTATTATAATAACTGTTAAAAGACAAAACAGCATAACATGAAGTTACCTTCATTAATTAATATTTATGAAGGCAACTGTTTAAAGTTCACCCAAACAGACTCTGCCGAGCAACAGAACAGACCAGTCTTTGCTAATTTATGATGGTAAACGATGACAACATACCCTGTTCAGATAACTGATTTCCACCATACCAAGATGGCATCAAAGAAAAAAGCAGTCTTAATTTATTTCTAGTACTTAAAAATACAACACTCCCCTCCCCTTAGCTTCTTAATTGTCCCCAATTAAGCCAAATAGTTGTAAAAATGACTAAAGAACCAGTCTCACACTCACTACATGTAAGTTGTGTATACTCAAACACTTGATATCAATATAATAAAACTACAAAAATCTACAGTTACAAATATACTATGTATTATTAATCCTAAGATTAGAAACCTTCTCCACAGCAAGGAATATTACTAGTAAATGACTACATAACATTACAAGAAACATCCCTTTAAAATTACTTGTACTGCAAATTCACTTCTCAATACAAAATACAAAAGACTTGTGCATCAAAATAATGAAGCATTAGCAGTACCCTCTTTAATTATCCGGAAACACATTCAAAGAAGAAAATCCTTTGAAAACTTATTCTCCATTTTCATGCATTATACTTAAAACATTGTAAGAGTTTGGTATATGAAAACATGAATAAACATGTGTAGTCCTATGCATAGTAAACCACTGTTTAATAAGCAAATCCACAAACTCTTCTTTCATCGTCCAACTTATTACTAGAACAGAAAGTCTTAATACTCCATTACACGAATTCACACAATCACACATATCACTATCACACAAACGTCCTGATATGCATCCGCATTAAGTGCCTTTTAATCATTACTTTAAATTAACATTTTAATATGAATCTGTAAAATAGGCACTTCAAATTTAAAATGTTTATGAAACTTGTAGTAGCAGTCGTCCTGCTAAATTGTCCTGTGCGCCTTACTATTAAATGAACATATTTTTATATTATAAACAATGCTATAAGAATATGGCGCAATTGTTTGATTCTGACAAAGAATTAATTCCATGTGTGCACTGTGTTAAATCCATGGAATTCTTCAAACACTCTGGAAACACTGATTAAACCAAATTAACACAAAATATATTCCAGAAGTCATCGGTTTGGAATTAAATCACTAAACACATGAGAAAAACACACACTATATATTCCAATTTTGACAGTGGAGACACACACATGTAGAATTATCCAGATTCCTGCTCAATGAGATGAAATGCGCTGACAGATTCAGTTCTGATCTGCAAATTCAAAGTTGAACTGCAGGGAAATGTAAACATCTAACCATTAATTGTCCACCTTATCAGCTTAATGGCCATTAAATCAGGCTGTTGTCCAGCACTAGCTTTGGTAACGGTGAATTGGCTTTCTTTGTCGAAGACTTCTGCGGGGCTTAACGACATCTTTCTTGACCTTGTTAGCTGTCTGGGATGATACCTGCTTAGCGTTCTTATTTCCTTTGTTCTCTGGTGTCGGCAGCAGGTTAACATCTTGACCTCGAATGCACCAGTCAGGGAATCTGTTGCCTGTGTATGGCTTCAATCTGTCATGATGTACAACTTTAACCTGTGATCTCCTACCTTGTTTCAATGTGAACAAAAGGTCACTGATTTTTCTTTGAATTTGATAAGGTCCTTCCCATATATTTGGTGTAATTTTCTTTGATAGTCCTTTACATTTTCCAGTATTAATGCACAACACTAAGTCCCCAACTTTATAATTATGTTTACTGATTCGTGAATCATAATCCTTCTTCTGGCGAACTGCATTTTTCTTGAGTGTCTCTCTGGCAATTTGATACACATAAGATAGTTTCTCCTGAAGTTTATTAACATATTCCACTGAACTGTCTGGGGTATTCCTTGTCACTATGCAGCCCAACGATATTTCAGCTGGTATAGTCACTTCCCGACCCAACATTAGCATGTTTGGTGTAAATCCAGTCGCATCATGCACACAGCTACGATATGCTGACGTAATAAGATTCAAATCGTCATCCCAGTTAGTTTGATTATCATTCACATAAGTTGTAATCATATTTTGGAGCACCTGGTTGAACCGCTCTGGAGCACCATTAGCCATGCCTCTATAACCAGAGGTTCGTGTTTGATTTATTTGCAATAAGCGACACACTTCCTTAAACAGATTTGACTGGAAATTCGAGCCTTGATCCGAATGAATGTCTAAGCACATTCCATATCTTGACAGAAATTCATACACTATTTTCGTTGCTACTGTACTTGCCAATTGATCCTTCATTGGGTACACTTCAACCCATTTCGTGAAATTGTCAATCACTACAAGGCAATATCTATTCCCATTTTCAGTTTCAGGTAATGGACCCATGATGTCAGTTGAAAGTCTATCCATTGGGAATCCCTCAGTGTATTCTGTCAGTGGACTTCTAGGTGTTTTTGCTGGCCGTTTCCGCTTTGCACATTTTTCACAAGACTTAACGTGGTGTTTTATGCTGTCTTTCATTTTGTACCAAAATAATTTAAGTTGAATCTTCGAATACGTTTTATCAATGCCCAAATGTGCACCAGTATTTGAGTCATGTGCTGATATTAAAATCTCTCTTTGCATTACTCTTGGGACTATCAATAAAGGACATTCTTCATTCGTTTTCAAAATGAATTTCTTGAACAAAACACCGTCAATCAAAATCAGCAAGTCCCAATCTAGCCATAAATGTCGAAAACTAGGTGAATAGCCAGAAACAGTGTCTCTTGGGGGTCTTCCACTGTCAGATTTAAGCCACCTCACAACAGCCCCAATATCTGGGTCCTGCTGTTGGAGTCTGGCCATTCTCTCCGGTGAACAGTTAACTGTGCTGAATTTCACAAGACTTCCTACAGGAGATGCCACTTGACCTAAAGTAGGGTTTCCGTCTATTTTCAGCATTTTCTTGTTTCTGTCACCCAACTTTGAACTGTGATCTGCATCTGGGTTGTCAGAATTTTCACGGAAGCGCAGTCGGGATATCCGGTAGCGACAGTATTTCCTTATTCTGAGTAATCCACGATACACGAAACTTACACAGTTCAACAACTTCACCATCTGAAGCTGTAGCAGCAAGAGAATCCAACTCCAGAATCCACTTTCATGAAGTTTTACTCTGGAAACTCTTGCTTTCAACGACCCCGAGGTTTGTGCTGTCTCAGCATTCCTTTTTGCAAATAAAGGAACTGCGTCGTCAAACTGAGAGAAATCCGACCACTGCTGATGTTTTTTCAAGCACGTGTCACACCCCTTACACGGTAACTCTTCTAGTGTTAGATGTCCCTCATAACACTGACATGCTTCTGGTTCACTGGGTATTCGACTGAGGCTGTCCACATTAATGTGTTTTCGGCCACTTCGATGTTGTATCCGAAAATCGTACTGTGATAATACTTCCAACCATCTTGCCATTTGATATGTTGGTGATCGGAATGACATAATCCATCTCAAACTTGAACAGTCAGTCCGTAATACGAACTCTTTACCCATTAGATAATGTCTGAACTGTGTCACGAATGTAACAACTGCCAATAGTTCCCTTCTTGTCGCACAGTAACGACGCTGACATTTATCAAGTGATTTGCTCGCAAAAATGATAGGTTTTTCTACATATTCCTTTGTAACTTCACACCACTGCATCTGACTTAAACATCCACCAATCGCGAAGTTACTAGCATCAGTGTCAACAATAAACATTCCGTCATCCTGTGGATACGACATGACTTCTTTCCCCGTCAACACAGTTTTCAGGTCCACAAATGCACTTTCTTGCTCATCACCCCAATTAAACGCTTGACCGGCCTCCATTAAGCGATTAAGTGGTGCGGCGCGATGACTAAATCCCTTTATGAACCGTCTATAATATGAACAAAAACCAAGAAATGACCTCAAATCACTTAAATTTCGAGGTCGAGGCCACTGGCGAACAGCTGCCACTTTTTCGTCATTCGGGCGTATTCCGTCACAGTCAATTGTGTGGCCAAGAATATCGATCTGTTTTTGAAGAAGGTGGCACTTGCTGGGTTTTAGCTTCATATTTGCCTTCTCTAACCTTCCCAAAATGACATCAAGTCTCAAAATTGCCTCTTCAAAAGTTCTCGCATAGGAGCAGATATCATCTAAATATATTACTAGTGTTTTCCACTGAAGACCTTTAAACACTAAATCCATACATCTTTGAAAAATTGCTGGCGATCCATGAAGACCTTGTGGCATGGTAACATACTGATACAATCCCCCATGGGAAGTGCAGAATGCTGTCTTCTCTCTATCCGCAGCATTTAATTCGATTTGATAAAATCCACTTAACAAATCCATGGATGAAAACCACTTATTTCCACCCAAACTCTCTAAACATTCGTCTATCCTTGGAAGAGGGTATGCATTCTTTTTCGTTACCTCATTCAGGCGTCTATAGTCACACACTACGCGAACACCTCCATCTTTCTTTCTAATGAAACACAATGGTGCTGACCATGGACTGGTGCTTTCCTCAATAATACCCATATCTAATTGCTCCTGAATTATTTTCTTCTCCTGATCTATAAATGTTCTAGGAACTCGTCTTGGTGGTATTTTAATTGGTCTTATATTTGATGGTGTCTCAATATAATGTTTAACTAGTGATGTTCTTCCTAAATCAGTTGGCGAATTTGAGAAAGTCTTCTTGTACTTTTCCAAAAGACATGATAAACGTTATTTTTGTGACTCATTCAAATTTTGCGACGATCTTTCATACAAGGCTTTTAAATCATCACTCCATAATGTCATATCTGGTTTAACATCACTTAAGTTTTCGCTAGCACAGTTCTCCGTGTTTAAGTCAACATTTTCTTTCAATAATTCATGGGAGTCAATTTCTTGTAAAAATCCCAGTGTAGCACCTTTAAACAGCGTAACATTCCTGGAAGAGGTATTCACCAGCCTAACAGGTATTTGATTGTTTTTAACTGTCCCTGGGGAGATTAAAGTGTGCCCTAATGATATCCCATTTGCAGGCTGTTTATTTGACGAAGGGCATACAATCCCAAGAGGGGAATTAATTGACCCAAGATTTATTGCCTGTCCAGGTATTATGCACTCTGATTTGGCTGGAATTTTCACCTTGGATCGTGTAGTGACCCTAACTGCCCTCAGAGGTATTTTCTCAACAAATGTTTTACACCTCTTCCCATTCAAACGTAATCCATTCTGAGCACTTAATTGATAATCATAGTCATATAGAAAATCCATACCAATAAGTCCATCTTCACGAATTGGTGCAACAAACACAGTATATTCAAACCACTGTCCGCATGATTTAAACGATATTTTACACTGTCCATCTAAAACTAAAATCCCATCGTCCGCTACTTCAAGACGCACTGACGGATCAACTGTCATAAGTTCCGGTCGTTTTTCTATTGGGATCTTATTGTAAACGCCAGTTGATATAATTGTTGTACAGGCTCCTGTGTCTATAACAAAGTTCACATTTAGAGACTCACACAATTTAACAGGAAAAAGCACGGTAAGTCCATCACTTCTAGTACTTCTACATTTAATTGTCTGAAAATGTGTGTCTGTCTGTGAGACCAACGCTGGGCCGTTAGCCTTGGTCTGCCCTAGTTTTCCGAACGGTTATTTTCGACATCTGTAGCACATGCAGATGCGAAGTGTCCACGGCGATGACATCTGAAACATTCAATGTCTTTCCTGTCACGTGTTGTGAAACGCTGCCTTTGACCACCATTCTTACTATTTAGCTTGTCTGCTAAATTATCGATCTTCTTTCCAATATTTTTTTTCAAATCCCGACCAAAATCTTGGAGTCTTGCTTCTGTTACATAATCATGTTGTTGTGGTTTCGACTCGACAGTTCTGACACGCGCCCCTTCGACCTCTTCCCGTAGGCTCTGGTACGTTTCCAATAGATCACGAGCTTGATCTATTGTTTTTGGTTCCTTCATTCCTATGAATACTGCTGCTTGTGTATCTGACAGGCCTTTCAGGAAGTGGCGCATGTTTATAGTTTCCCGTGTTTCGTAATCAGCGGTCGGAAAACCCTTCAACACAAGCCGTTTGATATCCGCAACATATTCTGCTAATTTCTCTTTTTCCTCGTTGAAACGCCTCGTTTCAAGTTCAGCAAGGTATGATGAGACGGAACGTTTCTCCTTAAACCGCAACTCCAAGGCTGATTTCAGGATGTCATAATTGTTGAGCGTGTCTGTTGCAAGCTGCCGAAAAGTATATTCTGCTGCTTCTCCTCTCAAACTGTTTTTGAGACGAAACAGTCGTTCTTGTTCGTCCCAATTGCACGCGTTGACCATCTCAGAGAACGGATGTATGAAGCTCTCCCAAGAAGACTTCCCGTCAAACAATAGTTGCCTGGGCATAGGAACCTCATAATTACGTCGTTCTGCCCCACTGCTTGCGCGCCTCTGACTACCATTTTGAGACTGTTCACGCGACAAACTATTTTCTTGCTGAAGGTCATTGATTTGTTTCTCTTTATCTGTATTAATGTCATTTATACGTTGTTGATATTGTCTCACAAGCTCATCTCGTTGGTGCACGGCTGCTTCTTCACCAGTCCTTAATCTTCTTTCTAATTGTGCATTTTCTGTCTCTGCTAAATGTAACTTTTCTCGCAAATGTAATATTTCATCATCAACACTTTCTTCGCCATTACAAGAGTCCTTCTCATTTTGGCGTTTTGGTCCCATGGCTTTGTTCAGAATATAATTGCAAATATCCGACGTGTTAAAGTCCTGATCCCGACACAGTGATGAATAAAATATCCACTTTTCTCAAAAGCGTGTTAAAGTCCTTATCCCGACGCTGCCACCAGTGTTACAAAAATTAGAATGGGAGGGCGAGTAGTTCATATCTTCAAACGTCACACAACAGAATATACACTCTACATTTTATTTACACTCTACGATAATAAATATATACACCAATCTAGTTCATGAATAACTCTCACTCAAACTCCTCACATCATTACATGTCCAAGCTCAACTCCCAACTCCCCTAGATTCTGCGTGTTCCTGGCTTTTATACGAATCTGCTTACTCTCCCATATTTGGGTATTACCAAGGTGTGGATTGACAATGATAGGCCCCCAATATTTATTAGGATAACTGTTAAGCGATTTATATTTCCAGAACACAGTCTTGTCACTACAATCATTGTTTATTATAATAACTGTTAAAAGACAAAACAGCATAACATGAAGTTACCTTCATTAATTAATATTTATGAAGGCAACTGTTTAAAGTTCACCCAAACAGACTCTGTCGAGCAACAGAACAGACCAGTCTTTGCTAATTTATGATGGTAAACGATGACAACATACCCTGTTCAGATAACTGATTTCCACCATACCAAGATGGCATCAAAGAAAGCAGTCTTAATTTATTTCTAGTACTTAAAAATACAACAATGGACAGAGGACGTAAATAGACACAACTGACTATTAATAACAGAGGTGTTATCTATGGGTAAAACAACGTATTTAAGCTAAACCCATTTTTATATAATAGAATAAAATAAAAATAAGCGTGCATTTCTGTTCATGACTATTTAATATTGATGTAATCGGTAATAAATGAAGTAACAACACAACCGACAATGATTACCCCTCACCCCACCCCCTCTTTTCTATTGCATTTTTAGCGTATTAAAAAATTACTTTTCATCGCTGACAAAAATGTTGAGGCACGTGCCTATAGTACTTGAAGGAAAATACGCTACAGATTATTTAGATACATACAAGAATCAGGGCTGGTATTCACAAAGCATCTTAAGTTATTTCTTAAATATTTTCACTTAAGTGCAAAATTAGAATGTATTGCATTTCTTAATTAATAAACAGATGCATATGTTGTTGATATTCCTCAAATGACGGTTTAAATAATGATGCTATTTTAAAGTGATACTTAGTGCAAAACTGTTTCTTTGTGGAATTATACAGTTGAGGAAATTTCCACACATTTAAGGATAAGGATAAACTTTAACTTAAGATGCTTTGTAAATACCACCCCAGATCAGAAATGTTTAAACGTATATATATTAAATAGTTCTGAAGCTAATAAGCAACCGCATTAGATTCATTTAGTTGATTGTTAGAAAACTAAGCGTGCACATGTACATGAAATAAACAATCATGATGTTATACATGTATTTAATTTGATCGAATGTACTAGAATTTATAACATTCTGGTCGACAGGTAGTTTCCAAATGGCAAAACTATATCGTGTATATAGGCCGAGCTGTGACATTGATGCAAACATGTTTCATGCATCGTACGTGTCCAAGGCAGAAGTTGGACTGCTAATAGGCGATGATAGTGGTTTGTTCTAAGTGGAAGACTGCTTTGTTTTGTGACAGTTTGAAAACATTGTTCGCTGTCTTTTATCATCAAATAGCTAAAAAACCTACACTTATTTCGTAAGTGCATATCTGTCACTGTATTTCCGTCCACGGCGGAACTGTGTGAAAACGTAGGTTATAAACCGAAAGTAAGATTTGCGATTCCTTTTATTAAAACATGTGTTTGGTTGCGGAAATCTTTCCACAGAAGAAATATTTAAAGTGACAACATGTGTAAAATGAAAATATTCCACATATTCCACATGTTTTACATGTAATCATTAAAATGCGCCTCACAATACTTGTAGAAGACAGGGGCACACATAGTAACAAATTACCGAGCATATATTTCAGGAGATTGTCTCCTGAACAGTTCACGAAAAATATATTTTGCTTCCCCAAATAAAGGCAATTGTCAGACACAACATATTTGTAATTATTTTTCATGACTGCATATCAATTATCACCGAGATCCAAAAAGGGTAATAACGATCAGGCGCTTGGTTGCTATAGTAACTCGTGGTGCGCCAGTTTTCATGCGCACATGAACAAAGTATCCAACATCCTTTCAGCGAAGTGACCTACATATTATATATTTGTGAGATGTTTTATTGTATGAAAATCGGTATAATGCTATTGTTCAACATATGTATCTTAATACCGTATGCAGTAAAATATATACACGTACAAGCGAGTGAAAATTTATTCATTAAATTGTTTCATTAAGGTTTGTTAAGTGAGTGAACGAATGATTACAATTGATGACATTTCCAAATAAATCGTATATATTTATCTCGGTAAAATATTACTTTGGAGAGTTGTTTCGGGTAACAAACGCTAAATATATATAGATCGTCATGTTTTAGACGGGATAATAGTGACGTCAATAAGAAGTGTTGTATTAATTATTCACAGGGATGCCTGTCTGCGGGTCAGATAGATATTGCCACCGTACTCACGAACATTCCGGAACTTAATCTTAAATTTAAACTTTAATATTTGCCAGTAGAAATCACTAAACGATTATTTAACATAATAAAACACGCCGTTGGATGTAATGCGATATCTTTAGCTTTTGAACACAATTTAATATTTCCGCATAGGCTAATCCGGGACGGCACTTTCCGCGTGTATGGTATTTTCTGTTTCAAGGAAGTCTCTTCTAAACATAAATCCACTTTAAGCGGAAAGTGTCGCCCCGGATTAGCCTGTGCGGACTGTACAGGCTAATCCGGGACGACACTTTACGCATATGCATTAAGCCCGGGTTTCCAACGACGCGCCTGATCGTATCTACACGTTTCATTAAGGTTTGTAGTCAGAAGATAGACAGAGCTGAGTGAATGATTACAATCGATGACATTTCCGAATAAATCGTATATATTTATCTCGGTCAAATATTACTTTGGAGCGTCATTTGTTCAAATCAAATGATATTGACGTCAGTGCGATATGTACTTTTAGAATAATTACAGAGTAGTGCAGCTTGAAAATCAGAAGAACTAGTTGGGATAATTGATTATAATTGTAACATGTCAGAACATGATGACATATCAGACTGAGTCTTAAGCATTTATATGGTCGGCCAATATTATATATATATATTCAGATCGTCACGTTTTAGACGGGATAATAGTGACGTCAATAAGAAGTGTTGTATTAATTATTCACAGGGATGCCTGTCTGCGGGTCAGATAGATATTGCCACCGTACTCACGAACATTCCGGAACTTAATCTTATATTTAAACTTTAATATTTGCCAGTAGAAATCACCAAACAATTATTTAACATAATAAAACACGCCGTTGGATACAATGCGATATTTTTAGCCTTTGAACACAATTTAATATGTCCGCACAGGCTAATCCGGGATGGCACTTTCCGCGTGTACGGTATTTTCTGTTTCAAGGAAGTCTCTTCTAAACATAACTCCACTTTAGGCGGAAAGTGTCGCCCCAGATTAGCCTGTGCGGACTGTACAGGCTAATCCGGGACGACACTTTACGCACATGCATTAAGCCCGGGTTTCCAACGACGCCCCTGATCGTATCTACTCCAAGTCAATACTGTTAGTAGAAGTAGAATACGGTTTGTGCATCAATGTATTGACTAGTAAATAACAAAATACCCTCAATCTACAACAGTATAGTATTTTCATGGCGTAATGTAATATTTTGGATATAACATATCTAATACTGGCTTCGTTACAAATGTCACAAATGCCAGTTGTTGCTAACTGGTTTTCAAGAATATAATAAGAATATCACGATTCTACAGAATTTCAATCCATTACGAGTTAAAACAGTTTTCTTTAAGGTTGTTCCAGTACCGATATGGAATTAAGAAGCCATGAAATGTGTAATCATGTCAATACATCTTCATGACAGTTTTAGCACTTGCGTTTCGTTTTCTCAATATATAATTATATCTCCTTATAGAAGAGTGTTTTCAATCACAGATACATTAGCGTATAATGAGAAACATCGTACGTAGAATTGAATATATAATCTACGACATAACACCAGGAAACAAGTCGGCACACACAAATCAGCGGCTAACAATGAGTGTGCCACATCTCTTTCCGTCAGACTTGGTAGTGTATAATGCATCATCATATGGGAATAATAGTGGTAGACAACAATATAATGTTATAAGAGATAGCATACCATTCACATGTAGTTTGCATCACTTCCCAACAACAGAAACGTGCATTTATATCAATGGACAGTGGACGTAAATAGGCACAACTGACTATTAATAACAGAGGTGTTATCTATGGTTAAAACAACGTATTTAAGCTAAACCCATTTTTATATTATAGAATAAAATAAAAATAAGCGTGCATTTCTGTTCATGAATATTTAATATTGATGTAATCGCTAATAAATGAAGTAACAACACTACCGACAATGATTACCCCTCACCCCACCCCCTCATTTCTATTGCATTTTTAGCGTATTAAAAAATTACTTTTCATCGCTGACAAAAATGTAGAGGCACGTGCCTATAGTACTTGAAGGAAAATACGCTACAGATTATTTAGATACATACAAGAATCAGGGCTGGTATTCACAAAGCATCTTAAGTTATTTCTTAAATATTTTCACTTAAGTGCAAAATTAGAATGTATTGCATTTCTTAATTAATAAACAGATGCATATGTTGTTGATATTCCTCAAATGACGGTTTAAATAATGATGCTATTTTAAAGTGATACTTAGTGCAAAACTGTTTCTTTGTGGAATTATACAGTTGAGGAAATTTCCACACATTTAAGATAAGGATAAACTTTAACTTAAGATGCTTTGTAAATACCACCCCAGATCAGAAATGTTTAAACGTATATATATTAAATAGTTCTGAAGCTAATAAGCAACCGCATTAGATTCATTTAGTTGATTGTTAGAAAACTAAGCGTGCACATGTACATGAAATAAACAATCATGATGTTATACATGTATTTAATTTGATCGAATGTTGTACTAGAACTTATAACGTTCTGGTCGACAGGTAGTTTCCAAATGGCAAAACTATATCGTGTATATAGGCCGAGCTGTGACATTGATGCAAGCATGTTTCATGCATCGTACGTGTCCAAGGCAGAAGTTGGACTGCTAATAGGCGGTGATAGTGGTTTGTTCTAAGTGGAAGACTGCTTTGTTTTGTGACAGTTTTAAAACATTGTTCGCTGTCTTTTATCATCAAATAGCTAAAAAAAACCTACACTTACTTCGTAAGTGCATATCTGTCACTGTATTTCCGTCCACGGCGGAACTGTGTGAAAACGTAGGTTATAAACCGAAAGTAAGATTTGCGATTCCTTTTATTAAAACATGTGTTTGGTTGCGGAAATCTTTCCACTGAAGAAAAATATAAAGTGACAACATGTGTAAAATGAAAATATTCCACATATTCCACATGTTTTACATGTAATCATTAAAATGCGCCTCACAATACTTGCAGGGGCACACATAGTAACAAATTACCGAGCATATATTTTAGGAGATTGTCTCCTGAACAGTTCACGAAAAACATATTTTGCTTCCCCAAATAAAGGCAAGTGTCAGACACAACATATTTGTAATTATTTTTCATGACTGCATATTAATTATCACCGAGATCCAAAAAGGGTAATAACGATCAGGCGCTTGGTTGCTATAGTAACGCGTGGTGCGCCAGTTTTCATGCGCACATGGACAAAGTATCCAACATCCTTTCAGAGAAGGGACCTACATATTATATATTTGTGAGATGTTTTATTGTATGAAAATCGGTATAATGCTATTGTTCAACATATGTTTCTTAATACCGTATGCAGTAAAATATATACACGTATAAGCGAGTGAAAATTTATTCATTAAATTGTTTCATTAACGTTTGTTAAGTGAGTGAACGAATGATTACAATTGACGACATTTCCAAATAAATCGTATATATTTATCTCGGTAAAATATTACTTTGGAGAGTTGTTTCGGGTAACAAACGCTAAATATATATAGATCGTCATGTTTTAGACGGTATAATAGTGACGTCAATAAAAACTGTTGTATTAATTATTCACAGGGATGCCTGTCTGCGGGTCAGATAGATATTGCCACCGTACTCACGAACATTCCGGAACTTAATCTTAAATTTAAACTTTAATATTTGCAAGTAGAAATCACCAAACGATTATTTAACATAATAAAACACGCCGTTGGATGTAATGCGATATCTTTAGCTTTTGAACACAATTTAATATTTCCGCACAGGCTAATCCGGGACGGCACTTTCCGCATGTACGGTATTTTCTGTTTCAAGGAAGTCTCTTCTGTACATAAATCCACTTTAAGCGGAAAGTGTCGCCCCGGATTAGCCTGTGCGGACTGTACAGGCTAATCCGGGACGACACTATACGCATATGCATTAAGCCCGGGTTTCCAACGACGCGCCTGATCGTATCTACACGTTTCATTAAGGTTTGTAGTCAGAAGATAGACAGAGCTGAGTGAATGATTACAATTGATGACATTTCCGAATAAATCGTATATATTTATCTCGGTCAAATATTACTTTGGAGCGTCATTTGTTCAAATGAAATGATATTGACGTCAGTGCGATATGTACTTTTAGAATAATTACAGAGCAGTGCAGCTTGAAAATCAGAAGAACTAGTTGGGATAATTGATTATAATTGGTAACATGTCAGAACATGATGACATATCAGACTGAGTCTTAAGCATTTATATGGTCGGCCAATATTATATATATATATTCAGATCGTCATGTTTTAGACTGGATAATAGTGACGTCAATAAGAAGTGTTGTATTCATTATTCACAGGGATGCCTGTCTGCGAGGCAGATAGATATTGCCACCGTACTCACGGACATTCCGGAACTTAATCTTATATTTAAACTTTAATATTTGCCAGTAGAAATCACCAAACAATTATTTAACATAATAAAACACGCCGTTGGATACAATGCGATATTTTTAGCCTTTGAACACAATTTAATATGTCCGCACAGGCTAATCCGGGACGGCACTTTCCGCATGTACGGTATTTTCTGTTTCAAGGAAGTCTCTTCTAAACATAAATCCACTTTAGGCGGAAAGTGTCGCCCCGGATTAGCCTGTGCGGACTGTACAGGCTAATCCGGGACGACACTTTACGCACATGCATTAAGCCCGGGTTTCCAACGACGCCCCTGATCGTATCTACTCCAAGTCAATACTGTTAGTAGAAGTAGAATACGGTTTGTGCATCAATGTATTGACTAGTAAATAACAAAATACCCTTAATCTACAACAGTATAGTATTTTCATGGCGTAATGTAATATTTTGGATATAACATATCTAATACTGGCTTCGTTACCAATGTCACAAATGCCAGTTGTTGCTAACTGGTTTTCAAGAATATAATAAGAATATCACGATTCTACAGAATTTCAATCCATTACGAGTTAAAACAGTTTTCTTTAAGGTTGTTCCAGTACCGATATGGAATTAAGAAGCCATGAAATGTGTAATCATGTCAATACATCTTCATGACAGTTTTAGCACTTGCGTTTCGTTTTCTCAATATATAATTATATCTCCTTATAGAAGAGTGTTTTCAATCACAGATACATTAGCGTATAATGAGAAACATCGTAGGTAGAATTGAATATATAATCTACGACATAACACCAGGAAACAAGTCGGCACACACAAATCAGCGGCTAACAATGAGTGTGCCACATCTCTTTCCGTCAGACTTGGTAGTGTATAATGCATCATCATATGGGAATAATAGTGGTAGACAACAATATAATGTTATAAGAGATAGCATACCATTCACATGTAGTTTGCATCACTTCCCAACAACAGAAACGTGCATTTATATCAATGGACAGTGGACGTAAATAGGCACAACTGACTATTAATAACAGAGGTGTTATCTATGGTTAAAACAACGTATTTAAGCTAAACCCATTTTTATATTATAGAATAAAATAAAAATAAGCGTGCATTTCTGTTCATGAATATTTAATATTGATGTAATCGCTAATAAATGAAGTAACAACACTACCGACAATGATTACCCCTCACCCCACCCCCTCATTTCTATTGCATTTTTAGCGTATTAAAAAATTACTTTTCATCGCTGACAAAAATGTAGAGGCACGTGCCTATAGTACTTGAAGGAAAATACGCTACAGATTATTTAGATACATACAAGAATCAGGGCTGGTATTCACAAAGCATCTTAAGTTATTTCTTAAATATTTTCACTTAAGTGCAAAATTAGAATGTATTGCATTTCTTAATTAATAAACAGATGCATATGTTGTTGATATTCCTCAAATGACGGTTTAAATAATGATGCTATTTTAAAGTGATACTTAGTGCAAAACTGTTTCTTTGTGGAATTATACAGTTGAGGAAATTTCCACACATTTAAGGATAAGGATAAACTTTAACTTAAGATGCTTTGTAAATACCACCCCAGATCAGAAATGTTTAAACGTATATATATTAAATAGTTCTGAAGCTAATAAGCAACCGCATTAGATTCATTTAGTTGATTGTTAGAAAACTAAGCGTGCACATGTACATGAAATAAACAATCATGATGTTATACATGTATTTAATTTGATCGAATGTTGTACTAGAATTTATAACGTTCTGGTCGACAGGTAGTTTCCAAATGGCAAAACTATATCGTGTATATAGGCCGAGCTGTGACATTGATGCAAGCATGTTTCATGCATCGTACGTGTCCAAGGCAGAAGTTGGACTGCTAATAGGCGGTGATAGTGGTTTGTTCTAAGTGGAAGACTGCTTTGTTTTGTGACAGTTTTAAAACATTGTTCGCTGTCTTTTATCATCAAATAGCTAAAAAAAACCTACACTTACTTCGTAAGTGCATATCTGTCACTGTATTTCCGTCCACGGCGGAACTGTGTGAAAACGTAGGTTATAAACCGAAAGTAAGATTTGCGATTCCTTTTATTAAAACATGTGTTTGGTTGCGGAAATCTTTCCACTGAAGAAAAATATAAAGTGACAACATGTGTAAAATGAAAATATTCCACATATTCCACATGTTTTACATGTAATCATTAAAATGCGCCTCACAATACTTGCAGGGGCACACATAGTAACAAATTACCGAGCATATATTTTAGGAGATTGTCTCCTGAACAGTTCACGAAAAACATATTTTGCTTCCCCAAATAAAGGCAAGTGTCAGACACAACATATTTGTAATTATTTTTCATGACTGCATATTAATTATCACCGAGATCCAAAAAGGGTAATAACGATCAGGCGCTTGGTTGCTATAGTAACGCGTGGTGCGCCAGTTTTCATGCGCACATGGACAAAGTTTCCAACATCCTTTCAGAGAAGGGACCTACATATTATATATTTGTGAGATGTTTTATTGTATGAAAATCGGTATAATGCTATTGTTCAACATATGTTTCTTAATACCGTATGCAGTAAAATATATACACGTATAAGCGAGTGAAAATTTATTCATTAAATTGTTTCATTAACGTTTGTTAAGCGAGTGAACGAATGATTACAATTGATGACATTTCCAAATAAATCGTATATATTTATCTCGGTAAAATATTACTTTGGAGAGTTGTTTCGGGTAACAAACGCTAAATATATATAGATCGTCATGTTTTAGACGGTATAATAGTGATGTCAATAAAAACTGTTGTATTAATTATTCACAGGGATGCCTGTCTGCGGGTCAGATAGATATTGCCACCGCACTCACGAACATTCCGGAACTTAATCTTAAATTTAAACTTTAATATTTGCAAGTAGAAATCACCAAACGATTATTTAACATAATAAAACACGCCGTTGGATGTAATGCGATATCTTTAGCTTTTGAACACAATTTAATATTTCCGCACAGGCTAATCCGGGACGGCACTTTCCGCATGTACGGTATTTTCTGTTTCAAGGAAGTCTCTTCTATACATAAATCCACTTTAAGCGGAAAGTGTCGCCCCGGATTAGCCTGTGCGGACTGTACAGGCTAATCCGGGACGACACTTTACACATATGCATTAAGCCCGGGTTTCCAACGACGCGCCTGATCGTATCTACACGTTTCATTAAGGTTTGTAGTCAGAAGATAGACAGAGCTGAGTGAATGATTACAATTGATGACATTACCGAATAAATCGTATATATTTATCTCGGTCAAATATTACTTTGGAGCGTCATTTGTTCAAATGAAATGATATTGACGTCAGTGCGATATGTACTTTTAGAATAATTACAGAGCAGTGCAGCTTGAAAATCAGAAGAACTAGTTGGGATAATTGATTATAATTGGTAACATGTCAGAACATGATGACATATCAGACTGAGTCTTAAGCATTTATATGGTCGGCCAATATTATATATATATATTCAGATCGTCATGTTTTAGACGGGATAATAGTGACGTCAATAAGAAGTGTTGTATTCATTATTCACAGGGATGCCTGTCTGCGAGGCAGATAGATATTGCCACCGTACTCACGGACATTCCGGAACTTAATCTTATATTTAAACTTTAATATTTGCCAGTAGAAATCACCAAACAATTATTTAACATAATAAAACACGCCGTTGGATACAATGCGATATTTTTAGCCTTTGAACACAATTTAATATGTCCGCACAGGCTAATCCGGGACGGCACTTTCCGCGTGTACGGTATTTTCTGTTTCAAGGAAGTCTCTTCTAAACATAAATCCACTTTAGGCGGAAAGTGTCGCCCCGGATTAGCCTGTGCGGACTGTACAGGCTAATCCGGGACGACACTTTACGCACATGCATTAAGCCCGGGTTTCCAACGACGCCCCTGATCGTATCTACTCCAAGTCAATACTGTTAGTAGAAGTAGAATACGGTTTGTGCATCAATGTATTGACTAGTAAATAACAAAATACCCTTAATCTACAACAGTATAGTATTTTCATGGCGTAATGTAATATTTTGGATATAACATATCTAATACTGGCTTCGTTACCAATGTCACAAATGCCAGTTGTTGCTAACTGGTTTTCAAGAATATAATAAGAATATCACGATTCTACAGAATTTCAATCCATTACGAGTTAAAACAGTTTTCTTTAAGGTTGTTCCAGTACCGATATGGAATTAAGAAGCCATGAAATGTGTAATCATGTCAATACATCTTCATGACAGTTTTAGCACTTGCGTTTCGTTTTCTCAATATATAATTATATCTCCTTATAGAAGAGTGTTTTCAATCACAGATACATTAGCGTATAATGAGAAACATCGTAGGTAGAATTGAATATATAATCTACGACATAACACCAGGAAACAAGTCGGCACACACAAATCAGCGGCTAACAATGAGTGTGCCACATCTCTTTCCGTCAGACTTGGTAGTGTATAATGCATCATCATATGGGAATAATAGTGGTAGACAACAATATAATGTTATAAGAGATAGCATACCATTCACATGTAGTTTGCATCACTTCCCAACAACAGAAACGTGCATTTATATCAATGGACAGTGGACGTAAATAGGCACAACTGACTATTAATAACAGAGGTGTTATCTATGGTTAAAACAACGTATTTAAGCTAAACCCATTTTTATATTATAGAATAAAATAAAAATAAGCGTGCATTTCTGTTCATGAATATTTAATATTGATGTAATCGCTAATAAATGAAGTAACAACACTACCGACAATGATTACCCCTCACCCCACCCCCTCATTTCTATTGCATTTTTAGCGTATTAAAAAATTACTTTTCATCGCTGACAAAAATGTAGAGGCACGTGCCTATAGTACTTGAAGGAAAATACGCTACAGATTATTTAGATACATACAAGAATCAGGGCTGGTATTCACAAAGCATCTTAAGTTATTTCTTAAATATTTTCACTTAAGTGCAAAATTAGAATGTATTGCATTTCTTAATTAATAAACAGATGCATATGTTGTTGATATTCCTCAAATGACGGTTTAAATAATGATGCTATTTTAAAGTGATACTTAGTGCAAAACTGTTTCTTTGTGGAATTATACAGTTGAGGAAATTTCCACACATTTAAGGATAAGGATAAACTTTAACTTAAGATGCTTTGTAAATACCACCCCAGATCAGAAATGTTTAAACGTATATATATTAAATAGTTCTGAAGCTAATAAGCAACCGCATTAGATTCATTTAGTTGATTGTTAGAAAACTAAGCGTGCACATGTACATGAAATAAACAATCATGATGTTATACATGTATTTAATTTGATCGAATGTTGTACTAGAATTTATAACGTTCTGGTCGACAGGTAGTTTCCAAATGGCAAAACTATATCGTGTATATAGGCCGAGCTGTGACATTGATGCAAGCATGTTTCATGCATCGTACGTGTCCAAGGCAGAAGTTGGACTGCTAATAGGCGGTGATAGTGGTTTGTTCTAAGTGGAAGACTGCTTTGTTTTGTGACAGTTTTAAAACATTGTTCGCTGTCTTTTATCATCAAATAGCTAAAAAAAACCTACACTTACTTCGTAAGTGCATATCTGTCACTGTATTTCCGTCCACGGCGGAACTGTGTGAAAACGTAGGTTATAAACCGAAAGTAAGATTTGCGATTCCTTTTATTAAAACATGTGTTTGGTTGCGGAAATCTTTCCACTGAAGAAAAATATAAAGTGACAACATGTGTAAAATGAAAATATTCCACATATTCCACATGTTTTACATGTAATCATTAAAATGCGCCTCACAATACTTGCAGGGGCACACATAGTAACAAATTACCGAGCATATATTTTAGGAGATTGTCTCCTGAACAGTTCACGAAAAACATATTTTGCTTCCCCAAATAAAGGCAAGTGTCAGACACAACATATTTGTAATTATTTTTCATGACTGCATATTAATTATCACCGAGATCCAAAAAGGGTAATAACGATCAGGCGCTTGGTTGCTATAGTAACGCGTGGTGCGCCAGTTTTCATGCGCACATGGACAAAGTTTCCAACATCCTTTCAGAGAAGGGACCTACATATTATATATTTGTGAGATGTTTTATTGTATGAAAATCGGTATAATGCTATTGTTCAACATATGTTTCTTAATACCGTATGCAGTAAAATATATACACGTATAAGCGAGTGAAAATTTATTCATTAAATTGTTTCATTAACGTTTGTTAAGCGAGTGAACGAATGATTACAATTGATGACATTTCCAAATAAATCGTATATATTTATCTCGGTAAAATATTACTTTGGAGAGTTGTTTCGGGTAACAAACGCTAAATATATGTAGATCGTCATGTTTTAGACGGTATAATAGTGATGTCAATAAAAACTGTTGTATTAATTATTCACAGGGATGCCTGTCTGCGGGTCAGATAGATATTGCCACCGCACTCACGAACATTCCGGAACTTAATCTTAAATTTAAACTTTAATATTTGCAAGTAGAAATCACCAAACGATTATTTAACATAATAAAACACGCCGTTGGATGTAATGCGATATCTTTAGCTTTTGAACACAATTTAATATTTCCGCACAGGCTAATCCGGGACGGCACTTTCCGCATGTACGGTATTTTCTGTTTCAAGGAAGTCTCTTCTATACATAAATCCACTTTAAGCGGAAAGTGTCGCCCCGGATTAGCCTGTGCGGACTGTACAGGCTAATCCGGGACGACACTTTACACATATGCATTAAGCCCGGGTTTCCAACGACGCGCCTGATCGTATCTACACGTTTCATTAAGGTTTGTAGTCAGAAGATAGACAGAGCTGAGTGAATGATTACAATTGATGACATTACCGAATAAATCGTATATATTTATCTCGGTCAAATATTACTTTGGAGCGTCATTTGTTCAAATGAAATGATATTGACGTCAGTGCGATATGTACTTTTAGAATAATTACAGAGCAGTGCAGCTTGAAAATCAGAAGAACTAGTTGGGATAATTGATTATAATTGGTAACATGTCAGAACATGATGACATATCAGACTGAGTCTTAAGCATTTATATGGTCGGCCAATATTATATATATATATTCAGATCGTCATGTTTTAGACGGGATAATAGTGACGTCAATAAGAAGTGTTGTATTCATTATTCACAGGGATGCCTGTCTGCGAGGCAGATAGATATTGCCACCGTACTCACGGACATTCCGGAACTTAATCTTATATTTAAACTTTAATATTTGCCAGTAGAAATCACCAAACAATTATTTAACATAATAAAACACGCCGTTGGATACAATGCGATATTTTTAGCCTTTGAACACAATTTAATATGTCCGCACAGGCTAATCCGGGACGGCACTTTCCGCGTGTACGGTATTTTCTGTTTCAAGGAAGTCTCTTCTAAACATAAATCCACTTTAGGCGGAAAGTGTCGCCCCGGATTAGCCTGTGCGGACTGTACAGGCTAATCCGGGACGACACTTTACGCACATGCATTAAGCCCGGGTTTCCAACGACGCCCCTGATCGTATCTACTCCAAGTCAATACTGTTAGTAGAAGTAGAATACGGTTTGTGCATCAATGTATTGACTAGTAAATAACAAAATACCCTTAATCTACAACAGTATAGTATTTTCATGGCGTAATGTAATATTTTGGATATAACATATCTAATACTGGCTTCGTTACCAATGTCACAAATGCCAGTTGTTGCTAACTGGTTTTCAAGAATATAATAAGAATATCACGATTCTACAGAATTTCAATCCATTACGAGTTAAAACAGTTTTCTTTAAGGTTGTTCCAGTACCGATATGGAATTAAGAAGCCATGAAATGTGTAATCATGTCAATACATCTTCATGACAGTTTTAGCACTTGCGTTTCGTTTTCTCAATATATAATTATATCTCCTTATAGAAGAGTGTTTTCAATCACAGATACATTAGCGTATAATGAGAAACATCGTAGGTAGAATTGAATATATAATCTACGACATAACACCAGGAAACAAGTCGGCACACACAAATCAGCGGCTAACAATGAGTGTGCCACATCTCTTTCCGTCAGACTTGGTAGTGTATAATGCATCATCATATGGGAATAATAGTGGTAGACAACAATATAATGTTATAAGAGATAGCATACCATTCACATGTAGTTTGCATCACTTCCCAACAACAGAAACGTGCATTTATATCAATGGACAGTGGACGTAAATAGGCACAACTGACTATTAATAACAGAGGTGTTATCTATGGTTAAAACAACGTATTTAAGCTAAACCCATTTTTATATTATAGAATAAAATAAAAATAAGCGTGCATTTCTGTTCATGAATATTTAATATTGATGTAATCGCTAATAAATGAAGTAACAACACTACCGACAATGATTACCCCTCACCCCACCCCCTCATTTCTATTGCATTTTTAGCGTATTAAAAAATTACTTTTCATCGCTGACAAAAATGTAGAGGCACGTGCCTATAGTACTTGAAGGAAAATACGCTACAGATTATTTAGATACATACAAGAATCAGGGCTGGTATTCACAAAGCATCTTAAGTTATTTCTTAAATATTTTCACTTAAGTGCAAAATTAGAATGTATTGCATTGAGAAATAATTTTCTAAAACTGACTTTACTGTTCTATAATACAGAAAGTGTTCATATTTCAAGTTGTGAAAAGTACATTGCTTTTGCTAAGTTAAACTTTTGACCAAATCTGTGATGTCTTTTTTGAGAAAAAAATGCTACCTGGTAGACATACCCTAGTATTGTTTACACAATTAAGCATAATTAATATCCACATAAATTACGTTTAGCAACAAAAGCAGCATCACAGACAAAAACTTTCGATATATTCTTGAAATTCCAGTTTTAAAATTCCATGTTTAGAGATATGTTTTTCCAACCCCAAAAATGCCTGTTTTAAAATTCCATTTTAAGAGATATGTGTTTCCAACCCCCAAAATTCCTGTTTTAAAATTCTATGTTTGTCGAATCCCAAACTGTGAAACTTTCCCTTTAAGACATGCCGATATGCATATTAGGTTTGTTTCAGGTAAAACATGCCCCCCAAAATTAGGGTAGGTAGGTTGGGAATTGTTTTTTGTTTTTTGTGTGTTTTTTTTGGTAAATGGCCAACTTGAAGATTCTAAAACTGAATTAATATTCAAAACAGATCAGTAATATCCTCAAACATTGTTTATAAGTGTATACTATCAAAAGAAAACACTTATTTATCCAAAACACATTTAATTATTGAAAAAGGTAAGTAAAACAAAAATCAGTCTGACAAACCCAATAAAATGTTCTAGGGTCGGGGCATTTTTGTAGGGTAGGTCGGGTTACCTGAAACAAACATTTTTTTTACGCCTTAGGTACAGTTATTCTTGTTGGTCTATAATTTTAGGGCTGCAGCGATGCATGGATAAATCGTTTGTAATGACCCGATTCGATTTTCGATACTAAACCAACCATTTTCAATTTGATTCTATTTTATATATTTATCGATGATTTGTCGTAAAACTGTTAATTAAAATTATATGCTGTTTGTTCAGACTAATCATGTAAATTGATTGGTATCATGGTGGTTGCTATTTTGAACTAGCTGTGAAACATTAGAACCAAATGTTGTCATTGTTCTTATTTGTATTGATATATAAGGCACATACGTTGACATTAATCAACACAATGCCATTTATAATTAAAAAAATACAAATCTTAATTATATTGCAAGTTATGACACATTAATACGCAAAAACAAGCATGAAACAGGGAAACATGAATCGATTCGAAATATTCTAAATCGTTTCAGCTTCAAAGGAAACGAATTGTGTCGGTTCTATCAACTCGAGTCTGTTCCCGATGGTTCGTGTCTGAGAGGTCAAACCCCAGTCGACAAATATGGCCCACTGGTTGTTATTTCTATTCTTAACTACAGCTGAAAGTAAGTCACAATTTGAATTTCTGTTCGAAACAGTAAGCTTTGCAAATTCAGTATGTGCATGGCACATTCTGAATATCAATACCATATCAATAATGCAATTTATGTGTCGAAATCTTCAAACTGTGCATTTCTTTGTTAGAAATTTCAGTCATAAATGTTTTGAATTTTAAATTTATTTTTAGTTATTTTCAGATTTATTTCATGTTTGACTTCATAAAAACCAGACAGGGCCCGTTTTTACCGACCCATTCTTAGACATAAGAATAGAGAACAGACTTCGACTCAATATTTTTTTTTATACATGTGCATTCCAACGTCGCTTATGTCTCTTATGTCACATTGTTATAAATAAAGAATGCTGTTGCAAGAGTGGGTGAATACCAAGCGAGATACAAAGTTACAGCGCTCTTAGAACAGAACATCTTCCATGTTTTTTTGTTTTTTTTTGTTCCTAGCTTTTAGTATAAAAACAGGTTGCTGACTACAGTCCTCGTACTTGCTTTCATTCCGGACGAGGCTGCTTCGCAAGCACCGTCCCTAATTAAGTGCAGAACTCGATAATGTACGTTTATTTGCTACTCAATACCAGAGAAAACGCTTCCATATTGGGATGTGGGAACATCGAGAAGCAGAAGTTTGACATCCAATACCGGAGAAAACAGCCACCGTTATTTTGGGATGACCCACGGCAGATCACGTGTTCACAGACGTACTAAATCAACGGTGGGTTTGACGCAAGTAATCATTATCTTAAGGAACGAGGATGGAAGAACAAGAACAATCTTAGTAGAGGCGTCGTCAATCGTTTTCATTTCAGTAGAAACATTGATATTGTGTTTGCTGTTTCAAAATAATCCGTACACGAGATACCATCGATTACTAGCAGTTTAGATATCGAATAATTGAGAGACAATTGGCGACGAGTTCACATATATCGGGAAAAGGGCTATTGTCGTCGTTAAGCGCTTGGCACATGTAGTAAAATTCGACCCAGTAAAATAAAACCAGTGTAAACATTACTTTGTCGTCATTGTTCTATCGTCAGTGTATATCGAGATATAAAAATCAATCGTCGGAAGAATTGCGATTGCTACTTATGTCAGCATTCCATGACTGTAGCTAGGTTCAGCAGCGCAATAGTGATCTTCGCTACGTCAATGGCGGGTTTTGATGACACATTGAATCATCAATGCAAAAGAGACTTATTCTAACTATATTAATGCAGTGGAATATTGAGACTTTAATATGGTTTCTCGACTGGAAAGTGGACATAGTGCAACAAAATCTACACAGCGCGCTTTTTTGCATGTTCACTTTTCTTTGATTGCGGCAAACGTGTGTTTTACGGATAATTAACGTTTGTTTAAGTTGTTTCATTGTGTTGTGTAATCGCCATAATTGTCACGAACACAAGTAACTATGGAAACGATATAAAATATAATTGTGGCTACTTCTCAATGATATCGCGATCGACATGAGAAACTTTTGAGTGGTGTGGGAACACCTGTATTGTTTGTGCACGAAATATACGTGTTTAAATATTTGCATGTTGGCATAGTATTAAACATATATGTATAATAGCTGTCGATAAGAAATAATTCAGCTTTGGCTATAAAGTATTAAAAACGATGAAATCAAGGTGTAATTAGAAGTGCTCTCTTAAAGGTCGAGGTGGTTCCTCTGGCATAGGGAAATCTAAAAAAGTAAGACTAGCATAATGTCAGTAAACCTGGTGTTGATTGACCAGAAACGCTCCACACGGAGACAGCTTGGAGAACGATAGCACAGATAGTTTGGGAAACAGAAGTGCCAAATTAGTTCTAACCGGCGTACGGGACTGGCGTACTGTTTTGAAACTAGATTGCCAATCGGTCCTAATGGCGGCCTGAAAGTTTGTACCGATATTAGGTATGAATTATTAATGGCGCAAAGAGAAGCTTTCAGATGCTCGACGAATCCCATTCTTCCTCCGTTTGCAACCACTCGCAATGACTAATGGGACTTCTCTCCAGCAGCATGCACGAACGTTTTAAGTGATTAATGATATCCATGTACCACATTTGATGTCATAAATATTTAATAACATTAACACTCTTTGCTCAATAAGGAAAGTGGAAAGTACGACGAGATATGATAGCGATTGCCAATAATTAATAAACAACATTTGTGCAGGACAAAGTTGGAAATTTATTTACTACAAAGGTTTGAAACGTATTGACAACGAATATAAAATGGATAAATCGTCATCAAAGCCGCCTTTCTTTTCCTTCTCACCTCTCAAGTCCACCTTGAAGAGTTCGTCTGCAAAGACAAAGTCCCTCTGTTGGCAGAAATCCGTCAAGGAAGAAAACGCCAACTGGACTACGGTGGACCGCGCGGAGCCGCTCCCGACACCGGAAGAGGTTCGTCGATCCCGGATGTCGCGGCGGCGGTGCTCGGCGCCGTGTGCCATGCCGCTGGCGGCAGATATGCAGTCCCGGAAGCCGTCGCTGAAGTCAATACAGGTGATGAAGCTCGGAAGCAATGAGGTACCGTCGGTAAGTGATATGTTGCACATATACATCAGGGTCTCGGTCACTTTATCATCACATGTTTATACCGATATTAAATATAGGATGTCGCATCAGCGGTTCTGTTCACAGCTTTGGAAACAAGTCCGGTACCAATGAGATTGAGAAAGTTCGCGTCGTGAAGTCTGGGTGAATTGAGAAGAAAGATTAAGGAAATCTAATTTAATTGAATTCAATAACTAATTAAGTAAGTATTTATTAGCGTGACGTGCATTTGACAAAGTATGATATACATTTTGTGATAATAACATAGGGTATATGAAAGCATCCGGCCGTGCGGAGCTATACGTCACCGTGTGTATTAAATTTAAATAGAGGTCTGTGTTAACTAGTACATGCAAATTAAATATAATTAAAGGACATCATTAAACAAAATTAATATATATAACATATATATTGGGATAGGAAATCTGGTTGACCTATTTAAACCAGTAGCAAGTTGGGTGAACTAAATGTTTCGATAAATAAACAAGTTTTGTGATGATTTGCAACCTTAATTAACATTTCATGTATAGATGTATTTGTGATTTGTCCCTTCATTTTTTTTCACTCCCATAGGGAAAAAATGCATTTGTTTAAATTGGGAATTAATTCTTTAAAAGCGTTCGGAAAACATTCAAGGCGCATGCTTTCTTAAACATGCTTTTTAAAGTTTTTCTCAACGTAAAACGTTGTTCTTAGCATGCATTTAAACCTTTACGTGAGGAAGAAAAATGCCACGAACAATTAAACTATGAATCAATTGATGCCTGTCGTGGCAAACCCGGTCTTAATGCATGTGCGTAAAGTGTCGTCCCGAATTAGCCTGTGAAGTCCGCACAGGACGGCACTTTCCGCTTTTATGGTATTTTCTGTTTCACTGAAGTCTCTTCTAAACATAAATCCATTTCAGGCGGAAAATGCCGTCCCGGACTGCACAGGCTAATCCGGGACGACACTTTACGCACGTGCATTAAGCCCGGTTTTCCCACGACAAGCCTCAATTCTGATTCAATATCTGATTATTACAGGTAAACATTATTTTATTGTTCTAAAACAATATGCGTTGTATGCACTTTCCAGGAAGGAATCAATATACTACCCCAACGGAACATGTCCTTACGTTTATATTCATCCCATCGTTTTAGTCATAATTTTCATTGTTTAATACTTAAACAAATCATAGATTTGTTTTCCAGATTAGAGAACTGCAATACACTGGAAAATTTCATCGAACAATAGAAATTTTTTAATAAGTTACGAAACTTTCCGAACACTCCTAGTACATATATTTATTCTGTGACAAATAATGTTAACATATCTACAAACACAAATGTGTGACATTGTATATTGTTTCGCGTGTGAGTTCGCGTATTTCTTGGCAATGATAAATACAGATACATACCTGAGGGCGGATGATTATTCGCGCAAAAGAAATGTGTGACAGTGTATATTTGGTCACGTGCGAGTTGGTGTATTCATCTTCCCAGATACATATAGAAATATACGTGAGGGTGGCTGATTATTCGCGCAAAACATGATGGCACTGATGCCTGTCAGTGACTGCCGACTTATCAGCTAATTGACGCATCATCAGTGTGTGATGATAACAAGAGCTTGGTCTATATTTGTACACCCTATGTCGACTTCACTGTGGCAATTGTCACCTAGATATAGCACCATAATACCAAGGAAAAAGTGCTTTACAGAAGATGATAATTGGAGTAAATACTCTTTATGGATTAAAGTAGTATACACTTGGAAAATACTAATTAACAAATAAAAATGGAGGTACCAGTAAGCATTAAAACTCGAGTAAAAACCCGACGGATTTTAAAAGCAACACATATTGAATTTGAAAATGAGTTTCTCACAACATATTCGTGAAAATATAGTACACATTAATTAAATTGCTGTTTGAATATATACACATCTTTAAAACTTTAAAATATACATTTTTCTATATTTGCTCATGAAAAAAGTAAATATCCATTTATTTTTGTAACAGTAGCCTTTAACTAAAATATAACCTCGAACACTGAAAAAATAAATCAAACCAAGTAAAAAATCCGTGTGATACTTGAAATAACTGTGTTAGGTTAACCTATGTTTTATTATGTTATGTTATATGTTATTTATATAAATATACATGTACACTCATTTTACGTCTATAAACTAACGGGACTGGCATTATTTATTCCACCTATATTGTATCCAATGCAATTAAAGAAATCCCATGACTTCATCCAAATTTGTATTAATTTACCGACACTCCCACCAAGTGTTAAATGATTTTCCGAAAAAATTGATCAACGAGAAACCTCTGAAATACTTCTGGCAATTTTGAAGAAGTATCGGTATTTGTGATACGCTAGTCGTATCGTTTATACTTAGGAACGAGAACAGGTTGATGGGCCTTATACACAGTGATCCTAAGGAAAATCATAAGAATAAATTTGGTAAACATTTCAAATACATTTACAATTTACCTTGTGAAAATCAATAATTTATATGTTAAATTTGGTAACATAAAAAGCATAAGTTGATTCTTTACTAGATGACAACCCTTTAGGACAAAATAACCTTTAAAAGAACCAGTTGCATACTTTTGGAATGTTATAGCTATTAGAAATTCACATACGTTTTTACAATGGGACTTGTGTAGATGGACCCAGATTCGGTACCATTAAGGCATCTTAGTAACACACTTAAGATATGTCTTAAAATAAATAAAATCCTAACTCTGTGGCTTCTTTCCTTTAAGGTTTCTTGTGTCTTGAACAGTTTTATTCTGGCAAAGAATGAACAAAATGCTTCTTATTTGCTTCTTCATATTTCTAAACTAATATATCGAATTTCATTTTACAATGATCGCGTTTAATGATGCTATTTATATTTTGCAAAATAAGGTTGTTATGTTGAATAAGCTTAGATGCATAATAATAAAAGTTTCTATCAGCACAATGCTTTAAATATTTCTCTTTTGAAATATGTCCACACTATACGATTGTCTCATTGCTTAAGTACCCTGGTATATTGTACAATATTGGGAAACAGAATAATGCATGTCTATAGTTTCTATGGAAAACTGTATCCCTTACAGTATACATAGAAGTAATTTCACTGACAACTAATTAAATCAGCTTGATTGCTACGCGATGTGATGCAATGACACGCATTTTGCCTCTGGCAATCACAAATTGAACGAGACATAATGAGATAAGGAACTCAGTAAATACCGTTAATTGATTGTGACGTCATTGCTTTCATCATCAAGAACAGTAGAAACGGTATGAACAGTTGCTCGCTATCTTCCTGCTCGCTATCTCTTTATGGCTTATTTTTCATGTCCATGATAGTCAAAGATGATCATTACGACTACCATCAAGGCACTATTTGTGCATTACACTATTGTTTTGAGAAGTATACTTTTCTTTGCAAACAGGGCAACCATTTTCTCAAACAACTTGGTTCCTGCCGTGTTTGCTGGTAGAATCGATTTCATTATTATTAATGTCTTTAGTTAGGTACATGTACTTGCAACAACGTATTGTTCATATGAACAAAAGTCACTTTATATCACTTCAACGAAATACCGATAAGACATTGAAACAATGCCTATGTTGAGTTGATATAGAATGCTCAAATAGTTGCACCCATATTCTGATAAATAATATTCTGGTATCATCGTTTACATCATACATTTGTCATGATTGGTAGAATTTACCAATGGTCTTTTTGGAATACAATTTTAAATGCCATAAGTTTATTTCCATTAATGTAAGGCCGCACGTTTCACATAATTCTAGAAATCATCCGCATCATTTAAGAGCACTAATAGTTTTAATCTAATGGAATTGGTATTCACAATATTTTTTTATTTATCGCTATGAAATATTTATGAAACAGTCAGTGTGGCATGTCAGTTAAATTGTATTGCCATGCAAATTCAATGGACGGCATTGTATAAAGCATACTTTATTTGCGTTGAATGTGGTATTAGAATTGTGGTACTTTCATATTCACACCATTTCACACCATTTCACACCATTTTCATGGATTAAATACAGCGGTATTTGCTGTCATACAAATGTTAAATTACCGTGCACTTCGTCATCACTTGACTGCGCTATTTGATTGGGCCAGACATATCCAATCATATATATTTAGGAGCATACGTCACTTACTAGATTACGATCACATGTAATAATATTTATGATCACAATATTTGAGCTCAATTGGCTTCTTAGAGGACTGTAATTAGTTTTATTTTATGGATTCAGATTTGTTTTTTTGTCTTTTAAACGAAGTAAACATTCTAATAGCAACAAGCTAATATACCATATCTTTCCTTCCTAGAAGTGCTATTATAATCTACTCCTTAGCTTACGATGATAAGAACCGCCCATAAACTTATGTATAAATTTGTATGTGGTACATGTATAAAAGCCATGTTATCAACTGTTTTTTTAGTCGAATATGAGACATGATGCATTAATTACTGTTAGGTGTATTTCAATAGACCGATCCGGGTTTTGCCACGAATAGTTGAAACTCCTCCCCAGCTATTGTTAAAGGATTAATTTCCATTCATCGAAAATCACAAACATTACCACGTGCACATTTGAATATCACAAACGTTATGGACGTGCTCTTTTGTATGAAATAGTTTAACCGCTAAACACGTGATATTCAAATGCGATGATTAGATAATATTGCAGATTAATTTGAATATGATTGACATTTGTGGAAGCGTCTCTTGTACCAATAATGGTTTATTATAAATTCCACTGCTAAATTCCACTGCCTTATCAATATCTCTAAAATAATGTCATGATATATGCTTTAGCGCCCACCCCAAAAGTATGCTTTTTTTACCTTTTATCCCAATTTGGAATACTTAAGATGAATTGAAAGTGAAAACAAACTGTTCGGTAATAATACGTCTTATCCAAGGTACGATAGCTCCCAACAGATTTAACATTCGTAATGTACTACATTTTTCGCCATGGTACAAATAACATAAAATAGTACACGTCTGGGTTTTGTGGATCGTCTGCATTGGTGTTTTGAAATTTGAATGTCCTATATAATTTATAACACAGAGGACATATATCTGGAAGTCATAATATATTCTGGCGCACGCATGTATGATTATTGAACACTTGAAACGTCAAATATTGCAAGCTTCAAATGCGAAAAACAATTTAAGTCCAATTTTACTGAACAATGGACCTCAAAACAACAAGAGACATTATTATACATTGGAATCCATTGTAACAATGAGCGCGTGTTACTTTTCCATTCCACAAAGCTGGTTTGTGAATAGTACATGCATGCAGCGACATCGGTAGAATGTTTCGAACATTACTTTTTTCATTTTTTGCTGATTGCGGTGACACTGAACACATAAATATACATCGGTAGAGTGATAATAACACTACAAAAATGCATGATTTGCTGATTGTTGTGTTGTATAACAGAAGGGCTGTCAGCGTTGTTGTTGTTGTACATAAACAATAATGTTAGAAACATTTCCATAGGTATCCAAGAACAAGCTATTTCACCATAGTCATCATTTCCTGATACTGAAAAGATAAATATATAAATGAAGAGACATCGGTAGAGTGATAATGAATCTACCAAAAACAAACAAAATGCACGATTTGCTGATTGCTGTGTCCTGATATTGAAAAGATAAATAAATAAATGAAGAGACATCTGTAGAGTAATAATAAAACTACAAAGACCAAAATGCATAATTTGCTGTGTTGTGTGGTTGAAAACAGAAAGGCTACCAGTGTTGTTGTAAATAAATAATAATATTATAAACATTGCCATAGGTATGCAAGAGCAAGCTATTTCATCATAGTCATCATTTGCTGCTGTAAGCTTATTCGTGAATAATACATGCATCGACATTGGTAGACCGTTGTTAAAAGTTAAAACATCACAACACATGGAATTGCATAATGTGCAGATTAAATAATGGTTTTCGGTGACAAATATGTTACTCTTGCGACTACGGCGCCATCACAATAAAATGGATTTCAGTGCATAATTCAACACTGTATTATCACTATTGACCAGCGAAACTTGCATTTGTTTTTCTATCATTAGTTTTTCTATCATTAGTTTTTTTACCATTATTAATTTCATCGTTGTGCCATGTGTCGTATTATTGTATGGCTTGTGTTCAAACAATTTGGTTCACAACAATACCCTCCCTACCAGATCGAACTTTGTTTCACATAAATCAAATTTCAAACATTGTATTGTACACGTGTGTGTGCCAGTATTTCTTTCTAATCAATGCAAACACAATGAACGTTACAATGCGATCGGTATGAATCGTTCGGCACAGCATGGGTGTATTTGCAAACGATATGAGGGGCGTCGTGGGAAAACCGGACTTAATGCATGTGCATAAAGTGTCGTCCCGGATTAGCCTGTGCTGTCCGCACAGGCTAATCCAGGACGGCACTTTACGCCTACAGTGGATTTATGTTTAGAAGAGACTTCCTTGAAACAGAAAATACCATAAAAGCGGAAAGTGCCGTCCCGAATTAGCCTTTGCTAAGACCGGTTTTCTCATGACGGGCCACAATTATCATAAATTGTTTGCCAATATTTTTTACAAAGACAGTATTATTGTCTTTGTAAATGAACTCGATTTTTTTCTGATGCCTAACGATGTTTGTAATCTACGTAATCTGTGATAATTTAGTTTACAAAAAATAATCTGTAAAGCGTTTTGAGCATAACATTATATTCGATTTTCATTTTATTTTGTATAGCGATATATTTTCAGAGTCATGTGGGCACTGAAATGTAATCTGTGCACGTTAATTATTTGATTATGAAAAACCTATAACAATGTTATAATATTTAAAAAAGAAACAGTTTTGTGTGCGTGGGCCTATTTGTGACACGTTAAACGAGTTATCAACTTAATGGCGAGTGCCCACATATATGGAACAGCCAGTTCTACACATGCGCCGAAAATGGATTTATTACTCTTGACATTTCATTGTCCGAAGCAACTTCTAAATATTTCGAATATACCGGTAAAGCCCACACACTTTTTTCAATGGCATTTCCATAAAACGATCATCTGCCTCGTGAAAATATTTATTTTACGTGTGATTGTTAGAACACTAAACGCGTACATGTACGATGTACTATTGCCCGGGTGTTTCATGCGAGGCTGTGCGCAATTCGAACGATGACTGTACTAGAAATAAAGAATCTCTTTTCAATTGGTTGTTTTTAAATGGCACAACTATTCCGTTTATAACACAAACAGTGTGTAGTGACATTTACAAAGACATGTAATAGGCAAAAGTTGGACTGCTCATTAGCGATGACAGCAGTGTGTTTAAAATAGAGGATTGCTTTGTTTCGTGACAGTTTTACGATGTTCAATGTCTCTTATCTTAAATGTCAGGACCAATCAGGGATTGAATACAAAGATGAGAAAGGACTGACTACGGCGATTATCTTTTGTTTTTATTATGCACTAGCTAAAAGACACTAGTTAATTGCCAGGTGCATAACGTTCACTCTATTCCAAACCACGACGTTACTGAACCAGTTACACGTTAAAGCAGAGGATTGGCGTGTTATTATATCCGTCCTTCCTAGGGACAGTGATTGGCGTGTTATCATATCCGTCCTTATTAGGGACAGTGATTGACGTCATATCATATCCGTACTTCCTAGGGACAGTGATTGGCATGATATCATATCCGTCCTTCCTAGGGACAGTGATTGGCGTGATATCATATCCGTCCTTCCTAGGGACAGTGATTGGCGTGATATCATATCCGTCTTTCCTAGGGACATCGATTGGCGTGATATCATATCCGTCCGTCCTAGGGACAGTGATTGGCGTGATATCGTATCCGTCCTTCCTAGGGACAGTGATTGGCGTGATGTCATATCCGTCCTTCCCAGGGACAGTGATTGGCGTGATATCATATCCGTCCTTCCTAGGGACAGTAATTGGCGTAATATCATATCCGTCTTTCCTAGGGACAGTGATTGGCGTGATATCATATCCGTCCTTCCTAGGGAGACAGTCATTGGCGTGATATCATATCCGTCCTACCTAGGGACAGTAATTGGCGTAATATCATATCCGTCTTTCCTAGGGACAGCGATTGGCGTGATATCATATCCGTCCTTCCTAGGGACAGTGATTGGCGTGTTATCATATCCGTCCTTCCAAGGGACAGTGATTGGCGTGATATCATATCCGTCCTTCCTAGGGACAGTGATTGGCTTAATATCGTATCCGTCCTTCCAAGGGACAGTAATTGGCGTGATATCATATCCGTCTTTCCTAGGGACAGTGATTGGCGTGATATCATATCCTTCCTTCCTAGGGACAGCGATTGGCGTAATATCATATCCGTCCTTCCTAGGGACAGTAAATGGCGTAATATCATATCCGTCTTTCCTAGGGACAGCGATTGGCGTGATATCATATCCGTCCTTCCTAGGGACAGCGATTGTCGTGATATCATATACGTCCTTCCTAGGGACAGCGATTGACGTGATATCATATCCGTCCTTCCTAGGGACAGTGATTGGCGTGATATCATATCCGTCCTTCCTAGGGAGACAGTCATTGGCGTGATATCATATCCGTCCTTGCTAGGGACAGCGATTGGCGTGATATCATATCCGTCCTTCCAAGGGACAGTTATTGGCGTGATATCATATCCGTCCTTCCTAGGGAGACAGTCATTAGCGTGATATCATATCCGTATTTCCTAGGGACAGCGATTGGCGTGATATCATGTCCGTCCTTCCTAGGGACAGTGATTGGCGTGATATCGTAACCGTCCTTGCTAGGGCCAGTGATTGGCGTATTATCGTATCCGTCCTTCCAAGGGGCAGTGATTGGCGTGATGTCATATCCGTCTTTCCTAGGGACAGTAATTGGCGTGATATCATATCCGTCCTTCCTAGGGACAGTGGTTGGCGTGATATCATATCCGTCCTTCCTAGGGACAGTGATTGGCGTGAAATCATAGCCGTCCTTCCTAGGGAAAGTGATTGGCGTGATATCATATCCGTCCATCCTAGGGACAGTGATTGGCGTGATATCATAGCCGTCCTTCCTAGGGAGAGTGATTGGCGTGATATCGTATCCGTCCTTCATAGGGACAGTGATTGGCGTGATATCATATCCGTCCTAGGGACAGCGATTGATGTAATATCATATCTGTCCTTACTAGGGACAGTGATTGGCGCGATACCATAGCTGTCCTTACTAGGGACAGCGATTGGCGCGATACCATATCTGCCCTTCCAAAGGACAGTGATTGGCGCAATACAATAGCTGTCTTTCCTAGGAACAGTGATTGGCGTGGTACCATAGCTGTCCTTGCTAAGGACAGTGATTGGCGCAATACCATAGCTGTCCTTCCTAGGGACAGTGATTGGCGTGATACCATATCTGTCCTTCATTGGGACAGTGACTGGCGCGATACCATAGCTGTCCTTCCTAGGGACAGTGATTGGCGTGACACCATATCTGTCCTTCCTAGGGACAGTGACTGGCGCGGTACCATAGCTGTCCTTCCTTGGGACAGTGATTGGCGTGATACCATATATGTCCTTCCGAGGGACAGTGACTGGCGTGATACCATAGCTGTCCTTCCTAGGGACAGTGATTGGCGTGATATCATATCTGTCCTTCCTAGAGACAGTGATTGGCGTGATATCATATCTGTCCTTCCTTGGGACAGTGATTGGCGTGATACCATATCTGTCCTTCCTAGTGACAATGATTGGCGTGATACCATATCTGTCCTTCCTAGAGGCAATGATTGGCGTGATACCATATCTGTCCTTCCTAGAGACAGTGATTGGCATGATACCATATCTGTCCTTCCTAGAGACAGTGATTGGCGTGATACCATATCTGTCCTTCCTAGTGACAGTGATTGGCGTGATACCATATCTGTCCTTCCTAGAGACAGTGATTGGCGTGATACCATATCTGTCCTTCCTAGAGACAGTCATTGGCGTGATACCATATCTGTCCTTCCTAGGGACAGTGATTGGCGTGTTATCATATCTGTCCTTCCAAGAGACAGTGATTGGCGTGATATCATATCTGTCCTTCCTAGAGACAGTGATTGGCGTGATATCATATCTGTCCTTCCTAGAGACAGTGATTAGCGTGATACCATATCTGACCTTCCTAGAGACAGTGATTGGCGTGATATCATATCTGTCCTTCCTAGAGACAGTGATTGACGTGATACCATATCTTTCTTCCTAGAGACAGTGATTGGCGTGATGCCATATCTGTCCTTCCTAGAGACAGTAATTGGCGTGATACCATATATATCCTTCCTAGAGACAGTGATTGGCGTGATACAATATCTGTCCTTCCTAGAGACAGTGATTGGCGTGTTACCATATCTGTCCTTCATAGAAACAGTCATTGGCGTGTTACCAAATCTGTCCTTCCTAGAGACAGTCATTGGCGTGATACCATATCTGTCCTTCCTAGAGACAGTCATTGGCGTGATACCATATATGTCCTTCCTAGAGACAGTCATTGGCGTGATACCATATCTGTCCTTCCTAGAGACAGTCATTGGCGTGATACCATATCTGTCCTTCCTAGAGACAGTCATTGGCGTGATATCATATCTGTCCTTCCTAGAGACAGTCATTGGCGTGATATCATATCTGTCCTTCCTGGAGACAGTGATTGGCGTGAACCATATCTGTCCTTCCTAGAGACAGTGATTGGCGTGATACCATATCTGTCCTTCCTAGAGACAGTCATTGGCGTGAAACCATATCTGTCCTTCATAGAGACAGTCATTGGCGTGATACCATATCTGTCCTTACTCGGGACAGTGATTGGCGTGATACCATATCTGTCCTTCCTAGAGACAGTGATTGGCGTGATATCATATCTGTCCTTCCTAGAGACAGTCATTGGCGTGATACCATATCTGTCCTTCCTAGAGACAGTCATTGGCGTGATACCATACTGTCCTTCATAGAGACAGTCATTGGCGTGATACCATATCTGTCCTTCCTAGGGACAGTGATTGGCGTGATACCATATCTGTCCTTCCTAGGGACAGTGATTGGCGTGATACCATATCTGTCCTTCCTAGAGACAGTGATTGGCGTGATATCATATCTGTACTTTCTAGAGACAGTCATTGGCGTGATATCATATCTGTCCTTCCTAGAGACAGTGATTGGCGTGATATCATATCTGTCCTTCCTAGAGACAGTGATTGGCGTGATACCATATCTGACCTTCCTAGAGACAGTGATTGGCGTGAAATCATATCTGTCCTTCCTAGAGACAGTGATTGGCGTGATACCATATCTTTCCTTCCTAGAGACAGTGATTGGCGTGATGCCATATCTGTCCTTCCTAGAGACAGTGATTGGCGTGATATCATATCTGTCCTTCCTAGAGACAGTGTTTGGCGTGATATCATATCTGTCCTTCCTAGAGACAGTGATTGGCGTGTTACCATATCTGTCCTTCATAGAGACAGTGATTGGTGTGATACCATATCTGTCCTTCCTAGAGACAGTGATTGGCGTGATACCATATCTGTCCTTCCTAAAGACAGTGATTGGCGTGATACCATATCTGTCCTTCCTAGAGACAGTCATTGGCGTGATACCATATCTGTCCTTCCTAGAGACAGTGATTGGCGTGATACCATATCTGTCCTTCCTAGAGACAGTGATTGGCGTGATACCATATCTGTCCTTCCTAGAGACAGTGATTGGCGTGATACCATATCTGTCCTTCCTAGAGACATTCATTGGCGTGATACCATATCTGTCCTTCCTAGAGACAGTCATTGGCGTGATACCATATCTGTCCTTCCTAGAGACAGTGATTGGCGTGATACCATATCTGTCCTTCCTAGAGACAGTGATTGGCGTGATACCATATCTGTCCTTCCTAGAGACAGTCATTGGCGTGATACCATATCTGTCCTTCCTAGAGACAGTGCTTGGCGTGATACCATATCTGTCCTTCCTAGAGACAGTGATTGGCGTGATACCATATCTGTCCTTCCTAGAGACAGTGATTGGCGTGATACCATATCTGTCCTTCCTAGAGACAGTCATTGGCGTGATACCATATCTGTCCTTCCTAGGGACAGTGATTGGCGTGATACCATATCTGTCCTTTCTAGGGACAGTGATTGGCGTGATACCATATCTGTCCTTCCTAAAGACAGTGATTGGCGTGATACCATATCTGTCCTTCCTAGAGACAGTGATTGGCGTGATACCATATCTGTCCTTCCTAGAGACAGTGATTGGCGTGATACCATATCTGTCCTTCCTAGAGACAGTGATTGGCGTGATACCATATCTGTCCTTCCTAGAGACAGTCATTGGCGTGATAATATATCTGTCATTCCTATAGACAGTGATCGGCGTGATAGCATATCTGTCATTCCTAGAGACAGTCATTGGCGTGATACCATATCTGTCCTTCCTAGAGACAGTCATTGGCGTGATACCATATCTGTCCTTCCTAAAGACAGTGATTGGCGTGATACCATATCTGTCCTTCCTAGAGACAGTCATTGGCGTGATACCATATCTGTCCTTCCTAGAGACAGTGATTGGCGTGATACCATATCTGTCCTTCCTAGAGACAGTGATTGGCGTGATACCATATCTGTCCTTCCTAGAGACAGTGATTGGCGTGATACCATATCTGTCCTTCCTAGAGACATTCATTGGCGTGATACCATATCTGTCCTTCCTAGAGACAGTCATTGGCGTGATACCATATCTGTCCTTCCTAGAGACAGTGATTGGCGTGATACCATATCTGTCCTTCCTAGAGACAGTGATTGGCGTGATACCATATCTGTCCTTCCTAGAGACAGTCATTGGCGTGATACCATATCTGTCCTTCCTAGAGACAGTGCTTGGCGTGATACCATATCTGTCCTTCCTAGAGACAGTGATTGGCGTGATACCATATCTGTCCTTCCTAGAGACAGTGATTGGCGTGATACCATATCTGTCCTTCCTAGAGACAGTCATTGGCGTGATACCATATCTGTCCTTCCTAGGGACAGTGATTGGCGTGATACCATATCTGTCCTTCCTAGGGACAGTGATTGGCGTGATACCATATCTGTCCTTCCTAAAGACAGTGATTGGCGTGATACCATATCTGTCCTTCCTAGAGACAGTGATTGGCGTGATACCATATCTGTCCTTCCTAGAGACAGTGATTGGCGTGATACCATATCTGTCCTTCCTAGAGACAGTGATTGGCGTGATACCATATCTGTCCTTCCTAGAGACAGTCATTGGCGTGATAATATATCTGTCATTCCTATAGACAGTGATCGGCGTGATAGCATATCTGTCATTCCTAGAGACAGTCATTGGCGTGATACCATATCTGTCCTTCCTAGAGACAGTCATTGGCGTGATACCATATCTGTCCTTCCTAGGGACAGTGATTGGCGTGTTATCATATCTGTCCTTCCTAGAGACAGTGATTGGCGTGATATCATATCTGTCCTTCCTAGAGACAGTGATTGGCGTGATATCATATCTGTCCTTCCTAGAGACAGTGATTAGCGTGATACCATATCTGACCTTCCTAGAGACAGTGATTGGCGTGATATCATATCTGTCCTTCCTAGAGACAGTGATTGACGTGATACCATATCTTTCTTCCTAGAGACAGTGATTGGCGTGATGCCATATCTGTCCTTCCTAGAGACAGTAATTGGCGTGATACCATATATATCCTTCCTAGAGACAGTGATTGGCGTGATACAATATCTGCCCTTCCTAGAGACAGTGATTGGCGTGTTACCATATCTGTCCTTCATAGAAACAGTCATTGGCGTGTTACCAAATCTGTCCTTCCTAGAGACAGTGATTGGCGTGATACCATATCTGTCCTTCATAGAAACAGTCATTGGCGTGTTACCAAATCTGTCCTTCCTAGAGACAGTCATTGGCGTGATACCATATCTGTCCTTCCTAGAGACAGTCATTGGCGTGATACCATATCTGTCCTTCCTAGAGACAGTCATTGGCGTGATATCATATCTGTCCTTCCTAGAGACAGTCATTGGCGTGATACCATATCTGTCCTTCCTGGAGACAGTGATTGGCGTGAACCATATCTGTCCTTCCTAGAGACAGTGATTGGCGTGATACCATATCTGTCCTTCCTAGAGACAGACATTGGCGTGAAACCATATCTGTCCTTCATAGAGACAGTCATTGGCGTGATACCATATCTGTCCTTCCACGGGACAGTGATTGGCGTGATACCATATCTGTCCTTCCTAGAGACAGTGATTGGCGTGATATCATATCTGTCCTTCCTAGAGACAGTCATTGGCGTGATACCATATCTGTCCTTCCTAGAGACAGTCATTGGCGTGATACCATACTGTCCTTCATAGAGACAGTCATTGGCGTGATACCATATCTGTCCTTCCTAGGGACAGTGATTGGCGTGATACCATATCTGTCCTTCCTAGGGACAGTGATTGGCGTGATACCATATCTGTCCTTCCTAGAGACAGTGATTGGCGTGATATCATATCTGTACTTTCTAGAGACAGTCATTGGCGTGATATCATATCTGTCCTTCCTAGAGACAGTGATTGGCGTGATATCATATCTGTCCTTCCTAGAGACAGTGATTGGCGTGATACCATATCTGACCTTCCTAGAGACAGTGATTGGCGTGAAATCATATCTGTCCTTCCTAGAGACAGTGATTGGCGTGATACCATATCTTTCCTTCCTAGAGACAGTGATTGGCGTGATGCCATATCTGTCCTTCCTAGAGACAGTGATTGGCGTGATATCATATCTGTCCTTCCTAGAGACAGTGTTTGGCGTGATATCATATATGTCCTTCCTAGAGACAGTGATTGGCGTGATACCATATCTGTCCTTCCTAGAGACAGTCATTGGCGTGATACCATATCTGTCCTTCCTAGAGACAGTCATTGGCGTGATACCATATCTGTCCTTCCTAGAGACAGTGATTGGCGTGATACCATATCTGTCCTTCCTAGAGACAGTGATTGGCGTGATACCATATCTGTCCTTCCTAGAGACAGTCATTGGCGTGATACCATATCTGTCCTTCCTAGAGACAGTGCTTGGCGTGATACCATATCTGTCCTTCCTAGGGACAGTGATTGGCGTGATACCATATCTGTCCTTCCTAGAGACAGTGATTGACGTGATACCATATCTGTCCTTCCTAGAGACAGTCATTGGCGTGATACCATATCTGTCCTTCCTAGGGACAGTGATTGGCGTGATACCATATCTGTCCTTCCTAGGGACAGTGATTGGCGTGATACCATATCTGTCCTTCCTAAAGACAGTGATTGGCGTGATACCATATCTGTCCTTCCTAGAGACAGTGATTGGCGTGATACCATATCTGTCATTCCTAGAGACAGTCATTGGCGTGATACCATATCTGTCCTTCCTAGGGACAGTGATTGGCGTGATTCCATATCTGTCCTTCCTAGGGACAGTGATTGGCGTGATACCATATCTGTCCTTCCTAAAGACAGTGATTGGCGTGATACCATATCTGTCATTCCTAGAGACAGTCATTGGCGTGATACCATATCTGTCCTTCCTAGAGACAGTCATTGGCGTGATACCATATCTGTCCTTCCTAGAGACAGTGCTTGGCGTGATACCATATCTGTCCTTCCTAGGGACAGTGATTGGCGTGATACCATATCTGTCCTTCCTAGAGACAGTGATTGACGTGATACCATATCTGTCCTTCCTAGAGACAGTCATTGGCGTGATACCATATCTGTCCTTCCTAGGGACAGTGATTGGCGTGATACCATATCTGTCCTTCCTTGGGACAGTGATTGGCGTGATACCATATCTGTCCTTCCTAAAGACAGTGATTGGCGTGATACCATATCTGTCCTTCCTAGAGACAGTGATTGGCGTGATACCATATCTGTCATTCCTAGAGACAGTCATTGGCGTGATACCATATCTGTCCTTCCTAGGGACAGTGATTGGCGTGATTCCATATCTGTCCTTCCTATGGACAGTGATTGGCGTGATACCATATCTGTCCTTCCTAAAGACAGTGATTGGCGTGATACCATATCTGTCCTTCCTAGAGACAGTCATTGGCGTGATACCATATCTGTCCTTCCTAGAGACAGTCATTGGCGTGATATCATATCTGTACTTTCTAGAGACAGTCATTGGGGTGATATCATATCTGTCCTTCCTAGAGACAGTGATTGGCGTGATATCATATCTGTCCTTCCTAGAGACAGTGATTGGCGTGATACCATATCTGACCTTCCTAGAGACAGTGATTGGCGTGAAATCATATCTGTCCTTCCTAGAGACAGTGATTGGCGTGATACCATATCTTTCCTTCCTAGAGACAGTCATTGGCGTGATGCCATATCTGTCCTTCCTAGAGACAGTGATTGGCGTGATATCATATCTGTCCTTCCTAGAGACAGTGTTTGGCGTGATATCATATCTGTCCTTCCTAGAGACAGTGATTGGCGTGATACCATATCTGTCCTTCATAGAGACAGTGATTGGCGTGATACCATATCTGTCCTTCCTAGAGACAGTGATTGGCGTGATACCATATCTGTCCTTCCTAAAGACAGTGATTGGCGTGATACCATATCTGTCCTTCCTAGAGACAGTCATTGGCGTGATACCATATCTGTCCTTCCTAGAGACAGTCATTGGCGTGATACCATATCTGTCCTTCCTAGAGACAGTGATTGGCGTGATACCATATCTGTCCTTCCTAGGGACAGTGATTGGCGTGATACCATATCTGTCCTTCCTAGAGACAGTGATTGGCGTGATACCATATCTGTCCTTCCTGGAGACAGTCATTGGCGTGATACCATATCTGTCCTTCCTAGGGACAGTGATTGGCGTGATACCATATCTGTCCTTCCTAGGGACAGTGATTGGCGTGATACCATATCTGTCCTTCCTAAAGACAGTGATTGGCGTGATACCATATCTGTCCTTCCTAGAGACAGTGATTGGCGTGATACCATATCTGTCCTTCCTAGAGACAGTGATTGGCGTGATACCATATCTGTCCTTCCTAGAGACAGTGATTGGCGTGATACCATATCTGTCCTTCCTAGAGACAGTCATTGGCGTGATACAATATCTGTCCTTCCTAGAGACAGTCATTGGCGTGATACCATATCTGTCCTTCCTAGAGACAGTCATTGGCGTGATACCATATCTGTCATTCCTAGAGACAGTCATTGGCGTGATACCATATCTGTCCTTCCTAGGGACAGTGATTGGCGTGATACCATATCTGTCCTTCCTAGGGACAGTGATTGGCGTGATACCATATCTGTCCTTCCTAAAGACAGTGATTGGCGTGATACCATATCTGTCCTTCCTAGAGACAGTGATTGGCGTGATACCATATCTGTCCTTCCTAGAGACAGTGATTGGCGTGATACCATATCTGTCCTTCCTAGAGACAGTGATTGGCGTGATACCATATCTGTCCTTCCTAGTGACAGTCATTGGCGTGATACAATATCTGTCCTTCCTAGAGACAGTGATTGGCGTAATACCATATCTGTCCTTCCTAGAGACAGTCATTGGCGTGATACCATATCTGTCATTCCTAGAGACAGTGATTGGCGTGATACCATATCTGTCCTTCCTAGAGACAGTGATTGGCGTGATACCATATCTGTCCTTCCTAGGGACAGTGATTGGCGTGATATCATATCTGTCCTTCCTAGGGACAGTGATTGGCGTGATACCATATCTGTCCTTCCTAGAGACAGTCATTGGCCTGATGCCATATCTGTCCTTCCTAGAGACAGTGATTGGCGTGATACCATATATATCCTTCCTAGAGACAGTGATTGGTGTGATACCATATCTGTCCTTCCTAGGGACAGTGATTGGCGTGATACCATATCTGTCCTTCCTAGAGACAGTCATTGGCCTGATGCCATATCTGTCCTTCCTAGAGACAGTGATTGGCGTGATACCATATATATCCTTCCTAGAGACAGTGATTGGTGTGATACCATATCTGTCCTTCCTAGAGACAGTCATTGGCGTGATACCATATCTGTCCTTCCTAGAGACAGTGATTGGCGTGATGCCATATCTGTCCTTCCTAGAGACAGTGATTGGCGTGATACCATATCTGTCCTTCCTAGAGACAGTGATTGGCGTGATACCATATCTGTCCTTCCTAGAGACAGTGATTGGCGTGATACCATATCTGTCCTTCCTAGAGACAGTCATTGGCGTGATACCATATCTGTCCTTCCTAGGGACTGTGATGAGCTGAAAACAGCAAATCATATCCGTCATTCCTTAAGACAGGGATGGCTTGTACATGGCAAACACGGTTTGTAATTTGTTCGTATAAGCCTGATTAATCCTCGGTAATTTCATTTCCTCCTTTGTTACGGGGAATCCATATTGCAAACTCGATTTTATGTTCTGACGATTACACGGTTCAGTCAATGAAAGAATCTTGATTGCAGCATTAATATTGTCTACTCACGGTATCAGCATGACTTAATGTGTATGTATTAAAATAATATTTAGCAAAACCACGTTCTAACTTTGCATTTTTTTGCTGCACCATTGAAGGAATTAATTTTTGGGATGATCAAAACACAGTTAACTTTCAGAGTTCACAACTATCTGAATATGTTAAGGCGAACAATAATAGCAGCAACACATGTAGAGGATTTTACATTGCGCGTCTTCAGTGTCTAAATTCATGCCTATTAACAAATGCCTCGGTTGTTAAATTTAATAGTATTTACAATATAAACCTACAAATCACTCCTGATTGTAGTTCACTATAATCGATCGGCATACAAAGACCGTGCCCTTCAATATTTTTTTAATTAAAACGCACCATCAGCTCATAGTCAATTTCCATGTCGATTTATAGTCACTTTTTGTTCTAATATTCGGCTCGTAGTCGACAGTAAAACTTTGCCATTCGATCATTCAGTTCCATTTGTAAATTATGTATTTAATTTGTTTAATATACACCTGAATTATCAACATATATGTACATAATATAAATGTAATTGACTATTACTAAGTTATACTTCTGTTTAACTTTGGTTGCAGCCTTCAAACTCGATCTCTTCAACAGAAGAACACGAGCTTACAGAGGATCAAAGAAAAGGTAACTCTTTGCCTTGTTTAGACAATAAAGTGAATGTATGTATCGCAAAACTGGGTCAACACCCTCCGCCACCTAACACAGCATTGACGATGGAAAGGTAACCGGCTAACCCTTTGACAATACAATGTTGCAACCGAGCGATCGCTCATAACCGGCTAACCCTTTGACAATACAATGTTGCAACCGAGCGATCGCTCATAACCGGCTAACCCTTTGACAATACAATGTTGCAACCGAGCGATCGCTCATAACCGGCTAACCCTTTGACAATACAATGTTGCAACCGAGCGATCGCTCATAACCGGCTAACCCTTTGACAATACAATGTTGCAACCGAGTGATCGCTCATAACCGGCTTACCCTTTGACAATACAATGTTGCAACCGAGCGATCGCTCATAACCGGCTAACCCTTTGACAATACAATGTTGCAACCGAGTGATCGCTCATAACCGGCTTACCCTTTGACAATACAATGTTGCAACCGAGCGATCGCTCATAACCGGCAAACCCTTTGACAATACAAAGTTGCAACCGAGCGATCGTTCAACTGGCCTATCGATATGAAACATGTTTATCATCAGATCAACCAAGTGAGCCGGTTAGAAAGAAACAATCGATGCATCAGTCAGTCAGTCAGTCAGACAATCAGTCAGTCAACAAAAGAAAGCAACTTAGTAAATCATTGTTAATTTTTCAACTCTGTTAGGTTGTATTTCCTGGATAATGCAATAATGTATTAAATATCGATACACGTTGAGTGTGTCATTGATTTTGTCGTGCTTTCTTCTTAAGAATGCCATAATGAAATTTCAGAACGATGCCATAAATCTGAATTAGCTTTCGCTCCCCTTCTTTAAATAGAATCCAATAGTGAGCACTTCTGATTTGAGATCTTTTTACTATTACCCCAAAAGTACAATACATATTTCTCCGACGATTCCCTCTCTTAAGTAACGTTTGCTTCACTCTATGGAAAATCAAAAGCTTGAGTTTTGGCGAAGTAGACAGAATACATAAAGATGTGCTCGTGTATGACAGAAATGTCATAGGAAATCGACAAGAGTTCATTGTTGAAGATGATTAAATCGGACCAATTCCACGTCTGCCAAAGACAAAAATTGATAATTATATTTGCTCTATGACATCGTGATGGTTAGTATTTAACAGCCAGTCGAATCTCTCTCTCCAGAATAATTTAAACAGAACCGATGTTTAATCCAAAACGCTTTTCACTTTTTGATGGCTGCCTTGAATGTAACCATCAATTTTAGCCTTTTTTAGTCGTCTTTAAATCTTTTTTGCCATCTGCTATTTTATGTTGATACATTATAACTCTAAACATAATTTGATTGCTTGGGTATTTATTATTCAGAAAGTGCAAGGGGACATATTTAGGGTCAGGGCTTCATATTTAAGATCTCTCGATACAATTAAATGTCATTTGATTAATAAACGGCCAGGGGAAAAATGTAAGAGCTTGTGAAATATTTCATTATTTGGGGACTAATTTTAAGACGAAGGTACTCATTTAAGTGCCCGTAGATGATATTAAGGGTCAAGTTATTGGCTCATTTAAGGACCAACAGACACTTTAAAGGGCCAGTGTACACATATAATGATCCAGAGACACATTTAAGGATCTGGTAGGCATTTATGGGCCAATGGCGTATATTGAATGATCCGAAGACATATGATAGCATGGGCAATAGTTAAGGGTCAACGGACACATGTTAAGGTCAGTGGGCACATTTAAGGTAAGTGATTACATTAAGGCCAGTGGTCACATTTAATAAGAAGGGGCTCATTAATGTGGCATGTGAAATATTAATTAAGGGTCAAGGAACACGATTGAAGGCAATGCTATACATAAAAGGCCCGTGTAGATATTTAAGGGCCAGATTACACACCATACAATTCTGGCAGATTTCCAGTATTACATGTCGGAAGAAGATCTTGAAGCATATTGAGTCGTTTGAATGAAAACATACAGTTTGCCATTGCAAGGTCATGTGTACATTACATTATCACGTTGGTGGCATAATATATGGCAATGGTATACAGTGTCTTACACATGATAAAACGAAGCTCTCATTATTCATTTTCAAATGCGAATACTACGGATGCTTGAACATATCAACACACGTGAAGTTCTTTTGCGAAATGACCCTTAGGCAGAGTTTTTTATATTCTGGTATATCATATCTGTTAACGTTTCAAAATTTTCCCTTTCTTCTTATTTACTTTGATAATTTCATTTTTAATAAATTTTGCCAACTTGCTTAAAATTATAACCGTTAATAAAAGGTACATCACCAAATAATAACAAAAGGTTAAACGGACATGACTTTGTGACAATAAAAGGAGAAAAGGAGAAACAGGCTTGTGATAATTAAAGGACAAGTTATATCAAAGGCGAAACTACCATGTGATAATAAAAGGCGACACAGCCATGGGAAAATGAAAGGAGAAACAGTAATGTGATAATAAATGAAGAAATAGCTATGTGATAATAACGGGTGGAAATGTATGCCACATAACATACATGAAGATATATGTATATGCATTCTCTTTCAGAACTTCGGAAGGCCTTTCTCATGTTCGAGAAGGGCGGTAAGAACAAAATGGCGGCCAGGGACCTGGGGGCCTTGCTGCGATGTTTGGGGTGGAATCCCTCCGAGCGGGAGCTTGAGGAGGCGAAGCACGAGCTTGTCGTCAGCTGTAAGTGAGCTAACATAAAATTCATCTTCGACAACGTTACCATTTTTACATTTTCAATTTTAATACGGTGTCTTTTCAGGCTTTAGCCCTCCCCTCATTCTCATCATAGCTTGTTAGTGACTTTTGCATTAATATTTCTCAGCTTTAAAACAATATTTATGAGCTTGACGTCAGCAGTCTGTGCGCATTAAAACAATATTTATGAGCTTGACGTCAGCAGTCTGTGCGCATTAAAACAATATTTATGAGCTTGACGTCAGCAGTCTGTGCGCATTAAAACAATATTTATGAGCTTGACGTCAGCAGTCTGTGCGCATTAAAACAATATTTATGAGCTTGTCATATCACAGATATTTACTTAGCACTGCTTACTAGCAAACGTTTCCAATTCCATATGTGTAAACGTATTCCCATTTTAAATATCAGTTTTAGTGGTACTGCACCGAATGAAAACTGTTCAGCTTGAGTAATAATGTACCGCAATATGTAAGGTCTTGAGGTGCTATTATGCCACTTCATAATAACTACTGATTTCCTTGCCGGCGACTTTAGTGATATTTCCGTTTGATTTACATTTAGTGTTATCACCCATTTGAACCATGTCATCATCATCATCGGCATGAGCAACAACAACAAACACTACGCTTCCGCAACCCCATCTGTCGGCAAAGATGCACGAGTCTTTACGTTGCATGAGTAGAAAGCCGCTAGAACATATCCATCATATGTTCGAGATCAATAGTGGTTATAAGTAGATACTTGTGGATATCTATGTCAAATAAATAACTGTTGTCTCAGTAAGGCCTTCAATATTCAACCTCAAAGGATCGGGCAATAATCTTCTGCTTAACATTACCGATTTTGATATGTAATAGACACATTCACAAACTTGGCAATAATACTTAATACGATAACATGTGTACTTTGATTTTCCTTTACAGAGAAGCACAATTTCCTTCTACTGGTAATTGCAATGTAAAGAACGTCTACAGAAGTACCAATTGTTTTAAATACAGATTGTTTTATTATTTCTCGCCACGGTCAGGGAATCGTCTTTATTAGATTTGCGTTGTTCTTAATATAATCTTCCAATATAAACGCGACGAAATAACACCCACAAGATGCTTCTGTAGATTATTAAGTACGGCTTCAACATTGTCCGGAAGAATGTTGATCTCTCTCCGCTGTTGACCAAGTCTTGAGTAATACAGCTACAGAGAATGGGTTTATTCTGCAGGAAACAAACCTAATATTGTTCTAAGAAATTACAGTTTGTTAGGTGATGAAATATTTATTGTAGTAACAAATGGCGTTTCTAAGGCAGAATCTTATTACGACCCTGGATGAGCTAACACTGTGGCGAGTCTTAACTGGTTGTTTTAATTTCGGGCTGCATTTGGCTTGTTCATTTAGAGTTCTTATGTAGAAGTTCAAAACATACTCTGCAACAGCCATTTAATCATACATCTGTATTGAATGACTTGACGAACATGAGCATATCGTTTATGTGAGTGTGTATGAAGTAAGGAAGAAAAACAATATAGCTATAATAGTACTGCAAATATTAGTAAACGACACATACTAGTATAAATAGCACGTGAATGAAAAAAACGGACCTGTTATTGATGTTGGAATTAATCAATTATAACTTCAACATTACAAAATCGGTAATGCATTAGGAGAGGCTTATTGTCATATTCTTGGATGTTGAATATTGAAGTTCTTATTGAGATAACAGTTATTGCTTTCAGTGATAGATATGTACAAGTGTACTACTACATTTACTTAATGTACATAATATAGAACATTTTCTAGCGGGTTTCTTTTGTATTGATAAAACTGTGAATTCAGCATCTTTGTCGAAAGTTAATCATGTACTAATGATGTAACACGACTAGTTTAACTTAACACGTTAACATCATTAATGTCATGGTTTCAGCGCGGGGCTCGGTGACGTTCGCGGAGATAGAGCGCTACATGGCGAGGAGAGGGGGCATACTGTACGGCTGCCAGGACAAAGAAGACATCCAGGAGGCATTCCAGGTAACCGAAATCACCCATTGCATGGTGCTTTCTAGGTAACAGCTCTAACCCATTACATGGTGCTTTCCAGAATTCCCGCTTTCATCGCGCTCAATGACAGCGTGCTTTTTTTATTAGTCACTGCACTCGTGTTCCAATGCAACAGGGGCTTTCTGAGTATGCACTCCACGTCCCATTGCAGGTGGAGCTTTCGGGGTTTACCAATGCACTCCCGTCGAATTTCAGGGGATAGGCGGAATAACCACCCACCTGGTATCCAATGGCGGGGGACTTTTTAAGTAATCACTCCACTCGCGTACCATTGCAAAAGAGATTATCCGCGTAACCGCTACACTCGCGTCCCATTGCAATATGGGATTTCAAAGTAACCAATACATCGTATCTCTTTGCAGGGTTGGGGGGGGGGGGGAGGGGTATAAGGACTGATCCTTAGTCTTTCAGTGTCACCGCTCCCAATTCGCACAACTACAGGAACGACAATCGTTATGTGACATATACAGTATGTTTTACTTATTCCATCTTTGTTTTTAAGTGTATAGATAACGGAAAGACAATCACTAAAATATACTTACTGTTGTAGGTGCTGGACGGGGACGGGGACGGGAAAATCTCTATTAGGGACTTCCGGTACTTCATGACAACCATGGGGGAGAAGATGACAGACGAGGAGGTGGAGGACATGCTTCAGTCCGTCTACAAGCGGAAGCACGACAACTTCGATAGCATTGAGTTCCATGGTAAGCACTTCCGCTCCTGGTTGGTTTCATGCTTTCCGTAACTGCGCTGAATTCTGAATTAATCCAGTGTGATCTGTTTGCTTTCTTCATTCTTTTTTTTTGGAGTTTTCGCCGTTTTTAGCAGTATTTCAGTCATTTCCCGGCGGTCAGTTAACATACTCACACTTTTCCTGGGCAACGTAGCCGATCTAAGCGGTTTACCAGTAATTAGTGCACATACCTATGCCAGTAACTGACAACTGCCCTTCTTAAATCAGAGGTAGGGGCAGAGAGGCCGTAGAAATAATTTGATGACCAATCCCCAACCAATCCCCTAGCGCTACCAACTGAGTCAACCGCGCCATTTGCTTTATTCAATGGAACCAATACGCGTTATTGAGGTTGAAAGAAAGCCCACGTAGATGTTTGTTACCTAAAATTATTTATTATTAATCTGTGAAAGATACATCTTCACATTAAAAAAGCCAGTAAAATTCAACCTATCGGTCAAATACATGTCATCTTTCTTTAGCTTATCATATCGTACACATTCAGTTTGTATCACTCTATTCTTGTCTATGGTTACAGATATTATCGAAGGCTTGGACGAAACCACGTTAATGGAGCCTCAAAATGACGCAGTATTGACGCAACCGACGTCTAAGTGACGTTAAATGTGATTTACGTTATATTCTCACTGGCTTAGAGCTCATGTGTGTTTACAATAGCACCACTGCACAGCGTCTGTGAGACGCAATTATATATTTAATATCACATCCGCTTCATCGGTACAAATCGATTGTTATATCTCAATATGTAATATAACTATAATTTGTGGAAAAAACAACTGCACATCAACGAATGTACAGATAAGACACTTGTAGTTTTCTATTTGAGACTTCGAATATGTGAATGTTAATTTCGATCTCTCATCATCTGTATGATGATTTTATATTATGCCAGGCCAGAGGTTGGACTGGCAGCAAGTGACGGTTCCAAAGTACAGAACCATGCGGTTGTACTTAACACGCTTTAACGTAAAGTGTCGTACGGGCTCATCGTGCCATTCATTGACGTACCGTAGTTCCGAATTCTAACAAACCAGTTCATGGATCCAGTCGTCGTTTGTCTAATTGGCTTTTCATTGGAGTTAGGCAAGCTATTCTTGACGAGTTCACATGCACTTGCTTGTGCTGGATTGCCTAATGAAATGAACAGTATTGCGGTAAAGACAGTGAATTAGGTAAACGTTCCCGGTAATCCACATGCAATCTGTTCAAGACGTGTACGTTGGTTAAATTCATAGTCAGCCGTATTTCCTTAACACCTCCACTCTACATTTCTTCTTGTAGATAGATTCTCCAACTGGTTTAAATGATGTCTCGAAATGAAAGTGTCAATTGTTTACAAGGACCATGTTTAAAAAAAGGTGATCTTCTACATCACTGTAAATTCAACAAAACATGGATTTGACTCTACATATAAAAGACATCGTGATATTCAACCGCAATTGCTTGCATTTCAAGATGAATACGGCCCAATACAAATTACAAGCATAGGACAAAATACCAGTTAATGAATTAAAATTCATGAAACGGGATTGGAAGACAACGTATCGGACCGATCATAGAGAGTCTGAAATGGAAAATGGGTAAGGATCGCAAATTACCATGACCTTGTTCAAAGGTTATGTGACGTTTTAATGTTGTTATTTGAACGATACTGGGAAACTTCTCATGTTATATTCGAACAGTGATCAACACAGTCTTTGATAGTTAAATTTCTGAAGAAATGTTAAGATAGTTTTGAAATGCAACGTCAACGAACTCATTTTAAAGACAATCGTATGTATGTTTGTGTGTAAACTTGTGTGATCTGTTTAGCGTGTAGAATTTTTATACGCTTTGCCCATTGCTCAACATATGCACCGGAACAATATCACCGCCATTGTCAGCAGCACTATCATTGTACGTAACATAATCATTTTCAGGAGCACCATTTTAGAATTCCGCACCATAACGATCATTATCATCATCACGATCAATGTTGTAACATCCATCATTGTCACCATCACCATAATCAACGGCAGTACTTTCATTGTCAGCAATACTATCAGTCTCAGCATCACCATCATTACCAGCGGCACTATCATTGTAAAGAGCACCAGCATTGTCAGCATCAATCTTATTAACAGAAACACTGTCCTTATTAGCATCACCATCATTAACAGCAGCAGTAGCAACATCTTATTAGCATCAACATCGTCACTGATATCATTTGTTACATGTATGTGCTTACAAGTTCGTCACATACGCCACTACCATCTAGAATATTCCCAACCACAACAATCTTCGTATCTCTCTTAAACATAATTAGTGACAGAATAATAAGGTCCACGTTATTATGTCATTGAGCAAACTAGTAACTGGTTAAGCTAATGGTCTAAAAACAATGCCAGTTAGCTCAATATTTAAACGACTCAAAGGATGAGCTACTATTAAACTTATGCGTCTAACTAAGCAACACATTTCGGTCATATCATATTTTATAAATGCTTGGACGCGCAACTGCATAGAGTTGAGCTCATCGAGACATAACTAATATGTTACAGAGTCCTATGTTACAAATGAAGTAATTGCATTGCATTCGTTATTGTACATTGATGTTGCGCAAATTGTTCACAATAAAATAGAATTAAAACGAAAGTTAATTACATTGCAGGAATTTCCATAGATACATTCAGGAAAACTTTTTTTTATCAGACATTTTTACCAGATAACGTGTAGAATGAGTACTTTCTGGATTGCATTCCTGTTTTGTTTTTTTAATGTTGGTGTTCAGTCATTTATCCGATAGCTTGTCGGGTAAATATATTTTTTGGATTACATTCCTGTTTCGTTTCAACTGAGCGTAGTAGAAATGCAACGTTATACCAATATATAATATACTACAATATATGTGGTTTGTATATTGAATCGCAATGTGATTTTGTGTTGGCAATATAGTGCCCAAAGCAATAAAATCTTAATTATAACATGATACTCGCTAATTTTTCTATAGACACAGGACAACATAACATTATCATTGTTAAACTACCCAATAAACAACGCAAAACGAAGTCCAGATTCTGAGCGGAGTATAGTAAAAAGTAGTTCCAATTACAATTGCAAAAATATCTATCAAATCATCAAAATATTTTCGCATTTTCGTTGTTATTTGGCCAATAAACAACTCTTTGTCGTTTTGATGCGCGGCTATTAAACAACTCGGGCTAACGCCCTCGTGGTTTAATTCCTACTTATCAGAACTCGAAACCGTTGTTTATTGGCCGATAAACAACAATACATCGAAAATTATTTCTTAAATTTAAAAATGGGCAGGGGCCATATCAAAAAGCTCCTTAGGAAAATATTTACTTAAGTCATATTTATGTGAAAAAATCAAATTCAATTTTGCATGTGAAAATCAATTATTTATACTTTAAATGTGCAAATAAAAAAGCATCTGTGGATTCTTCATCAGATTATAACCATTTAAGATAAAATAAACGTTCAATGAAAAAGGCATGAACTTAACGAATTTTATCATATTAAGAAATTTACTTAACTTTTCACTAAGGAGCTTTGTGGATACGGGCCTGGTGAATTCGGGTCATAAAACGGTGTCACGTCTAATCACGGCTCGTTAACTGTCACCCTGATAAAAATTAGACGTTTCTTGTGCAAGACATTTCCAGCAATAAATGCCTTGCTAGAAAATCTATATATACATAAATATATGTATCTTATTTTAAAGACAACGTGTGATTTAATATATATAGATGTTTTAATTGTTATATCACTTTATTTGTTAAATAGTTAGTAGTTTTAAAATAAATAAAATAATAAAAATGTACTAGTTGTTTTGTTTATACATACAATAAACTCAGCAATCATTACAACTGTAGCACCTCATATAGTTGCATATATAAATGCTTTAATTATTAACAATGAATGCGTAAATGCATTTAAATTAAAAAACCCCAATGTGTATTATTAATTATTTTCCACTTCAAACATCGTATATGCAATCGATCTCAAAAGCTAGAGCTCGATTTTACTGAGCAACCTATTTAAATCTGAAATTTTGTCACTAATGTTACACTATTCCATGAATACCATAAGTACCAAATTCATTGACATTGATTGAATGACACAACTTTTGTTGGTTTTATTAAGTACTGTATATAATGACAGTGTATAAGCAACTAAGTAATCACCGACCTACAGATCCGCAATTTCCACTTTCGCTTATTGAATACAATGAACATTATTATCACTGACAATATAAATTTTATACAATATACGCTATTATTCATCCGTTGATATACTTGCCTGTACATGCAATACCATAAACAGGATTTTCATTGATCATATTGCTATCATATGTACACGTTGAATACCATGGCATTACTGTTAATGGTTGGTATGCGTTTAATACCATACATATTATTAAAAATGATATTTTGTATTTACACTGAATACCATGAACATCATTATAACTGATATTATATAAACACTGAATAAGCATTATTATTATTATTACTATTATTATTATTATTATTATTATTTATGTTTATTATTATAGAGAACGGTACATATGGAACACAACAAACAAACAGCATATACGTATACATTGCTGTAATATGTACACATTGAATATTATGTCGTTACTATCATCGATATGGTTGGTATGCATTGAATACCATGAACAGTATAATCATTGAATAACCACTGAATGGACATTATTAATACTGATATACATAACTGTACACGGAATACCATAAATAGTATTATCATAGATATACGTATATCGTATTGCTATTATATAATGATGATATAACATCAATATATACGTTTATTATCTACTTTACTATATAAATGATAATTAAGCGTTTTTAATTGTTTACCACTTTGTTGAAATAAGCTCCTCCCAACAGGCAATATTTCTTGATGTTTCACCGTTGTGTTCGTTATGTGGCCCTCATTATTATTCAAAGGGGAGCAACCTGCGCAGAACGTTGCGCAATGTAACGTTATGGTGACACTGACTGCTACCGACTGTTACAAGCAGGTTATGCATTTTGTAGTTGGCCTTCGTTATCTGTCAGTGGCTTAAGTCAAAGTTAACGATAAGTCAGATAGGCAACTAATACCCGACTTTCTTTCTTTCTGTATGTATACAAAAAATGCGGTCGAACTTTCGGTTATGTTGAAGTGGATTCGTATATGCTCTTCACTGCAAGCAGCTTTGTACTCCAATATTACATCAGGGTTTCCGATTATGTCCAATATTACACAAAGGGCCTATATTGGCTTGTAGCCGTATTGCTTTCTCGACAGTTTGCAAAAGACCTTTCCATTGTTTGACACTAACAAAATATTATTAAACTCCTTCCCAGCTCTTGATAACTGATTAATATCTATTCATCGAGCATATCAAACACGTCATAAGCTTTGACACGTGTTCTTTTGTGTTAAATATATTAACCTTAAAACACGTAATATCCAAGTGCAATGATTGCAGGGGCGTAACTAGACATACTCCTATACGCCCGTGCGTATAAATGGTAACGCTTACATGGAATTGGAAAGTAAAAAAAATACATTAAAACCGGTCTTAGCGTTGTGTACCATATATGCACTGTCGGAGGCGACTTATAACCTTTGTGTAAATTTATCTAGATACACTCTGTGCTACAAATGATTGTTAATTAGTTAATACATGCTTATACATTTTGTACATGTTTATTACTTTCAGAGGAAATAACAATTTACCGCCATCTGAATTTGCAATTTAAATTGTGCGTATATTCGATATGGGCCTAGGTACGCCCCTGGATTGGATATTATTGCATCTTAATTTGGGCCTAGGTACACCCCATGGTTGGATATTATTGCAACTTAAATTGGGCCTAGGTACGCCCCTGGATTGGATAATATTGCATCTTAATTTGGGCCTAGGTACGCCCCTGGATTGGATAATATTGCATCTTAATTTGGGCCTAGGTACGCCCCTGGATTGGATAATATTGCATCTGAATTTGCATACGATTGACATTTGTGAATTTGGTTGCCATGGGTAAACTGTTGGTTGCCTTGGGTAAACTGTTGGTTTATTTAGACCGTGTAAGAGGAAACATCCTTAGCTCAAAAGAAAAATATGTGTTTCGGCCAACCAGACCCTACCTAACGAATACTCCCCCCCCCCTTAAGTTTTTAGAGACGGGGGGGGGGGGGGTATTCGTACTGTTTTCCATGAAGTCCGTATTCGTCAGATTTTAGCTTTTGTCAATCTTATTTGACCAAAATGAGTCTTTAAAAACAAAAAATAAACCTCAATCCCGACCCTATGTATCTTTTTTGAGACCGTTGCCCAAAACACACAATTTATGTGTGTTGGCCTTAGTCCAGAATACTTTGTACCATCTGTTATTTTTATAAAATAAATGATTTTTCTCAACTTTTTAGTTCTGCCCATGTAATTTGCTACGCATTATAAAGATTCCAAGAAATGTCAATCGCTTGGTATTGATATTGATTACGCCCATATTATACACGTACGTTTGGCATTTAGAAGCTCTCTTTGGCCGAGAGAATTTACAATACGACGCCTTAAAAGGAATGTATTGTCTTAAAGAGAAATAAACTTAAATAAGCCTTCAGTGTAGTAAAGAGATACGGTGAGGCAAAGATAGTCATAGTTTCTGTTCTTACATGTCAGGCTGTGTGACCCATTCCCAACGTAGAGGCGGTTGATTAAGAAAGAAATAAAGAACTACTCCTTCCATTTTCTTATTGCTTGAACTATTTATAACAAACATCAGTTTTTTATCGGTGTGTAGGCCTACACAATCCACTTAAAGTGTATTTCAATGTGACAGCACTTGGCTCTTCAATATTCATGAAAACGAACTTTTGATTTGACAGTCAATCCTCCAACGGTATATAATATAGTAATAACGGAATATATACATTGGGCTTCTACTAACTAACTAATTAACTAATTAACTAACTAACTAACTAAATAACTAACTAACTAACTAACTAACTAACTAACTAACTAGCTAAATAAATAAATAATGTTTATATTCCAGTTAATACACTAAATACGCAAGTGTTCTTTAGTAACCAATACATTGAAAAACATAATTATAACTAGTAGCTAAAAAACAACAACAACAAGTAGATCCATATCGAACGATGCACGCCATATTGAATTATGTTTTATTTCCAAATGTTTGGTATTTCTTCCAAAATAATCGATTAGTGATTTGTACAGACAAATACATAAGTTTAAGTCTAGGATTTAGTTTCAGATTTAGTTGACCCACAGGCAGGCATCTATGTAAATGATTATCAAAATTCTGCCCATTGACGTCAATACTATCCCGTCTAGAAAATGGCGATCAAAATATATGTGTGGGCCGAATATATATAAATGCTTAAAACTCACTATGACATGTTATCATGTTCTGACATGTTATTAGACAATAATATACGACAGAGCTGGGCCGGGCGTCTATAATCGGCCCGCTGCCGAGCTAGGGCCGATTATAGACGCCCGGCCCAGCTCTGCCGTATATTATCGTTTATAAAACATATTATCCTGTCACAAGAAAAGAATCATGTTACTTTCTTTATTACACAAAATGTTAACAAAAACACCAAACAAACTTTCCGTACTTTTATTTAACATTCAACTAAAAACGCAATACGTTACGCAATTCTAACGAATGACGTAATTTATAAACAGAAAAACAGTGACGAAACAAACCAGTTTTCGCTGGACTCTCAGTTTTGTTGTGACAACGATTATGTCGTGTTTGCTTTTATTTTTAGTAAAATACATTACAATAAGTTTAATAAATCGTGCATGGACAAATTCTGAATGATGAATGTGTCAGTTGGATAAATAATATATTTTGAGACTTTCGATCGGAATAAAATCAAACGTTCTGACCAGTCATTGCGATTTCGTAAATCGTGTTTCTGGTCAGAATGGTTCACATGCAACTAATATCATGATTGTTACAAATTAAGGCTTATGGATACAAGAAAAGGGAATTGAAGTGCTTACAGTATTGTTGGATTTTTATTGTTGGAAGCAATGGATTGAAATTGAGGTATGTACAGTAAAAGTTTCCGATCTGTTCAATTTTGTTCAGTGATTCTTTTTCTCAAACTCAAAGATGCATAGGCTATAGATCCTATATATTTAATCAATTTAACTACAACCTTTCGTTAATATTCAGTATTTGCATTTTCGGATATAACCGTTTAATTTTGACTAAATACGCCAATCGTTGTCGTTGACGTCGCACGATCGGATTCTCTTCGATTATCGAAAAATCGGCCGCGGCCAATTATATTATATCGGCTCAGTGGAGCCGAGTAACGGCCCGTAATCGACGTCAATTTGTTACTATTTTTAGTAACAATATATATTATTCTAATATAATCAATCATCCCAAATATTTCTCTCAAGCGGTACTGCTCTATAAAAGTACACATCTTACTGACGTCAATTTATTTCATACTATGCGGTGAATGAGTGGTTAATACCAGTGAATGATAACCCGATCATTTCACTCTAGGTCGAGTGAAATGATAACGTTTGATCATTTCACTCTTGGTAATATGGAACTATTTTTAACTTTGTTTTTATGTTTATTTTTGGAAGAATGTGAATATCCAAATCGTCAGTGTAAACATCGGCCCTTTAAACAACAGAAAACACATAATAAAATTTAATACAAATATAATTAAGCGACAACGACGCAGTAAGAGTGGCACTATTTTCCCACCACAACAGTAATCCACAATTTTGGAATCATAATGACGTCATATTTATGACGTCATAATACACAAAACTTGTGACGCATCAGCATATCTCGCGCATTGTTTTTATTTATCTTTCAAAAGCATGAAATAAAAAGAAAATTTGTTTAATACTGTGTAAGATCGTATTTTATTTCATTCGTGGTCATAGAAACTAGATATTTTCACTCGTTGCTGCGCCACTCGTGAAAATAACAGTTTGTTGATCGTAATTTAGTATTTCCGCCCCCTGTACAGTAATTATTTTATCGCCCACTCTAACTCAAAATGCTGTAACCACGCCTGCATTTATTACGCGGTGCAAAATTCGTCTGCCATTTAACTGGTCCAGATTTATTATAATACTTGTTTATAATTTTTAATAATAATATTTAATCATTTTCAAATTCTGAGTGCACCTTCCAAAACGATAAGGCTGAAGTGAGTGGATGGAAATAACGAATAAAAACGAATACTTTAGTTATGTATTGCCATTTTTAGTTCCACATTTTGAAGTTTTAGATGATGCATAGAAAAATAACACAAAAAGTCATGTTTAAGATGCATGTACGAGTACGTGCATGTACCAAGCTACGTGTTATGTTATTTTTATTTGTTCCATTTATGTTTTATATCTGGAAAATGATACATAATTACATTAAACAAGAAATAAAAAGAGTAATCGGTAAATACACGCGTCAAATCCACGAGGTAATGGAAATGGCATAGGCCAAAGAAAATAATAACATTTGTGTAAATGTACACATTTTTAGAAAATAACCTACATATCCTACATTTTGATCCAATGAAATGACTGGATTGTACCCCTTGCGTAAAACACTTAATCATTAAAAGCATGGTCTTAACGCACGCTATATCTGGCTTTCGATGGGCTATTTTGATCTCAGAATTTGTAGTAAGCAATACCATATATGGATATGTACTATTCAAAGGTTTCAGCGATGTACATTTGCCAACAAAAAAGGTATGTTATATTGGCTAAGAAGAGGCTCGCTTCGTTGCACTCGCAGCGGCACAACCCCTTTTTTACCAATAACATTTTACTCTTTAAGTTCTTACTATTACATATTTTAACATGTCATTATACTTCTTGGATAGATACATTTCTATTTGCTAAATATAACAAATACTGATCCATGATGTATTTGATGTAAATACCAAAGGTTTTCAGTTCACACATTAATAATGGTTGACAACTTATTAAATCGACAAGCAAATCTTCGCCATTGTTCTTAGTACATGCACATTGATTGTTTTCTAAGCTGAGACCCACACATACATTAATCAGCAAAGTTGAAAACATCAGTGCATCTGGCAGACGACAATTTGCCGATAGTTCATATGTTTATTTTTAGCACCTATTTCCATGTTTATTAGATTACGTCATTACCCTATATTTTAACAAACGAATCAGTAGATAGTATATTCGCACCGTCAAAATGTTGCGCAGATTTGTTATTGCGTCTTTATCACCATCATTTATATTAATCTAGTCAGCAAAACGAACAATAATTAAATAACACAGGAATAAAATTCGCATTTGTTTTCCTTAAAACCATAATTTGTCTAGATGCCATGATTAATTTAGCCTTTAGCTGAAGAAACTACACCTTTGTGGATAAAAGAATCATTGCTTATTAGACCAAACTGTTCAATAAAGAAACAAGAAATGTCTTTAAAAAAGACCATTGGCGTAGAAATAAATATTGAGATGTCATTTTTTTGCCGTAAATATAATACAAGAGGACCAGGCTGTGACTTCACGGACCCCATATTTTTCGTTCCCTACTAAGGGGACTTCTCGGACCCCAGTATTTTCGGTTCCTACTAAGGAGACTTCTCGGACACTATATTTTTCGGACACTATAAGAAAACGTATCGACCCCAAAATTAATTTGAGATAAAATCAATAATTATTAATATCTGTACCGTGAAAAAACCGACCATATACCGCCCCATGTTTTCACCAGTGATACATGAATAAGCTAAATACTAGTAATTTACGTAAACATAATTGATACATGAATTTGTCAGGCAAATGTAACACATTAACATTGTCAGAAAATAATAGCGGGAATGAATGAGCAGTAAGTTTATTAATTCTCCATTTATTGCAATTCTCGGGTTTAGTATTCTCCAGACGCTAATTGATGCATGTGTACTAACACAGCTTTACCGAGCGCTATTTTTAGAATGCTTCTCCTGCTGGAGTTGTACTCGCTAGAATTAATTCACGGGGACGACAGTCGGTTGTAGCGTGCAATAATATTTTTACACAATGATAAAATAATAGGAAATATAAGCTCAATCAAATTTGCTAATACTTGTTTTGCTTATTTATCAGAAAAATACCAGAATTTTACCACTTTATATTTTGTGCTTGCGAGCTCAACAGGCAACACATTGTACGTTGTGACCGACGGTCGTCCCCGTGAATTGTAGCACTGTAATTGCTATTTATAGAGCGCGCCGATTATGTAGACTAAACAATATAGTTGTTTTATTATGTGAATGAATATAACATTCTGATCATGACATACAATGAGTAAAATTGTTCATAATTATGTTAATTTTTAGAGTGTCTGTCGAAAATATGTTTATAACTTTAAAAACAATTATGTAATTTTTTAATCCCTAAAAGTATGCAACAGTTATTGGTATACGTTAAACCATTGTTTGAAATTTGCATTCCCTAAAATTAGAAAATTTGCCTAATTCTATTGGCATTCAATTTTCCCGCTGCATAATTATCGCAAGAAATCAAGGTCAAAAGTGATCTTAGACAGCTACGCCGAAAAAAGTGAAGTTCAAGACAGATATATTGTATAAGTCGCATTGAAATACAATGTATACAACACGATGATTCATAATACCATACTGAAATTGATAATGTATTTATGAAGCGTGTTTGATTTTACCGATCGAGCTACTCAGTTTATATCAACATGGTATCACAATCAATATTTTCCCCCGGGGTGGGCTGACCCAGGGGAATTTGATTAATTATATTTTTTTGGTTTTATTCTCCAATCTAGAATCAATCATATTTGTCTAAATCCCCACAGGGCGCAGTGGGTGATGCTTGGTATATCAAATCATTAGGCGTGTCAAACTCCCGCGTGTCGGGAATCGCGTTCAGTCTGAAGTCCCGTATAAGCCCGCTGCTCCCCCCCCCCCCTCCCCCGGGGTAAAATATTGATAGGTGCATGGCTTTCAGTCTGGAGTCCCGTATAAGCCTGCTGCTCATCCCCCCCCGACCTGACCCGGGGCAAATTATTGATAGGTGCATGGTGTATACTATTAAACACAGAAATTGTAACCACAATTGGCACATTTTGCTCATTATTTTGAGAGTTATTTAACGGCTGTATGTTTGGCTATGTGCACGACACTAACCACTCATTAACTGCAGATGTAACGCAATAATAACCTGCGTTTCTGGCTCTCGGGACTGTATATTTATGGTAAATAAAAGCTCCGCGAAAACGTTTGACATTTCAAGACGCCTTCGGGAAGGCGGACGGGAGCGGATTTACAATTAGACGTTGCCTGGAAGACAAATGAGGTACTGCCTTGGAGAAAAGCAGTCTTAGTAAGGACACTGAATTATAATATGTCGTACTGCCTCAGAGAGAAGCGGTCCCAGTAAGCACGCTGGCGTACGCTATGTCGATGACGAAGTGTGGGCACCCATCAATGTGGATGTATGCTAATATTAATGAGTCAGAATGGAAGTGATTAACCTCATTGAATTTCCAAATCGGACACAAACCATAGAGTAATTTCATTATAATGGATCAAGTGCCAATATATTGCATTGACCTAACTAATATCTTGTAATAACCAAACTACATATAGTTATAGTATGTTTGACACATGTTGAAATACTCACTGAAGTACTGTTGGATTTTTGTTTCACTATTGTTATGTGTTTAATTTAAGTGATATATATAATAATAATAATATAGTGATACAGTAATATAATTACGAAATAAAAATATGAAATCTTATAATCGTTGATAATTTAAAATATGGTCGTTAATTGGGTAGATGAAATCAAAATAATGCTAATTAAAACATGTACATATAGTACGTTTTTAGCGTTTGTTTTTAGATTGTATACCGTCGGTACGAGTTTTCATTTATAAATGCTATATCATTCTATTTGATTTAACAAAACAAATTAGACTCATTTTGACCTTCGTCAGTTAATTGATGGGAATAAAATAAGAATTGCAGCGGTATTTTTAAAACTAAAAATCACTAGGACTGCAAGACCAAATCAGTTGTCAAAAATGTTTGAAAATTACATACAAATGAAACAAAAATAACATACATGAGGCCATTGTGTTATAAACAACATCAAAGGCCCTGAAATGTACGAAAATCACTTAGGTGGAACATAATTGCAATACGTTCCTCTCGACTTGATAATAAAGTTCCCATCAAATATTAAATATCATTCCTCACAGTAATCACGATACAAAAGAAACTATATATACTATGTGAAACAATAATGGAAGAATGGACCATATGCATATACCCCACAGACATTTTTCGGGAAGCATACAAATCTTAAGATCGAAATTACTCAACGATAATGTAGTTGTTGAAGCAATGCTGCATCATATATTCCATTGAATTCTATATATTCGTTCATCAGATCTTAAAAACAGTTGGTAAACAAATGACCGGAACGACCTGAAATAATGTATGTGCTCTTGGTAGGGAAGCTGCTCATAATTTTATTGAAATCGAGTCATTTGTCGCTGAGAACGAGCACGGACAAGAATTAAAATCCTTTTTTATTGTCAATGATCAATACCTCCATGACAAATCATCAGACTGGAACCACCTGAAAAAATGCGCATGTTCTCTTGGTACGAATGCTGCACATAAGTTTCATTAAAATCGTATGATTAGTTCATGAGATCTTACCCGGCAAATAAAGTACCAAATTTTAAAATCAAAGGACAATAACTCGGCTATACAAATTCATCAGACCGAAACCATCCGAAAGTGTTCACTTGGTATGGATGATGTACATAACGTTTCATGGAAAACGAGTCATTAGTTCCTGAGAAAAAAAAAAACAACAACGCACAAAACGGAAATATTGAACGGACGGATGGAAGGACGGATAAGACTTGAGGGAAGATGCATGAGACAGCCGGACAGACTGAATGACAGATGAATTAAAATCGGACAGATGGACAAAACGACTATTTGTCCCCCTTCTTCAGGAAGACTAAAAACAGATCAAATTAAAGGTCCGCAATGGTCACCCGTCTCTATTCCTAGTGTGCACACAAAAAAATAACATTATGAGATAGATTATTCTCGAAAGTGCATGGACTTCTGAACGACAAATTCTTACTGGTTTGTCAGCTTAAAGCAAATTTTCAGTTTTATTTCTTAGGATCGGTACGCGACACGTATTAACAAATATTATTGTAAACACTACTAAATCACTGCTTTACCAAAGAAATAATATATAAACTGTAAGTGACTTCACATTTATGTCAGAATGATCGTACACATTAACATAAACTACATTTATATCACATTATCATTATATATCGACAATACTTGTTTAGCTTTCTTGAGCTGTCTTTTCTTTTTGTCAAAACGTATACTGTCGTGCAATATAACATAAGCTCATATTGTTAGACGTTATTTTGTAGACCAATCTCGCTCTTTATTTATACTCCCGATTACATACACTGCTAATGATACATATTGTTTATTTTATTTTCCTTTGTATTACAGAATGCTACGAATTGCCCTGAAATGACATAATAATGTCATTACATTATACAGTATTTGTTTTATGCCGACATTGCATGTTTGTACAACTAGATGTAATTTGCATGTTTGTACAACTAGATGTAATTAGTAGAACTGATTCCGACTTTTTTTTTTATCCACCAAACTAATGACTCGTTTGTTTAAATTTTATAATAAAATTCCCTCAGACAAATGGTATTCAAAGAAAAATTGCAAAAGTAACATTTTGAGTAAATGCAGTATCTTGCAGTAAGCACTTATATAGCACGGATATCTATTACAAAAAATACCTTATAATATTAACTTATTAATACATATTTGTTTATTTCCGATGATACTGGTGCATTTAAATTGAATCACAAATAGTAAATTGTCAAACTAAGAGAAAATAGACGTTAACTGTGCTCCATACAACGGTGTTCTTTATTTAATTCCTCAGAGACTGAATAGCAAGCGGAGAATGAACTGATTTGTGTTATATGATCAGCTTTAGTTATCAAATAGCATAAGCTAACGCCCATTACTTGCCCAGTGCATATTGGTCACTATATTACCATCCACGGCGTACTTCACAATATTCCCATCCACGGCGTACTTCACAATATTCCCATCCACGGCGCACTTCACAATATTCCCATCCACGGCGCACTTCACAATATTCCCATCCACAGCGTACTTCACAATATTCCCATCCACGGCGCACTTCACAATATTCCCACGTACTTCACAATATTCCCATCCACGGCGTACTTCACAATATTCCCATCCACGGCGTACTTCACAATATTCCCATCCACGGCGCACTTCACAATATTCCCATCCACGGCGTACTTCACAATATTCCCATCCACGGCGCACTTCACAATATTCCCATCCACGGCGCACTTCACAATATTCCCATCCACGGCGCACTTCACAATATTCCCATCCACGGCGTACTTGCCTGACACCGCGTGTTGTAAACTGATTTGCTGTTAGTTATCAAAATGTGTTTGGCTGTGGAATGTGTTATAACAACGAAGCATATAAATTTACAACATTCGTTATAAACTCATATATCAAGAATCCATATGTAACATGTAACGGTTTACAACATTAACACTCAGCTAACAATTACTGACAGAAGTTGGGGACACACATATAGGCATGTATCGCCGGTCATATCCATATGGAATTTTATATGCTTAACACTCCATTGCAACACGTCTTGTTACTTTCAAGTTCATTTTGTATTTAGCGGTTGTAATCCGGTAAAGAATAAAACATGACTCTTGTTTGACTATTTTTCAAATATAAACTAATGATTTAAATACAGAAATTATTTTATTTCAAATGTTAATAAGTATAACTTTTAAATACAATACATTTATATGAAAATAGATAAATTTGCATTTAAGAAAAATCAATACCACAAACCAAATAACATTGATAATGTTCAATTCGTTAAATATATTTGGCCGACAGAAAAGTAAGATAAACAAACGGATTCAATGCGAAAGAAAATGAGGGATGTCGTAGGGCGATAGCAAACAAACAGTATATTTAAATATGTCACAATACCGTATTAATATAGCAATAAATGCGACTGGATCATGGTTCACAATGAACTACACTACTTCGGCTAGTGAATGATATACTTGATGGGATGGAACATCAAGAGGTTACAGCACTTATAGCTATAGACCTTAGTGCCGCATTCGATACGGTCGACCATGACATCCTCATCCAAGTTCTGAAGAATCAGTATGGTGTCTGTGGTTCAGCGCTGGAATGGGTAGACTCATACCTGCGACCACGCAGCTGTCGTGTGAGGGTGAATGAAACATCGTCAGCTCAACGCGATCTCGGATGTAGTGTTCCGCGGGGAAGTTGTTCGGGTCCCTGGCTCTACCTGACATATGCGGGAACTATTTTTGATATTGTGCCCCCATCCATTTCCGTTTTTGGATTTGCGGACGACCGTACGGCGAATACGCGCTTCCAGCCAATTGCTGACTACCATACGGCGAATACGCGCTTCCAGCCAATTGCTGACGACCATACGGCGAATACGCGCTTCCAGCCAATTGCTGACGACCATACGGCGAATACACGCTTCCAGCCAATTGCTGACGACCATACGGCGAATACACGCTTCCAGCCAATTGCTGACGACCATACGGAGATTACACGCTTCCAGCCAATTGCGGACGACCATACGGAGATTACACGCTTCCAGCCAATTGCGGACGACCATACGGAGAATACGCGCTTCCAGCCAATTGCTGACGACCATACGGAGATTACGCGCTTCCAGCCAATTGCTGACGACCATACGGAGATTACGCGCTTCCAGCCAATTGCTGACGACCATACGGCGAATACACGCTTCCAGCCAATTGCTGACGACCATACGGCGAATACACGCTTCCAGCCAATTGCTGACGACCATACGGAGATTACACGCTTCCAGCCAATTGCTGACGACCATACGGCGAATACACGCTTCCAGCCAATTGCTGACGACCATACGGAGATTACACGCTTCCAGCCAATTGCTGACGACCATACGGCGAATACGCGCTTCCAGCCAATTGCTGACGACCATACGGCGAATACGCGCTTCCAGCCAATTGCTGACGACCATACGGCGAATACGCGCTTCCAGCCAATTGCTGACGACCATACGGCGAATACGCGCTTCCGGCCAATTGCTGACGACCATACGGCGAAGACACGCTTCCAGCCAATTGCTGACGACCATACGGCGAATACGCGCTTCCAGCCAATTGCGGACGACCATACGGCGAAGACACGCTTCCAGCCAACAACAAACGCAGAGGAGACAGCGATTCAGGAACTTAAAGATCGTGCTCTCGTTATCAATGACTGGATGAACGGTAATCAACTAAAAATGAATGCGTCTAAGACACAGTTCATAATGTTTGGCAGTCGCCATCAATTAAATAAGCGTAAAACCAAAGAAGTTGACGTCTGTGGTGATAACATTAAATTACGGAATCGTATCAAATATCTGGGCGCTTTTCTCGACGACACTCTAAATTTCGAAGAGCGTGTTAAACGAAAGCGTAAAACTGCGATGTTGAACTATTTTAAAATCGAGAGTATCCGTAAATTCATAACCGAAGAAGCGACTGAGATCTTAGTTCTGTCATTAGTGATTTCTCACTTAGATTATTGCGATGTCATTCTCTATGGTATCACTCAGGCAGAAATTGGTAAATTGCAACGTATTCAAAATATGTGTGCTAAACTTGTTCTGAACAGAAATATGTATGACAGTTCCAAACAGGCACTGTATGATCTGCACTGGTTACCCATTAAGGCGAGAATTAATTTTAAAATTCTTACTCACATGTACAACTGTTCTGTTGGGAACGCCCCACAATATCTAATTGAACTTTTGTCCAGTAAAGTCTCAAAACGCACACTTAGATCCTCAGAATCATCATTTGGTTGTTATGTCGTTCCTTTCAATAAGATGAAGACTTTCAGTGACAGAAGTTTCAGTACTGTTGGACCTAGGGTTTGGAATGAACTGCCTTTGAACTTAAGACAAAGCCAGTCAGTGAACACTTTCTAGAAACATTTGAAAAATAATTTCTTTATAGATTATTTTACATTGTTTTGAAATGTGTAGTCACATAACATTAAAAAGAATCCTTCTGCTAGTGATTTGATGTATGTTGGTGTTATTAGTTAATATTTATTGTGTAATTTTCACTTCTATATCTATCTGTAAATAAGGTATTTGTATTCTGATGAGTTATGATAACTGATTATTCATGATTGTCACTTTATTGATGTATCAGTGTAGATGATGTTTTATTTTTACATTTATTTATTATTGTACAACGCCGTTGAATATGTATTTATATGTAGAAATAGGCGTTTAAGCAAATAAACCAGTTTCAAGTTTTCAAGATTCACAATACACCAGATAATATATGGAAACAGTTATATTGTTACTGTATGCAATACGTTTCCAATACGCATACATTGGAAACCTTAAATTACACCTTTATATAATAACGCCGTTATGCCTCACTAAGTTTAGATTAATTAAAACAGGTTCAGATACATGGGTTGTAATTATAGTCCGCTTTATTTGCATACATGAATGTGTGTGCTGAATGATTGTATTTCATTATTGCAATACTAGGAGTCGAATGTAATGCTAAATGAGTTAAGGTGCACAAAGAAGCAAGTTCCATCAACAAAACGCCATAAGGAGTTGTCTTTTTTAATATATCTACACAATACGACAGTATTGTTACTTAATCAACATGGGTCCCGTTAACGCAGAACTTGCGAGACACAACTCATCCAGACCGTCAAAGACTTGGCAGCTGGAATCGAGGATGGAGAGCAGATCGACGCCATACTGCTGGGCTTCAGCAAGCCTTCGACAAGGTAATGCACCAACGCCTTCTTTACAAGCCCCGGCGCTATGGCATTCATGGGAACACCTTGACATGGATCTAGAGCTTCCTAGCCAGCAGGAACCAGCAAGTCCTTGTTGAAGGCCACGCATCCCCGTCTGCACCAGTAATTTCCGGCGTACCACAGGGTAGTACCTTGGGCGCCCTACTGGTCCTCATCTTCGACGAGGACATGACAGGCAAGGTCAGCTTCGATAACAGACTGTTCGCAGATGACAGCTTGCTCTACAGTCAGATTCAGACAGAGGGTGACTCTGAAATCCTTCAAGAAGACATCCGCAAACAGTGGTCGAAAGACTGGATGATAACTTTCAACCCAAGTGTGCGGTAATCAGAGTTACCCGCAAGACGAAACAAATCAACAGGCTTTACACTATTCACGGACACATATTGAATGTTGTTCCTAATGGGAAGTATCTGGAGTGACCATCAACGAAAATATATCCTGGAATAGCCACGTTGATGCCATTACCAAGAAGGCACACAAGCGGCTCGCCTGTCTATGGAGAAACATCCCACACTGCCCAACCCCCATCAAGGTGCAATGCAGTCAACAACAAGAGGACACTCTTCACGATGCAAGCTGCCCTACTGCCGTACTGACATCTACAGGCACTATAAGCTTCTTGCCAGCCGATATCCAACTGTGACAACAGCTGCCAGAGTCTCGTCACCGCCCAGTTCTTGGACACTTTCAAGGCTGGGCTGGCAGCCCACATGTAACTCGACGCCACCATGTTTTTATGTGTTTAATATGCACACGTTCTGCGCGCTACAGAGTGGGCCGTGTGCTTTAAAGGGAAGAGAAGAGACAACTTATCTGATTTGATGCAATGACACGCACTGTGCCTTTAGCTATCATAAATTGAAAGAGAAATAATGATCCCATGTTGAAAAGTGATACAGTACCAGCCATTAACGTAAGTTATGTACTTAATAACCTATCGACTTTGCAACAAGGGATTTGTACATTCTATTTTGTCTATAGCAACGCCTTTTACGCTGTGTATGTCATTGTAATTAATGAACCGGTTTATACACATTGCAGTAGTGCCTATGTTAAGGATAGATAGCTCGTATCAATAGTACGCATTACGCATCGCACTTGTCCGTCCGTGCGTACGTTTGTTCGTACGCCCAGAAATTTTGTGGACTCAACACCTCTTTGACTGCTTGTCAGATTTTGCTCTAACTTTCACAGCTGATTAGCCTTATATTTTCTCCGCTATAGAATATATATGAAAATTAATTTGATGAGGCAAAAGTGTTGGCCATTTGGTTGTGCCCAAACATGTGTCATGGGGACATCCGTGTTTGTCACATCTGGTTATTTATCATATGGAATATTTATGAAACTGAAGCATATCAGTAGAAATTGTATTGCAATTCAAATTCCATGGACGGCAAGGTTTAAAGCATTATTTCTTTGATTTAAATGTCGACCGCTGATCGCGGTACTTGAATATTAATGCCTTTGCAATGGCTTCAACGACATTTGTTTTGATGTGCGAATTTAAATTGACCGTGCAGATGATAATCAATTGATTAAAATTGCACGCGATTCTATATTAGTGGCTTATGTTATGCATATGTAACATTATGCATACATGAGGGAGAAAAAATCCATTAATTCAAACATTGGCCACATGCGGACAGTAAATATCATTTAGTTATAAGTTATAAATATTCACGTTATGGTAGCAAAATTGATGACTGGGATTATTTCGATTTTATGGAATCAGTTTTGCCGAATATGTAGTACAATGTATACGACAAAATTTAAAATATTTTTAATTAGAAGAATCTCCTGTCACAATCTACTTCTTAAATGTGGTTGAGAGAATACTATCAGACATTCGTCTGTATGTCTAATTGTCGACGTGTTATAAATATCCATGTCCTAAATAATGTATAGCCAGGAAGACATATTAATGATATATCTATAATAACATATTCTGATTTTCTGGCCACCTAATACATTAAATGTCAAATATTTCATGCATAAATAGAGGAACAATTTCGAGGTCCTAAGTGAAAACTAAACGTCAATAAATAGGAGACAATACTGTATATTGGATATCATCGTTAGCTCGCCTACATTAACTTGACACTGACCTTTATGCATGAATATTTTAAAATACCGTTATGATGATTATATTAGATTCCGTACTGCAATCGAGTAAAGTACGAAAAAGAAAAGCCCATTTAAATAATGTTGGTATAATTAAACTCGTGAAACACGTTCACGAATAAAAACGAGTGTGAATATAGGAAACAATTCAAGCGCGTAATTTATGCTAATAGAGTTCACGAGTATCAGGTTATAGTCCGACAATATTAACATGGCACTCATTTGTTTCCGTAAAGTTTCGAAGATTTTCGTCGTAGTACTCGGTATGTATTGTAAACACTACGCTAGTTAGATAATATTTTTGTCGCTATCTACGCCTACACTTTTATCTACGCCTACACTTTTATCTACGCCTACACTTTTATCTACGCCTACACTTTTATCTGGAACGATAGCCCAATGGCAGTGTGCTCGAGTACTATTCAGATGTAATGGTGTAAAAATCAGGATTACATTCGTTTTTATTGCAAGGCAATTTAAGAAAAATGTCGTTGCAGCTGTAATTGCTGCCCTATAACATATTTTCCTTTTAATTAGTTTTGTCTTTGGGATATTATTCAAAGTTTTGTTTGAACGATACAAAAAAAAAACGAAAAAAAAGTTTTGAACATTATTTAATGTATTTATTGTACAATACAATTAGAGGCCAATAGAAGGAAACAAACTTGAAATGCGTGGTAATAATTATTGTACTCGAAATAAAAAATACATTGTTAAGAACGAACACGGATTTAAACCCGCAACCCCAGAATCCGTAAGCTATACTGCCTTAACCTCTCGACCATTTAATTCTACGTCGACAATCATATGCTAAATTAATTTAAACTCACATGTAGAATGTGGAACTGTTACGAAAGATCGCTTGCAAACAGTTTTCCGATAAAAGGCTACGGAAACGAACGGAATATTCATGAGTGCCACGTCAATGTCGTCGGACTATAATGTTGGCGAGCTATAACAATAAGCGAGTGGGACACTTCCATGGCAGGTTTTTGAATAATAATAAATGCAGCGACATCGGTAGACAGTTACTAAAATTAAAAACAAAGAAGGGCACAATTTTCAGACTTCTACGTCATGTCATTAAAAAAAGCTACAACTGTTGTTGTTAATAATTGAAACTATAATAGGCATTTCCACAGGCAAGAAATGTCATGATATGAATCATGTTCGTCAATTCTTATATATTTTGGATAACAATAAATAGTGATGGTATATACAATGAATGTGTTGTTTTTTGTTGTTGTTTTTGGTAAAGGTTTATACTAACCAAACAATTCGCCTCACAATATTGCTTTACATTTTAAGAAACAATGTTACATTTGTTAGATGAGTATTTGGATATGTTCGTCACAATCGCCGTTGTTTAGCTATTCAAATAAAAACATCTCCATCTGCTGTTGCGTTAAAGAAAGAACTAGACATGTGTCCGTAGGACACGGATGTCCCCACATTCCGCTGGTGATTTTTTTGCTCAAAAAGGACCGTAACTCTGCTGATGTCTAAAAAACTGCACCAAAATACCCAGGTGCACAAGTACGCATATTGATTAATATGTTTATAAAGTTTCATCACTCTTGCAGTAATACTTTTGAGTTACGCGCGACACAAGTCCAAACATGTCTTTTTTCTAAAAAAAGGGCCGTAACCCTGCTGATGTAGGAAAAACTGCACCAAAATACCCAGGTGCACAGGTTCACATATTGATTAATATGTTTATAAAGTTTCATCACTGTAGCAGTAATACTTTTTGAGTTACGCGCAACACAAGTTTATACAAAGGGCCACAACTCTGATAATGTCGGAAAAACTGCACCAAAATACCCAGGTGCACAGGTTCGCATGCTGATTAAAATGTTTATAAAGTTTCATCACTGTAGCAGTAATACTTTTTGAGTTACGCGCGACACAAGTCCAAAATGTCATTTTTTCTTAAAAAAGGACCATAACTCGGCTGATATCGGAAAAAAACTGCACCAAAATACCCAGGTGCACAAGTTTGCATGCTGATTAATATGTTTATAAAGTGTCATCACTCTAACAGTAATACTTTTTGAGTTACGCGCGACACAAGTCCATAAATGTCATTTTTACTAAAAAAAAGGGGCCGTTACTCTGCTGTCGGAAAAAACTGCCCCAAAATACCCAGGTACACAAGTTCACATGCTGATTAATATGTGTATAAAGTTTCATCACTCTAGCAGTAATACCTTTTGATTTTTACGCGCGACACAAGTCCAAAAATGTCTTTTTTTCTTAAAAGAGGGCCATAACTCCGCTGATGTTGGAAAAAAAACTGCCTCAAATACCCAGGTGCACAAGTTCCCATACTGATTAATATGTTTATAAAGTATCATCTCTCTTGCAGTAATACTTTTTGAGTTACGCGCGACACAAGTAGCAAAATGTCCTTTTTTCTATAAAAAGGGCTATAACTCCGCGGATGTCGGAAAAAAAACTGTACAAAAATACCCAGGTGCACAAGTTCATATGCTGATTAATATGTTTATAAAGTTTAACCCCTATAGCAGTAATACTTTTTTGAGTTACGCGCGACACAAGTCCAAAAATGTAATTTTTTGCTGAAAAAGGGCCATAACTCCGCTGATGTCGAAAAAACTGCACCTAAATACCCAGGTGCACAAGCCCCGATGCAGATGAATATGCTTATAAAGTTTCATTACTCTAGCACCCCCCCCCCCCCCGCCTCTAAAGTGGGGTCATAAAATGCATGGGATAAGGGAACTGTCTCTATAAATATGAACTTAAGTATGTGTGTATATTCGGAAGATTTTTAACAAATATTTTGTTGAAACTAAGGTCGTCTCTTGCAATCAAAGCACTATTTAAATAATAATTCATGCAGCATGGAAACGAAAGCTATATGAACACTTGACCGGCAAAACTACCGTCAGTGTTTCGAGTATAACTTATACCATCGTCATGTCACTTATCTCATTATGTTTATTAACATCAATGCCACTGTACCAACCAGGACTTTATTGAACAGAAAAAACAACAACTTCCAATCAAAGTATTTACAAGTTATTTGTCTATCGTTATTTTCTAGCCAAAGCAATCACAATGAATGTTCTACGATGTACAATGCACGTATATGTGTGCGGCAACGCATGGGTGTATTGACAAGCGAGCGTTTTATTCACGAAAGAACTAGATATTTGTCTCATTCAAAGGTAAACGACTTTTGTAATGAACATGATATGTGGTCATTTGTTACACTATTAATCTGTAAATACTTTTGAGAATGACAGTCTGCTCGAATTTCAGTTGTTTTGTTAAATTCAGTACATTTGTCACGTCCAAGTTCTTTGCACAGATATTATCCTGATGATACTGATGCCGGTCAGTTACTGCCGTGTTTGCAGTCACTAGACGAGGCGTAATTTTAACAAGAACTCGGTCGTATGTTACGCCTCGTGTGGATTTCTCAGTAAATAGTCAATAAAAAGTATAACAGCATTAATTTATTGTGCAATTTCAATACAAGAACACACACACACACAAATATGTCTCAATCTAAATATTTCTATTAAATACTATGGACTATTATTACATTTAAATCGAGTAATTATACCATCACCCGGATACGACCATATAATTACGAGAGAAGCATTACTGATTCATCCAGATTACATACAACACATATAATGAACTTTTAAAATTTAATCCAAATGAATTTTAATATAACACAATTCACAAGAAGCGTTAAATGATATTTCACACAGCTGACATAGGAGAAACCTCTGATTGGCAATCCTTTAATGAGTATCGGTAGTTGTAAGACAAGGTTTGCATCGTTTATTCTTCGTAAAATGTTACATTTCAGCTCTACATTGAAAGTTGAAATGAAACTCAGGGGCGGTTCCAGGATTTCGGGTTGGGGTGTGGGGGGGGGGCTTAAACTTTTGATCGTGCAGTTATAACCCCTTTTTGTTGTCTGTGGGTCTGCAGTGATCAGTTACAGATCCGTATTAAAGATATATCATAAATTAATGCATATACTCCTCTTCCTCCTCCTCCTCCTCCTCCTCCTCCTCATCAAATGCACTTTGTTTCACTGAATAAATACTTCACCGTATGTTGGTTCATCTGTATGTCATGCACCTGTTTGGCGGTAAATTTCCCTCGTTTGATGTGCCTGTCCACTTAATACGTACTTGGCAATCAATGTTATATATATCAAGAACATCTTTAAACATGTAAAATACGTAGCTGACTATATTAAAACACACATGCATCGATAATTATTTGTATTATTCATTTACCGAAGTGTAATGGTCTCTTTTTGAAATGAATGTTATTAAATAACTTACACAGTCATGCTCATCAATTGTCTGCAAATGTGCTATACGCTGTGCTTTTGTTCATCGAAACGAACTAACGTATAGACAGACGAACTCGTCTTTTACATGAAATATTGTGAAAGATACTCGTGAGATTGCGTTATGAACTAATAAGGCAAGTGATGCCGACTTTGTGTCAATTTCGCTGACATACGGTGCCGGGAAAAATATGAAATCGCCAGGAATTGGAGCCAACGTTGTGGACACCCCTCTACTTGATAACGTTATCTCTTTCTGAAGAATGCATTAAACAAAGTGAAATTTGGTGTGATTGCTAATGGAAGATTACACAAATAGTTTGTTGATTTAGAATATTGGGAACACAACTACGTATTGAGACAAAACAGTTTAAACTCGACAGTAGTCGTTAATTTGACAACAATTTCGACTTTAAATAATATTTTGTCGAAAAGTATGTCTTTATGAGGTACCTGCGCCAACGATGTATTGCATCTGACATCTTTATAAAATACACGAATTCATAGTTTATCGTTTTCACTGAACGTTGGCGCCGGTACTACGGTGTATGTAAGAAATCGTAGGGGGCGGGGCTAGGTTGGGTATGTTTGACTTAAATAATGGGTATCTTTTACAAAACTGAGCGAGCGAAGCAAGCGAAATAAAATTCAGCATAGTTTGTCCAGTTTTGACCCTTTTATATATGCCCCTATATATGGTCCGAAAGTTTTAGGTCATAGCTGACATTTAAAGCTGAAATTCTTATTAACAAAGCAAATACAACAAGTTTAATTAATTTCAATTTGGTGCGTCATAACTTTTGTTGAGTGTATGTTCTTAATAACCTTTCAACCTTGCAACCAAGTATGTGTACATTCTACATTTTTCATAGCAACGAGTAATTGAGTCAATTAAAGATATGTACCTGTTTTACATATACATTCAAACAGTGGCATGAATATGGAAGTACCAAATTTCCGTGGTACACATTTAAATTACACCAAGAATGCCTAAACCGACATATATATCTAAGCTTGGACATGCTACATAATTGTTGTTTCAAAGCTAAACTACCATAGGCTTATCAATATCTCTAAGATAGTGGTAGGTTATATGTCTTTACCTTTTATCAATTCGGGGTCGCCACCGAGTCTGCAAAACTGAGAAAACAGGGAAAAGGTCAGAAAATAAATCCCTGCAGGGTAAAAGTTTGAAAAAGAAAATTAGCGGAAAATTAGGGTATTCGACCAAAAGTAATAGAAAAAAATCGTAGAGATACAGAAAACATTTGAATTTTACTAACAATATGAAAATGGAAACTATAAAACAATAAAAAATAACATATTTATGTAGGATAACAAGGTATTATGTAATTAAAATGGCTAATAGGGTTGATGCATTATAACACTGTCACGTGTATGCACTAGTCGTACCGATAACCTGTTAGAAATTGTCATCGAAAATGTCATTCCCGTCAGGGAAAAGTCAGGAAAATATCAGGGAACATTACTCTGGAAATTAAGTGTCCACCCTGTTTGGTCTTGTAAAGACTGTTTGAATAGCACATCTGTTGGATAATAAGTTTTACCTTCAAAGGTTATATCCACGGTTAGAGAACGCACTTCAGTTAATGTATTTGTAATAAACAACACTGTTCGTTCATGCAATTGACCGAAAAAAATATATATCTCATATACAATTCTGTTTAAAATTTCACTTTCCAATAGTTAATTTCATTCAATTTACAGACAGGATGACATATATATTGACGTGGTAATGAATTATAACGCACGCATTTATGATTAAACAACGCATTGAAATGTAAAATATTGCATAATACGATATGAGATCCTAAGGGAATATTGAACTTCTAAACAAAATAGGAGACCATATACTTGGCCTTTGATGACATTGCTTACAATAAGCGCGTGTTATTGTCTCCTCACCCAAGTCAGTTCGTGAATAATACATAATTGCATCGGTAAAATGGTAATAAAATACCAAACGGAATTGCATTCTTTGTTGATTGCTATGTCATATCATCGACAACAAGAAGGCTGAACTTGCGATGGTAATACGTAATAATTTTGAAGACACATCCGTAAACACTCAAGCGCTATTACTAAATCATAATGGTCATTTTGTTGTTTATTTTGGATGACAATATTGCATACGATTATTGTTTCTTATGACAACGGACATTTTCGTAAAGGTGCCGCTAAATTGTAAGCATTGTCGTAAAGGTGCCGCTAAATTGTAAGTAAAAGAATCGTGATGTGCATGTGCAGGTTTGAATGTTAATGCTAGTGTTCTGAGATATCGTGTATTGTATGATTAATGTTCAAGCAATTCTCTAACAACAATGTCACTCTACCTGCTAGGACTAGGTTGAATTGAAAAGCACATTTAAAACGTTGCATTTACAATCGAATGTATTTAACTATCTATCGGTAATATCTAGTCAATGCAAAGACAATGACATTTCTACATGTACAATGTGCTCGGTATGGATTGTTCGGTACGGTATGGGTGTATTGATTATGAACTTGTTTGTTTTGCTGATACAAAGGTAAATGGTCTTAGTAATCTGCGTAATCTGATCCCAGCCTTGTGATCGTTATTTATAAAATAATCTGAAAAGCGTGCGTTTTAATGCCATTGTTCTCGAATTCCATTTTGTTTTGGTACAGTTATACATTTGATAATTCGTGTGAGTTATGAAATGGAAGCTGTGTACATAAACTATTTCACGATGATAAACCTACAACAATGTTACAATATTTTAAATATAAATGTTTTTGTGAGTTTTTGTGAACATGTCGAACGAGTTATCAAATAATTGCGACTGCATACATTTATAGATCAGTATTATTTACACATGCGCCAAACATGTTTTTGTCTGTTTCTTCACAGATTCATTTCTAAAGCGACGCATAATTATTCCGAATATAGCTTAAAACTTATTGCCGTGGCATTTACGCCCCCAAAAATATTTTGGCCGCTCGACCGACCTGTAAAATTTTAGGTAAGACATAAATTGGTTTATGCGTATGATATTGATATAATATAAGGCACAAACTAAGGGACCATAGTATGTTAATAAGTATTTCTCTCCTGCTGATGCATCTGTAGTATATTCTGTTGTTTTTGCTTTAAGAAAGTTTGCAAAGATAAAAGTTTTCATTTAAGCTCGAAAAGTCTGCTGAAAAATTATTCCAAATTCTTACATTTGTGCTGGGGACATTCAGTTTCTCGGTCTTGAAATGTTGTTCTTCTCGTAAGAATATTGCTCCTCCGTTTCTTTCGTTTTGTAGACATATAATGTTTATATTTCAACTCTTTTTTTGAACAAAATATAACAATGGTATTGCTGTCTTCGATCCACTGGACTGATCTACCCAACACGTGCAGTCAAAATGTACGCATTTAACAGTGAATCTTAAAGGGGGACTGTACGATTTTGTACAATAATAATCATGCAAAACCATCCATTGATTCTAATGATGTAAGTACATTTTAAAAATAATATTATATTAAAGCCTGATTTAAGGTGAAAATTGTCAAAATTATATTAAACAATTAAAACATGTGTGGTAAACTTGTATTATTATATGCGTAAGCTTCTATTATACCCCACGTCAGGAAACAATTTGATTTTTGAATACCGTTTAAAATAAAAACACCGATCCTCCAAGTAAACTGTTTATAAACACTTGCTTTGTTTATTTGCTAGTGTGGTGATTTTCACAAGTTCCATGCTTTTCATGATTAACTGTACTGCTAACAGTAATGTCATTTGTCATAAACTGGACAAGTCATTTTGAGGACCGTCTCTAACACGTTTTGTACAGTTTTTGAAGTTTAAAATATATAATACATGCAATCAACAATTTTCGAACTAAAATTCACTTGGTAAGTTTCTGACCACTATAATAAGTAAATTTGCATAGGAAAACCATGTTGCTTTGTGTAAAGTTACGTTTGTTTTCTCAATGTGTTGTACCAATGTCTTTATTCAATTCTGATACTAGTATAGGTTTATTAGACGACCCTCGAAATTGAAACACTTCACTGACCACAATAACGGGATTTTTCCATGCAAAAATCATGCATAGGATTTGCATTCCTTTTACGGGAAACTAGGACACCAAATGTCTTTAAATGTAAACAATCAAGTGGAAATAAAACAGTCAAGTTTCCTTTATTTTAAGAAATTGTAAACTAGTGTTTGGTCATAATGTTTTATTTTATGTGTTGATTAAATCTTAGTTAAATATTGGTGGTTGTCTTAACTTGCACCACCTTGTGTTGCCTTTAAATGTTGATAATAAACTATGTTCAGAAGTGCGTATTAAGAGCGAAATTACTAAAATAATAATTCGCTGCGCAGCGAAATATTATATACATGTATACCCAGAGTCTAGACGAGTCAGATCGAATGATGAGGCACGCGCAGTCTTTATGTTCTCATTCGAACCGAATGCAGCCGTTGCTGTAGGATAAACGGGTCTGTATTGACATAAAATATATATTTGCATTTTTCGATAAGATATAATTGCTACGTTTACTTATGTTATATGAAACGTTTTTTTAGTGGGTAACGAAAGAGACATGAACTAAATCTATAAAAAAGAATATGACTACCCCTCTTTAATGTATCATTATTTCTATATAACAACAACAACAACAACATTTATTAGCATATAAGCATGACAATGCTTTTCTGCCACAACATACAATTACACAGTCTATAAAGTGTATATACATTAATACAATGATAGAAGTTAACAAAAAATGAATACATAGATATGTACTTAAAACTGGCAATAATTTATTAATGATTATCTCAATTGTTCCGCATCTAATTAGCGTTGTAAAGATATTTTGCTAGGTTTACAGTATATTTTTTATTCAATTTTTGCATTAAAATATCAGACTTATTTAATGTGGGCCACCCTTGAAAATATTGTTTAAAGTCTTTGTTTCTTATTTCTCTCTATATAGGACAAAGAAGTAGGAAATGACTCATTTTCTATTACGTTAAGTTAACAAACTATCACGGTTAAATATATTTTATTTTACCAATTGTGAAATGTAAAGAAGTATGTAGAGACCTCGGCTGTGCTTGTACATGTGTGCATGCATTTGTGTAATGGACAAGACGCTATTTGTCATAGAAGGGAGCCATAACACTGATTTTGTTTGTTATTATTTCCTAACATGTAATTCATAGATATTCACAGAATGTGATATTGACATTTACCGTTTAAATGCTACTTTTTATTCTCTCATCATGGAAACACTTTGAACGACAACTTATTACAAACCCTGTTTGGCACGCGAATAGACGTTAAGACACGCAATGTCTCTTTAAAATAACAAACTGAATGAGAAATTACGAGAAAAACAACTTAGTTAATACCACGTAATATGCTACGTACTTTACGGGTAACGAGACAAACAAGTCCGTTCAAACCACATGATTTGTGACGCCATTGGTTGATTACGAAATAAAAAAAGCACCACTACGTGATATGTGTCGTCATTGATTGGTAAAGAGATAAAGATCTACGATAAAACCTTGTGATATTTTACGTCATTGATTGATTACGAGTTAAACACCAATGTCAATACCACATGATCTGTGATGTCACTGATAGGAAAAGACATAAACAAGTTTGTAAATACCACGTGATCTGTGACGTCACTGATAGATACATAGATAAGCAAGTAGGATAATATCAAGTGATATGTGACGTCACTGACATGTAACGAGATAAACAACTGCGATAATACCACGTGATATATTACTTAATTGATTGGTTACGAGATAAACACCATTGTTAATGCCACGTGCATGATCTGTGATGTCACTGATAGGTACAGAGATAAACAAGTATGTTAATACCACGTTATCTGTGTCCTCACTGCTTTGTAATAAGACTTACAACTCTGTTTAAACCACATGATGCGTTATGTCATTGATTGGTTACGAGATACACACCATTGTAAATACCACGTGATCTGTGACGTCATGGAAAGCTAACGTGATAAATGAATTAATACCAGGTACACAAACGCCTATTACACAATGAAACAAACACAGTGCAAAACATATGAAACTGAAGTTTAGATGATGACGCTAGCATAATTGTCGTGATACATGTGACGCCCTATACTATTTAGTCATTATCCAGTATATTAATGTGCCATTATCTTCTTTTTATGTATTGTCTTAGCACCTATTAATAATAAGTTCCTAACACGAGGTCGAACTCGCATGTCATGAAATAAACACACTGAAAACGTGTAGATTGAAAATGGGCATTTATTTAAAATGCCTTAGAAACCTAATATATACATGAATATACAAAAACATAAACTGTCACATATAATATGTATATCATGACGTATTACGTCAAGGCAATGACATGTCTGGGCGGGCAAAAAACCGCCACCAGGAGGATTGACGCCGCCCAGAGAGACCGAGTGGGGGAAAACTGGGACACGGATATACATACTAAAATGACGAATAACGTAAATGAGACATTAAACGAAAATAAATGCATACAAGTGAAATTTGAATTGTGTACATAAATGGAAAGCGCTAAAATAACTAATAAAAATACGGGAACAATATTCATGTAACTGCGTAAACCCAAAACTGCTGATTGAAACCGTCAGTCTGGGTGGACCCATATTAAGCTGTCATCGGTGACGTAGTAAACGCAACGTACTAACAATTTGATAACATATATACAGTTTTGACAAAAAAAAAAAAAAAAAAAAAAAAAAAAAAAAATAACCTGGTATACTCTGAGAATAATTTACTAGAGAGTAAAACTAAGACTGTGGCTTAAAACCGAAAGCCTGGGTGAACAGCAATATGGCGGAGATCAGAACAAAATTCTAGGAACATGGGTAAACAAGCATGTATATACAGTAATGACGAACATGAGGATAATAAAACACGCACTTGTTGTGCGCCAAATGAATAAACTTCTCGTAACATATATACATGGACTGCTGAAAACGTAATTAAAACCAATAATCAGCACAACCATACTATTAGACGATATTACGTAATATATACAGCAAGAATTTCAGCTTGATGAAAACAGTTGAAACCGTGACTGCTGCTTAAAACCGTCAGCCAGGGTAGACATAAAAGTTCACAGTCGACGCCGCCCAAAGAGACCGAGTGTGGGGGATAGTACAGGAATACACATACTAAATTGATGGATAACGTACAGGAGACATCAAACGAAAAGAAAATGTATACAAGTAAACTTTGAAGTGTGTACATAAATAGAAATATACAGTCACAATATTCATTTACAGGGCTCACTCTGCCATTCGCCAAATTAGCCAATGGCTACAAAGTGAAATATTTGGCTAAAGAATTTTCCATTTGGCTACAATTTTTTCTTCTTAAAACCCCATAACATACCAAAATGAGAAGAATTTTGACGCAGTTAGGTCGATTTGGCTAAAGAAAATTTTGAGCCAGGGGCAGCCCTGATTTAACTGTGTAAACCCAAAACTGCTGCTTGAAACCGTCAGTCTAGGTTGACTGACCCATATTAAGCTGTCATCTTTGACATAGTAAATGCAACGTACTCACTATGGGATAACAAATAAACAGTTTTGAAAACAGAAAAAAACAAAACAAACAATATCCTGGTATACCCTGAGAAAAATTTATTAGAGAGTAATCCCAAGACTGTGGCTTAAAACCAACTACCTTGGTGAACAGCAATATGGCGGAGAATCGTAAACAAACATGTATATAAAGCAATGACGAACATAAGGATAACAAAACACGCACTTGTTGTGCGCCATCGTTAAATATATACATGGGCTGCTGAAAACGTAATGAAAAGTACGAATCAGCAAAATAATACTATTTGTAGATATTAAGCAATATATACAGTAATGATTTTAGCTTGATAGAAAACTTCAGTTGAGACCCGTTACTGCTGCTTAAACCGTCAGCCCGGGTAGACATAACAGTTCACATTTCGATGTTTAGTAATGGCACCAAGCGTACTTTTTATAGGAAGTAGCAGTAGAGTATACCCCAGGGCTGCTGCTGAAAACCGTCAGCCCGGGCAGACCGAAAACAGAAATCCCTTATTTAGTGGAGGGAAGGCGGATGATTTTGGTCCGAATGTTACATTATAGAGTGCAACGGTTTGGTGGGGTGGCGAACGTATTTAAGATAGGCCTGGGATCAGAACTTTGCGACCTGTAAACGGGAAAGAAGGTCAGGTAACACATTATATTTGCCAGGAATGTGTTCGGATTTGACAAGTATGTTATATTTCAAGCAGGCAAGGACAAGACGTCTGATTGTAGGAACTTTGCAAGTTTGTTTGTTAATAATGTAAACCACTGCTGCGTTGTCAGTGTATAGAATAATACAACGATTGGTGAGCATGGGACCCCATAATTCTAAAGATAGTACAATCGGTACTAACTCCTTAAAGGTGATGTCAAAAGGTAACCAATTAAGCGGCCGGGATCCATAAAAACCAGTGTGTTTCAAAAACTGCGTTATAAGTTAAAGTTCTTGATGCATCTATATGAAGGTGCAACGATCGGACGACAACCAGCGTTGTTCTATTAGTAGTTGCTTGCCATTGAAATGTTCCACAATTGTTTTTCATGCAGACAGGTCCTTACGACTTTCGCGTGTGAGTGTGATACGATGATGGGGCTTTGAGACCTTCTTTGTTATGTCAGTAATGCGAATTAGAAAACAATGCCCTGGCAGAAGTACCTGACAACAAAACTTTACAAGACATAGAAATGACTGTAAATTCTTCAGCGTTATTTTTCGTGATTGTGATGCGGAGGTAATGGAGATTTGTAGTTTGTCCAGCTTGTCTGGCGGAAGACGGGCCTCCATAAGAACAGAATCGAGTACTGAGTTCATTTTGTATTTTTTGGGCTACTATGTCAGGGTGTTCTAAACAAGATTTCAAATTGGGTGATGATGTAGAAATACAAGACCTACGTAGCCTAAGGCTAAACCGGAAGAGAAACATTCGATCAGATATGCAGCATGAGGGTACTTGTGTAGCAAAGGAGCTAGACGGTCATTGAGTACTGGGGTAACCGCTTGTGACTTTTTTCGATGTTGGCTTGGGAGCAGTATTTCGTGCGAGTGGGACAGATTAGTTTCCTGAGTCGGTGACCTGGGTTTTGGTAGACTTGCGTCACTCATACGCTGGATGAGACCCTCGACATAAACCGCAGATGTGGGGCTGATTGCAGTTGGGATAATGGCACTGGGTTCGTCGATTATAATGCCAACAGGTGTTATCGAGGAATCGACGAGGTAGGTACGGGGAAATTGGCGTTGAGAACGAAAGGACTGCGGTGACTTGAAAGTGGTGCAGGGAATCAGCCAAAACTCAGTATGTAGGCGATAGTATGCGAAAGCTAACCCAAGATAACGTGTAGCGATATTCCGGGAAATCTCAGCATATTTCATTAGCTGAAGTGTTTCTAAGGGATATTTTTGGTATATACTGCAGAGAATCGAATGAAAGCTGAAGTCCAAGCCTCGATAGATGTGATTGTTTTAGAGCGGTGAGATGCGGTGATAGATAGGTTGGCATACTTGTCAACTTGTAATGTGTACTGAGGATTCTGTTGAGTAGCATTCGATGGAAGCAACGAGGCCAGATCAATAAATTAGTTTTGCCATATGGCTTTTCGGATAGATTGTTTAATTTGAGGGAGAATTCTGTACTTATTGGTTCGCAGAACTGGGTGCCATTACCCTGTATCAATGACGCTGTATGCCGTGCTATGGCCGCCGGCAATAATGATAGCATTGGGTCCTCGTCAAGGTCCGAGGAGTTGTCGCTGGAATCGCTGGCAACCGATATTTGGTCGGGACTTTCCTGTTCTGCAGCCAGATGAATGGGGGTAGAGCACCATAGTCCATCACCTGTTGGAATGGTAAGACGCGCCACTGAAGCCGTGTTGACCGCTGGATTAATGTGTTCCTCCAGGGACAGGTTGACCCGGGCAGGAGGTGGCTACCCAACTGCGGAAACTGGGGATGGTCGTTTTCGTTTGGCCCCCAGTCATGTTGGATGGAGACGCTCCACAAGGGCAGGAGGTCACCGTGGCCAAATTAACATTCTGCGCTATAAAGACACACTTAATATATCATGTACATGCAGAATCCATGTTTGATTGGTTCCCCTTGCTTTAAATCATTATTGTAGTTAAATACGTTACACGATGTTTAGACAACAGTACAGTGAAATTATGGAATCAGACTTTTATTTAATATGTAATCCATAATTATTGTTTAAAGAATCGCTTCCATGAACCATTTAGGCATCTTTCGAACAGTTTGTAGCAAAGCTATATATCTCCACGGAACAACTTATATTCTGACGCATGCATTTTTCACGATTGCTGCTTTGATTGAAATGTTACATATTGCATGTTTATAATGAGGAACAACAGACGTGTTATATTATTTAATGTATTATTTATGACAAAAAACAAGGAAACACATACCATAAACATAAATCATCTAACATAAATCAGTGGCTTAACAATGAGTGTGCCACATCTCCATCTAAATTGACATGGTTTTGGTTTAAACATATTTATTTTGAATAAGGATTGCATAGAGAAATGCACAACATAAGTTTGTAGGATTGGAACGATAGCTAAGCTAGTAGGGTTCCTTTCCTCAATAGTACTGTTACATATATTGTGATGGTCTTTTCATATATAATATACAATAAACAAATAATGATAATGTTAAACAAGCTTGGAAATATGTGTTAAGCATAGTGTTTAAGTAATAATAGGGATTTGAACTGGAAGTCAAATCATGAAATAGAATATATGTATGGAACCGATAGTTATACTAATGCAAATCTGCCTGAAGCGTCAATGAAATTATGGACTGCATCAAAAACAGCATAATTAGCACTTTGAGAAATATTATCATCCCCATACAGAAGTAATGGTCATTTTGTTGTATATTTTGGAAGGAAATATTGCATACGACGTCTGTTTATTACAAAATCTGACACTTTTGTAAAGGTGCCGCTAAATTGTAAGAAACAAAATACATGTGATGTGCACGAGTGGGTTTGAATGTTAGAAATGCTAGTGTTCTGAGACTGTGTTATAAATATGCACTAAATACTTGATTTTTCGTGAAAAAAAAACCCCACTTAAGTTTGGAGACAATTATGTTGCCTCACGCACAGTTTAAATACTTAGTACAAAGTCAGCAGTTAAGATTTGAACACATAACATGACACTTAGTGACCGGCAAAACTGGCATCTATGTTTCAAGTATGAATAATATCATCGCCAAGTCGTGTATCGTGTTATTGTATGATGAATGTTCGACCAATTCTCTAACAACAATGCCACTCTACCTTCTAGGACTTGGTTGGATTGAAAATGAAATTTAAAACCTGTGTATATATTTAATTATTCATCGGTAATTCCTAGTCAATGCAAACACAATGAAAGTTCAACGATGTACAATGGGCTCGGTATGAGTTGTTCAGCACCGCATAGGTGTATTGACAAACGATCGATTGTCTTCGTTTATGAACTTGTTTATTTTTCTGACACAACGGTAAATGGTCTTAGTAATCTGCGTGATCTGATCCCAGCCTTGTGATCGTTTGTTATAAAATAATTAATCTGAAAAGCGTGCGTTTTAATGCCATTGTTCTCGAATTCCATTTGGTTTTGGTACAGTGATACGTTTGAGAATTCGTGTGGGTTATGAAATGGAAGCTGTGTACATAAACTATTTCACGATGATAAACCTACAATAATGTTACAATATTTTAAATATAAATGTTTTTGTGAGTGGGTTATTTGTGAACATGTCGAACGAGTAATCAAATAATTGCGACTGCATACATTTATAGATCAGTATTATTTATACATGCGCAAAACATTTTTTTTCTTTTTCTTGACAGATCCATTTCTGAAGCGACGTATAATTATTCCGTATATAGCTAACACTTATTGCAGTGGCATTTAAGCGACGTATAATTATTCCGTATATAGCTACACTTATTGCAGTGGCACGTATAATTATTCCGTATATAGCTAACACTTATTGCAGTGGCATTTAAGCGACGTATAATTATTCCGTATATAGCTAACACTTATTGCAGTGGCATTTAAGCCAAAACGACCATTTTGGCCGCTCGACCGACTTAGGAAATTTTAGGTAAGACATATATGATAAATGTGTTTATGTTTATGATATTGATATAATATAAGACACAAAATAAAGGATCATAGGATGTTATTAAGGGTTTCTCTCCTGCTGGTGCGTCTGAAGTTCTATTTATTATATATTATGTTGTTGTTGTTTTAGAATGTGAGCAAAAGATAAAAGCTTTTATTTTAGCTCGATCTTTCGAAAACTCTATATCAAGACAATGCTGAAAATTGATTCCAAAAAATATTTAATTTGTGCTAGGGAAATTCGGTTTCTCGGCCTTGAAATGTTTTTATTACTATGAATACTGCTCCTCCGTTTCTTTCTTTTCGTAGTCATGTATATTTCAACCCACTGGACTGATCTACCAAACACGTGCAGTCAAAATTACGCATTTAACAGTGAATCTTGACGTATCGTCATTTCTGTATAACAAACTCTCACCGATATTGCAGTTTACCAATTTTGAAATGTGAAGAAGTGTGTGTAAGCAACGGCCTTGCTTGTACGTGCATCTGTGTAATGGAAAAGACGCTATTTGTCATAGAAGGTTATCATAACACTGTTTTTGTTTGTTATTATTTCCTAAGATGTAATTCAAAGATTTTCACAGAATGTGATATTGACATTGACAGCTTAAAATGCTACTATGTATTCTCTCTTCAAGGAAGCAACAACGACAACTTATTACAAAACCCTGATTGTCACGCGAACAGACGTTAAGACATGCAATGTGCCTTTGAAAATAGCAAAATGAATGAGAAATAACGAGGTAAACAACTTAGTTAATACCACGTACTATGCAATGTCCTTTACTGGTAACGAAACAAACAACTCCGTTAATACCATGTGATTTGTGACGCCATTGATTAATACCACGTGATCTGTGACGTCACTGATAGGTAAAGAGATACACTAGTTTGTTAATGCCACGTGATATGTGACCTTACGGCTTGGTAATGAGATCAACATTGATTGGTTAAGAGAGACACACACCATTGTTAAACCTACGCGTTCTGTAACGTCATTGAAAGGTAACGAGATAAACAAGTGCGTGAATTAATTAATATCACGTGATAAATTACCAGAACTTGAACAATTAAGCCCATAAATCTTTGAGTAACCATCATGTATTGCTAAGTTAGTGTGCTTTGGTATACCAGGTACACAAACACCTATTAAACGATAAAACTAACACAGTGTAACACATATGAAAGTGAACTTTAGATGATGATTCTAGTATAATTTATGAAACGCCGGTGTAACATTAAATTTTGATCCCGTTGAAAATTGACCCCATGGTACTTTTTCAACGGATGACTGATAAATTTTCAAAGTTGAAAACTGACCCTGTCCGTTATATAATGACCCATCCACGCGTGAAAATTCGACCCTCGTTGAAAACTGATCAACTATAGCCAGGTCATATTTCCACTGATTCCACTAATCTTATGCAATTTGCCTATTATCTAACAGACCAAACAATAACAATTCTGTATTTTTCAGGACTGTAAGCAATAATCAACGTTAAGTTATACCTTCGAGCGCGCTACTAGCTAATAACGATACTTATTTGCCAATTCAAGGGCCGTACCTCTGCAGATACAGGTCAGATTTAAAAAGTAAAACCCAGCTACGAATTTTCAGATGCTTATTAACGTCTAAAGTAGATGCTAATACATAAAGACTCCATCAAATCATTTTGGTTCGTTAAAAAAACATGGGCGCCAGGGACGGGGCTATTTTGTCTTATATGGTTATATGGAAAACTTTGAAAATCTTCTTGCATGAAACCGCATGCTGGATTTCGAAAACATTTCATACAAATGTTCCTTGGGTGCCCTGTACCAAACTCCTTTAAATTATGTTGATAAGTTAAAAAACATGGAGGCCAGGGCGTGGTCCAGTTTTCCTAATAAACTATTTGAAAACTTTGCAAATATTCTTGTCGGGAACCATTGATGGATTCGAAATAGTTTCACAAAAATGTTCCTTCTATGTTCCTTAAAACTGTTTTGATTCGCTAACAACCTTGCTGTCAGTGGAACTTTTATTTTCAACGTTTAGTTCAAACATCTCTAAACAACATAAACCGGTACCTGTCAAGGCCCTTACAACATGTACCGGTACCTGTCAAGGCCCTTATTCTGCTTAAAGAAAGAATTTCATTGAATGCACGGGGTGTCAATGGAACGACAACTGGGTGTAGTTTAGAAGAGTTTAAACTACAATTGACCCCATGGTACTTTTTCAACGGATGACTGATAAATTTTCAAAGTTGAAAACTGACCCTGTCCGTTATATAATGACCCATCCACGCGTGAAAATTCGACCCTCGTTGAAAACTGATCAACTATAGCCAGGTCATATTTCCACTGATTCCACTAATCTTATGCAATTTGCCTATTATCTAACAGACCAAACAATAACAATTCTGTATTTTTCAGGACTGTAAGCAATAATCAACGTTAAGTTATACCTTCGAGCGCGCTACTAGCTAATAACGATACTTATTTGCCAATTCAAGGGCCGTACCTCTGCAGATACAGGTCAGATTTAAAAAGTAAAACCCAGCTACGAATTTTCAGATGCTTATTAACGTCTAAAGTAGATGCTAATACATAAAGACTCCATCAAATCATTTTGGTTCGTTAAAAAAACATGGGCGCCAGGGACGGGGCTATTTTGTCTTATATGGTTATATGGAAAACTTTGAAAATCTTCTTGCATGAAACCGCATGCTGGATTTCGAAAACATTTCATACAAATGTTCCTTGGGTGCCCTGTACCAAACTCCTTTAAATTATGTTGATAAGTTAAAAAACATGGAGGCCAGGGCGTGGTCCAGTTTTCCTAATAAACTATTTGAAAACTTTGCAAATATTCTTGTCGGGAACCATTGATGGATTCGAAATAGTTTCACAAAAATGTTCCTTCTATGTTCCTTAAAACTGTTTTGATTCGCTAACAACCTTGCTGTCAGTGGAACTTTTATTTTCAACGTTTAGTTCAAACATCTCTAAACAACATAAACCGGTACCTGTCAAGGCCCTTACAACATGTACCGGTACCTGTCAAGGCCCTTATTCTGCTTAAAGAAAGAATTTCATTGAATGCACGGGGTGTCAATGGAACGACAACTGGGTGTAGTTTAGAAGAGTTTAATATACCTTGTAGTATTAAAGAGGGTATTGAAATAACAACCCATTCCTAAACTTACGCAGTTTTTAACAAATATTTAGGAATAATAAATGAATAAATAAATAATGCATATGTATTTGTACTGTTTTATTGAGTGACACAAACTTATTAAATTTGAATACATGTATTTATCCAAAATATTGATACAATGAATTCATTTCTTTGCAATAACAAGAGGTTTAAAAAGTTAAATGCGTAGTTGTAGCACTTAATTTATATTTATAAATATGACTGTGAAGGAACATGTCACATGCATTATATTTTTTAACAAATGTAAGATGCAAGAATATTATCATCATTGCATAATTCTAGTGTTTAATATTTAAAAAGCCCTTTAATTTAAGATATATTAAAAATACAAAAGTTTGTTTACGGTATCTGAAGCTGTTTTCGGTATATATCGTATCATACCCCTTTCTTGCTAGAGTTTGTCTCTTTTGAGCCCGACCCGTCTCAATTTTACTGTGATTTTCAAGAGTGAGATTGTTTTAAGTGAGCGTGAGGGCGTGATTTAACAGGAAGCGTGAGACTTGACAGATATTGAACACGCTAGTACACTTTAACAAGATATTAAGATTTATTAAACTCCGGTAAGGGACCCATTTTGGCCTTCTTTTTTCTATTTTTTGCAGTTTGTCGTTATGTGTGTTCACTTAAGCAAAGTATTACAAATGAGCATGGTGGCGGCTACTTGTAATAGTGTATCATATTTTTTAGATGTTACACAAAATGTATTTAAAAATATGAAAATCAACGAGTTAGAATGTGCATGTACTCCATGATCTAAAAGAACGTCGCTTCATACGCGACGTCGTCGTCATTGATCTTTCCTTGCGGCATCTTTTATGTAGTTCAAACTCATGGCCATGGGAAATTATTTTTTTAAAAGCTATCAAGCAAGCCTGCAATAGTTTCTGGTTCTTTCCAATGTGATTCTCTTTTACAAACAGACATTTAACATAAATGAAACTTACGGTTAAAAAATGACCCCATGACTGATCAAAATTTAACAACTTATCAAAATTTAATGTTGAAATGTTGGCAGGGTCATTTCTCAACGTTGAAACAGGACCCAAGGGGTCAATTTTCAACGGGGTCAATATTTAATGTTACACCGGCACTGTCTTATGTCCTATGTTTTTATTATATTATGTACTTCCTTTATTATGTTATGTGGATATAACTTTATATGATATGGATATTTCTTTGTATGCTAAAAATATTTCTTTATGCCATGCGGGTATATCTTTATATGATGTGGATATTTCTTTATATGATGTGGACATTTCTTTAAATGATGTGGACATGTCTTTATATGTCAATGTATAGTTGTTTAATTATCTTCTATAAATTAACATTTTGTGCTATGAAGACACATTTTCTATGTATTCTATTTCTTTGTATGATGTGAATATTTCTTTATGTGATGCGGGTATGATTTTCTTTATATGATGTGGACATTTCTTTATATGATGTGGATGTGTCTTTACATGTCAATGTGTCAGTGTATAGTTGTTCCATTATCTTCTATAAATTAACATATTGTGCTATGAAGACACACTTTAAATATCGTGCACATGCAGAATGCATTTCTGATTGGTTCACCTACTTTAAATCATTATTGTAGTTAAATACGTTACACGATGTTTAGACAACAGTACAGTGAAATTATGGAATCAGACTTTTATTTAATATGTAATCCATAATTATTGTTTAAAGAATCGCTTCCATGAACCATTTAGGCATCTTTCGAACAGTTTGTAGCAAAGCTATATATCTCCACGGAACAACTTATATTCTGACGCATGCATTTTTCACGATTGCTGCTTTGATTGAAATGTTACATATTGCATGTTTATAATGAGGAACAACAGACGTGTTATATTATTTAATGTATTATTTATGACAAAAAACAAGGAAACACATACCATAAACATAAATCATCTAACATAAATCAGTGGCTTAACAATGAGTGTGCCACATCTCCATCTAAATTGACATGGTTTTGGTTTAAACATATTTATTTTGAATAAGGATTGCATAGAGAAATGCACAACATAAGTTTGTAGGATTGGAACGATAGCTAAGCTAGTAGGGTTCCTTTCCTCAATAGTACTGTTACATATATTGTGATGGTCTTTTCATATATAATATACAATAACAAATAATGATAATGTTAAACAAGCTTGGAAATATGTGTTAAGCATAGTGTTTAAGTAATAATAGGGATTTGAACTGGAAGTCAAATCATGAAATAGAATATATGTATGGAACCGATAGTTATACTAATGCAAATCTGCCTGAAGCGTCAATGAAATTATGGACTGCATCAAAAACAGCATAATTAGCACTTTGAGAAATATTATCATCCCCATACAGAAGTAATGGTCATTTTGTTGTATATTTTGGAAGGAAATATTGCATACGACGTCTGTTTATTACAAAATCTGACACTTTTGTAAAGGTGCCGCTAAATTGTAAGAAACAAAATACATGTGATGTGCACGAGTGGGTTTGAATGTTAGAAATGCTAGTGTTCTGAGACTGTGTTATAAATATGCACTAAATACTTGATTTTTCGTGAAAAAAAAACCCCACTTAAGTTTGGAGACAATTATGTTGCCTCACGCACAGTTTAAATACTTAGTACAAAGTCAGCAGTTAAGATTTGAACACATAACATGACACTTAGTGACCGGCAAAACTGGCATCTATGTTTCAAGTATGAATAATATCATCGCCAAGTCGTGTATCGTGTTATTGTATGATGAATGTTCGACCAATTCTCTAACAACAATGCCACTCTACCTTCTAGGACTTGGTTGGATTGAAAATGAAATTTAAAACCTGTGTATATATTTAATTATTCATCGGTAATTCCTAGTCAATGCAAACACAATGAAAGTTCAACGATGTACAATGGGCTCGGTATGAGTTGTTCAGCACCGCATAGGTGTATTGACAAACGATCGATTGTCTTCGTTTATGAACTTGTTTATTTTTCTGACACAACGGTAAATGGTCTTAGTAATCTGCGTGATCTGATCCCAGCCTTGTGATCGTTTGTTATAAAATAATTAATCTGAAAAGCGTGCGTTTTAATGCCATTGTTCTCGAATTCCATTTGGTTTTGGTACAGTGATACGTTTGAGAATTCGTGTGGGTTATGAAATGGAAGCTGTGTACATAAACTATTTCACGATGATAAACCTACAATAATGTTACAATATTTTAAATATAAATGTTTTTGTGAGTGGGTTATTTGTGAACATGTCGAACGAGTAATCAAATAATTGCGACTGCATACATTTATAGATCAGTATTATTTATACATGCGCAAAACATTTTTTTTCTTTTTCTTGACAGATCCATTTCTGAAGCGACGTATAATTATTCCGTATATAGCTAACACTTATTGCAGTGGCATTTAAGCGACGTATAATTATTCCGTATATAGCTACACTTATTGCAGTGGCACGTATAATTATTCCGTATATAGCTAACACTTATTGCAGTGGCATTTAAGCGACGTATAATTATTCCGTATATAGCTAACACTTATTGCAGTGGCATTTAAGCCAAAACGACCATTTTGGCCGCTCGACCGACTTAGGAAATTTTAGGTAAGACATATATGATAAATGTGTTTATGTTTATGATATTGATATAATATAAGACACAAAATAAAGGATCATAGGATGTTATTAAGGGTTTCTCTCCTGCTGGTGCGTCTGAAGTTCTATTTATTATATATTATGTTGTTGTTGTTTTAGAATGTGAGCAAAAGATAAAAGCTTTTATTTTAGCTCGATCTTTCGAAAACTCTATATCAAGACAATGCTGAAAATTGATTCCAAAAAATATTTAATTTGTGCTAGGGAAATTCGGTTTCTCGGCCTTGAAATGTTTTTATTACTATGAATACTGCTCCTCCGTTTCTTTCTTTTCGTAGTCATGTATATTTCAACCCACTGGACTGATCTACCAAACACGTGCAGTCAAAATTACGCATTTAACAGTGAATCTTGACGTATCGTCATTTCTGTATAACAAACTCTCACCGATATTGCAGTTTACCAATTTTGAAATGTGAAGAAGTGTGTGTAAGCAACGGCCTTGCTTGTACGTGCATCTGTGTAATGGAAAAGACGCTATTTGTCGTAGAAGGTTATCATAACACTGTTTTTGTTTGTTATTATTTCCTAAGATGTAATTCAAAGATTTTCACAGAATGTGATATTGACATTGACAGCTTAAAATGCTACTATGTATTCTCTCTTCAAGGAAGCAACAACGACAACTTATTACAAAACCCTGATTGTCACGCGAACAGACGTTAAGACATGCAATGTGCCTTTGAAAATAGCAAAATGAATGAGAAATAACGAGGTAAACAACTTAGTTAATACCACGTACTATGCAATGTCCTTTACTGGTAACGAAACAAACAACTCCGTTAATACCATGTGATTTGTGACGCCATTGATTAATACCACGTGATCTGTGACGTCACTGATAGGTAAAGAGATACACTAGTTTGTTAATGCCACGTGATATGTGACCTTACGGCTTGGTAATGAGATCAACATTGATTGGTTAAGAGAGACACACACCATTGTTAAACCTACGCGTTCTGTAACGTCATTGAAAGGTAACGAGATAAACAAGTGCGTGAATTAATTAATATCACGTGATAAATTACCAGAACTTGAACAATTAAGCCCATAAATCTTTGAGTAACCATCATGTATTGCTAAGTTAGTGTGCTTTGGTATACCAGGTACACAAACACCTATTAAACGATAAAACTAACACAGTGTAACACATATGAAAGTGAACTTTAGATGATGATTCTAGTATAATTTATGAAACGCCGGTGTAACATTAAATTTTGATCCCGTTGAAAATTGACCCCATGGTACTTTTTCAACGGATGACTGATAAATTTTCAAAGTTGAAAACTGACCCTGTCCGTTATATAATGACCCATCCACGCGTGAAAATTCGACCCTCGTTGAAAACTGATCAACTATAGCCAGGTCATATTTCCACTGATTCCACTAATCTTATGCAATTTGCCTATTATCTAACAGACCAAACAATAACAATTCTGTATTTTTCAGGACTGTAAGCAATAATCAACGTTAAGTTATACCTTCGAGCGCGCTACTAGCTAATAACGATACTTATTTGCCAATTCAAGGGCCGTACCTCTGCAGATACAGGTCAGATTTAAAAAGTAAAACCCAGCTACGAATTTTCAGATGCTTATTAACGTCTAAAGTAGATGCTAATACATAAAGACTCCATCAAATCATTTTGGTTCGTTAAAAAAACATGGGCGCCAGGGACGGGGCTATTTTGTCTTATATGGTTATATGGAAAACTTTGAAAATCTTCTTGCATGAAACCGCATGCTGGATTTCGAAAACATTTCATACAAATGTTCCTTGGGTGCCCTGTACCAAACTCCTTTAAATTATGTTGATAAGTTAAAAAACATGGAGGCCAGGGCGTGGTCCAGTTTTCCTAATAAACTATTTGAAAACTTTGCAAATATTCTTGTCGGGAACCATTGATGGATTCGAAATAGTTTCACAAAAATGTTCCTTCTATGTTCCTTAAAACTGTTTTGATTCGCTAACAACCTTGCTGTCAGTGGAACTTTTATTTTCAACGTTTAGTTCAAACATCTCTAAACAACATAAACCGGTACCTGTCAAGGCCCTTACAACATGTACCGGTACCTGTCAAGGCCCTTATTCTGCTTAAAGAAAGAATTTCATTGAATGCACGGGGTGTCAATGGAACGACAACTGGGTGTAGTTTAGAAGAGTTTAATATACCTTGTAGTATTAAAGAGGGTATTGAAATAACAACCCATTCCTAAACTTACGCAGTTTTTAACAAATATTTAGGAATAATAAATGAATAAATAAATAATGCATATGTATTTGTACTGTTTTATTGAGTGACACAAACTTATTAAATTTGAATACATGTATTTATCCAAAATATTGATACAATGAATTCATTTCTTTGCAATAACAAGAGGTTTAAAAAGTTAAATGCGTAGTTGTAGCACTTAATTTATATTTATAAATATGACTGTGAAGGAACATGTCACATGCATTATATTTTTTAACAAATGTAAGATGCAAGAATATTATCATCATTGCATAATTCTAGTGTTTAATATTTAAAAAGCCCTTTAATTTAAGATATATTAAAAATACAAAAGTTTGTTTACGGTATCTGAAGCTGTTTTCGGTATATATCGTATCATACCCCTTTCTTGCTAGAGTTTGTCTCTTTTGAGCCCGACCCGTCTCAATTTTACTGTGATTTTCAAGAGTGAGATTGTTTTAAGTGAGCGTGAGGGCGTGATTTAACAGGAAGCGTGAGACTTGACAGATATTGAACACGCTAGTACACTTTAACAAGATATTAAGATTTATTAAACTCCGGTAAGGGACCCATTTTGGCCTTCTTTTTTCTATTTTTTGCAGTTTGTCGTTATGTGTGTTCACTTAAGCAAAGTATTACAAATGAGCATGGTGGCGGCTACTTGTAATAGTGTATCATATTTTTTAGATGTTACACAAAATGTATTTAAAAATATGAAAATCAACGAGTTAGAATGTGCATGTACTCCATGATCTAAAAGAACGTCGCTTCATACGCGACGTCGTCGTCATTGATCTTTCCTTGCGGCATCTTTTATGTAGTTCAAACTCATGGCCATGGGAAATTATTTTTTTAAAAGCTATCAAGCAAGCCTGCAATAGTTTCTGGTTCTTTCCAATGTGATTCTCTTTTACAAACAGACATTTAACATAAATGAAACTTACGGTTAAAAAATGACCCCATGACTGATCAAAATTTAACAACTTATCAAAATTTAATGTTGAAATGTTGGCAGGGTCATTTCTCAACGTTGAAACAGGACCCAAGGGGTCAATTTTCAACGGGGTCAATATTTAATGTTACACCGGCACTGTCTTATGTCCTATGTTTTTATTATATTATGTACTTCCTTTATTATGTTATGTGGATATAACTTTATATGATATGGATATTTCTTTGTATGCTAAAAATATTTCTTTATGCCATGCGGGTATATCTTTATATGATGTGGATATTTCTTTATATGATGTGGACATTTCTTTAAATGATGTGGACATGTCTTTATATGTCAATGTATAGTTGTTTAATTATCTTCTATAAATTAACATTTTGTGCTATGAAGACACATTTTCTATGTATTCTATTTCTTTGTATGATGTGAATATTTCTTTATGTGATGCGGGTATGATTTTCTTTATATGATGTGGACATTTCTTTATATGATGTGGATGTGTCTTTACATGTCAATGTGTCAGTGTATAGTTGTTCCATTATCTTCTATAAATTAACATATTGTGCTATGAAGACACACTTTAAATATCGTGCACATGCAGAATGCATTTCTGATTGGTTCACCTACTTTAAATCATTATTGTAGTTAAATACGTTACACGATGTTTAGACAACAGTACAGTGAAATTATGGAATCAGACTTTTATTTAATATGTAATCCATAATTATTGTTTAAAGAATCGCTTCCATGAACCATTTAGGCATCTTTCGAACAGTTTGTAGCAAAGCTATATATCTCCACGGAACAACTTATATTCTGACGCATGCATTTTTCACGATTGCTGCTTTGATTGAAATGTTACATATTGCATGTTTATAATGAGGAACAACAGACGTGTTATATTATTTAATGTATTATTTATGACAAAAAACAAGGAAACACATACCATAAACATAAATCATCTAACATAAATCAGTGGCTTAACAATGAGTGTGCCACATCTCCATCTAAATTGACATGGTTTTGGTTTAAACATATTTATTTTGAATAAGGATTGCATAGAGAAATGCACAACATAAGTTTGTAGGATTGGAACGATAGCTAAGCTAGTAGGGTTCCTTTCCTCAATAGTACTGTTACATATATTGTGATGGTCTTTTCATATATAATATACAATAACAAATAATGATAATGTTAAACAAGCTTGGAAATATGTGTTAAGCATAGTGTTTAAGTAATAATAGGGATTTGAACTGGAAGTCAAATCATGAAATAGAATATATGTATGGAACCGATAGTTATACTAATGCAAATCTGCCTGAAGCGTCAATGAAATTATGGACTGCATCAAAAACAGCATAATTAGCACTTTGAGAAATATTATCATCCCCATACAGAAGTAATGGTCATTTTGTTGTATATTTTGGAAGGAAATATTGCATACGACGTCTGTTTATTACAAAATCTGACACTTTTGTAAAGGTGCCGCTAAATTGTAAGAAACAAAATACATGTGATGTGCACGAGTGGGTTTGAATGTTAGAAATGCTAGTGTTCTGAGACTGTGTTATAAATATGCACTAAATACTTGATTTTTCGTGAAAAAAAACCCCCACTTAAGTTTGGAGACAATTATGTTGCCTCACGCACAGTTTAAATACTTAGTACAAAGTCAGCAGTTAAGATTTGAACACATAACATGACACTTAGTGACCGGCAAAACTGGCATCTATGTTTCAAGTATGAATAATATCATCGCCAAGTCGTGTATCGTGTTATTGTATGATGAATGTTCGACCAATTCTCTAACAACAATGCCACTCTACCTTCTAGGACTTGGTTGGATTGAAAATGAAATTTAAAACCTGTGTATATATTTAATTATTCATCGGTAATTCCTAGTCAATGCAAACACAATGAAAGTTCAACGATGTACAATGGGCTCGGTATGAGTTGTTCAGCACCGCATAGGTGTATTGACAAACGATCGATTGTCTTCGTTTATGAACTTGTTTATTTTTCTGACACAACGGTAAATGGTCTTAGTAATCTGCGTGATCTGATCCCAGCCTTGTGATCGTTTGTTATAAAATAATTAATCTGAAAAGCGTGCGTTTTAATGCCATTGTTCTCGAATTCCATTTGGTTTTGGTACAGTGATACGTTTGAGAATTCGTGTGGGTTATGAAATGGAAGCTGTGTACATAAACTATTTCACGATGATAAACCTACAATAATGTTACAATATTTTAAATATAAATGTTTTTGTGAGTGGGTTATTTGTGAACATGTCGAACGAGTAATCAAATAATTGCGACTGCATACATTTATAGATCAGTATTATTTATACATGCGCAAAACATTTTTTTTCTTTTTCTTGACAGATCCATTTCTGAAGCGACGTATAATTATTCCGTATATAGCTAACACTTATTGCAGTGGCATTTAAGCGACGTATAATTATTCCGTATATAGCTACACTTATTGCAGTGGCACGTATAATTATTCCGTATATAGCTAACACTTATTGCAGTGGCATTTAAGCGACGTATAATTATTCCGTATATAGCTAACACTTATTGCAGTGGCATTTAAGCCAAAACGACCATTTTGGCCGCTCGACCGACTTAGGAAATTTTAGGTAAGACATATATGATAAATGTGTTTATGTTTATGATATTGATATAATATAAGACACAAAATAAAGGATCATAGGATGTTATTAAGGGTTTCTCTCCTGCTGGTGCGTCTGAAGTTCTATTTATTATATATTATGTTGTTGTTGTTTTAGAATGTGAGCAAAAGATAAAAGCTTTTATTTTAGCTCGATCTTTCGAAAACTCTATATCAAGACAATGCTGAAAATTGATTCCAAAAAATATTTAATTTGTGCTAGGGAAATTCGGTTTCTCGGCCTTGAAATGTTTTTATTACTATGAATACTGCTCCTCCGTTTCTTTCTTTTCGTAGTCATGTATATTTCAACCCACTGGACTGATCTACCAAACACGTGCAGTCAAAATTACGCATTTAACAGTGAATCTTGACGTATCGTCATTTCTGTATAACAAACTCTCACCGATATTGCAGTTTACCAATTTTGAAATGTGAAGAAGTGTGTGTAAGCAACGGCCTTGCTTGTACGTGCATCTGTGTAATGGAAAAGACGCTATTTGTCATAGAAGGTTATCATAACACTGTTTTTGTTTGTTATTATTTCCTAAGATGTAATTCAAAGATTTTCACAGAATGTGATATTGACATTGACAGCTTAAAATGCTACTATGTATTCTCTCTTCAAGGAAGCAACAACGACAACTTATTACAAAACCCTGATTGTCACGCGAACAGACGTTAAGACATGCAATGTGCCTTTGAAAATAGCAAAATGAATGAGAAATAACGAGGTAAACAACTTAGTTAATACCACGTACTATGCAATGTCCTTTACTGGTAACGAAACAAACAACTCCGTTAATACCATGTGATTTGTGACGCCATTGATTAATACCACGTGATCTGTGACGTCACTGATAGGTAAAGAGATACACTAGTTTGTTAATGCCACGTGATATGTGACCTTACGGCTTGGTAATGAGATCAACATTGATTGGTTAAGAGAGACACACACCATTGTTAAACCTACGCGTTCTGTAACGTCATTGAAAGGTAACGAGATAAACAAGTGCGTGAATTAATTAATATCACGTGATAAATTACCAGAACTTGAACAATTAAGCCCATAAATCTTTGAGTAACCATCATGTATTGCTAAGTTAGTGTGCTTTGGTATACCAGGTACACAAACACCTATTAAACGATAAAACTAACACAGTGTAACACATATGAAAGTGAACTTTAGATGATGATTCTAGTATAATTTATGAAACGCCGGTGTAACATTAAATTTTGATCCCGTTGAAAATTGACCCCATGGTACTTTTTCAACGGATGACTGATAAATTTTCAAAGTTGAAAACTGACCCTGTCCGTTATATAATGACCCATCCACGCGTGAAAATTCGACCCTCGTTGAAAACTGATCAACTATAGCCAGGTCATATTTCCACTGATTCCACTAATCTTATGCAATTTGCCTATTATCTAACAGACCAAACAATAACAATTCTGTATTTTTCAGGACTGTAAGCAATAATCAACGTTAAGTTATACCTTCGAGCGCGCTACTAGCTAATAACGATACTTATTTGCCAATTCAAGGGCCGTACCTCTGCAGATACAGGTCAGATTTAAAAAGTAAAACCCAGCTACGAATTTTCAGATGCTTATTAACGTCTAAAGTAGATGCTAATACATAAAGACTCCATCAAATCATTTTGGTTCGTTAAAAAAACATGGGCGCCAGGGACGGGGCTATTTTGTCTTATATGGTTATATGGAAAACTTTGAAAATCTTCTTGCATGAAACCGCATGCTGGATTTCGAAAACATTTCATACAAATGTTCCTTGGGTGCCCTGTACCAAACTCCTTTAAATTATGTTGATAAGTTAAAAAACATGGAGGCCAGGGCGTGGTCCAGTTTTCCTAATAAACTATTTGAAAACTTTGCAAATATTCTTGTCGGGAACCATTGATGGATTCGAAATAGTTTCACAAAAATGTTCCTTCTATGTTCCTTAAAACTGTTTTGATTCGCTAACAACCTTGCTGTCAGTGGAACTTTTATTTTCAACGTTTAGTTCAAACATCTCTAAACAACATAAACCGGTACCTGTCAAGGCCCTTACAACATGTACCGGTACCTGTCAAGGCCCTTATTCTGCTTAAAGAAAGAATTTCATTGAATGCACGGGGTGTCAATGGAACGACAACTGGGTGTAGTTTAGAAGAGTTTAATATACCTTGTAGTATTAAAGAGGGTATTGAAATAACAACCCATTCCTAAACTTACGCAGTTTTTAACAAATATTTAGGAATAATAAATGAATAAATAAATAATGCATATGTATTTGTACTGTTTTATTGAGTGACACAAACTTATTAAATTTGAATACATGTATTTATCCAAAATATTGATACAATGAATTCATTTCTTTGCAATAACAAGAGGTTTAAAAAGTTAAATGCGTAGTTGTAGCACTTAATTTATATTTATAAATATGACTGTGAAGGAACATGTCACATGCATTATATTTTTTAACAAATGTAAGATGCAAGAATATTATCATCATTGCATAATTCTAGTGTTTAATATTTAAAAAGCCCTTTAATTTAAGATATATTAAAAATACAAAAGTTTGTTTACGGTATCTGAAGCTGTTTTCGGTATATATCGTATCATACCCCTTTCTTGCTAGAGTTTGTCTCTTTTGAGCCCGACCCGTCTCAATTTTACTGTGATTTTCAAGAGTGAGATTGTTTTAAGTGAGCGTGAGGGCGTGATTTAACAGGAAGCGTGAGACTTGACAGATATTGAACACGCTAGTACACTTTAACAAGATATTAAGATTTATTAAACTCCGGTAAGGGACCCATTTTGGCCTTCTTTTTTCTATTTTTTGCAGTTTGTCGTTATGTGTGTTCACTTAAGCAAAGTATTAAAAATGAGCATGGTGGCGGCTACTTTTAATAGTGTATCATATTTTTTAGATGTTACACAAAATGTATTTAAAATTATGAAAATCTACGAGTTAGAATTTGCATGTACTCCATGATCTAAAAGAACGTCGCTTCATACGCGACGTCGTCGTCATTGATCTTTCCTTGCGGCATCTATTATGTAGTTCAAACTCATGGCCATGGGGAATTATTTTTTTTAAAGCTATCAAGCAAGCCTGCAATAGTTTCTGGTTCTTTCCAATGTGATTCTCTTTTACAAACAGACATTTAACATAAATGAAACTTACGGTTAAAAAATGAACCCATGACTGATCAAAATTTAACAACTTATCAAAATTTAATGTTGAAATGTTGGCAGGGTCATTTCTCAACGTTGAAACAGGACCCAAGGGGTCAATTTTCAACGGGGTCAATATTTAATGTTACACCGGCACTGTCTTATGTCCTATGTTTTTATTATATTATGTACTTCCTTTATTATGTTATGTGGATATAACTTTATATGATATGGATATTTCTTTGTATGCTAAAAATATTTCTTTATGCCATGCGGGTATATCTTTATATGATGTGGATATTTCTTTATATGATGTGGACATTTCTTTAAATGATGTGGACATGTCTTTATATGTCAATGTATAGTTGTTTAATTATCTTCTATAAATTAACATTTTGTGCTATGAAGACACATTTTCTATGTATTCTATTTCTTTGTATGATGTGAATATTTCTTTATGTGATGCGGGTATGATTTTCTTTATATGATGTGGACATTTCTTTATATGATGTGGATGTGTCTTTACATGTCAATGTGTCAGTGTATAGTTGTTCCATTATCTTCTATAAATTAACATATTGTGCTATGAAGACACACTTTAAATATCGTGCACATGCAGAATGCATTTCTGATTGGTTCACCTACTTTAAATCATTATTATAGTTAAATACGTTACACGATGTTGTGACAACAGCAAAGTGAAATTACGGAATCAGACTTTAATTATTTAATATGTAATCCATATTTATTGTTTAAAGAATCGCTCCCATTTAGTCATTTTTTTGACAGTTTATATCAAAGTTATATATATCCACGGAGCAACTTACATTCTGACGCAAGCATTTACAATTGCTGCTTTAATTGTAATGTCACATATTGCATGTTTATAATGATGAACAACAGACGTAGTATTGAATGTATAATGATGGCACAACAACAGGAAACAAGTCTGAACACATAAATGTGGCCAACAATGAGTGTGCCTCAACACCATCCGTCAGACTTGGTCATGAATAATGCATTAACCATCCAGAAAAATAAAGTGGTAGGCACATTGTAAATTATATCACCAAGACAATATGTGTATATAATGATTCCGATACCAGCAATAATCAGACATAAATATTAAAAAATATAATGTAGGCGTGTCGTGGGAAAACCGAGCTTACTTCACGTGCGTTAAGTGTTTCCCGGATCAGCTTGTGCAGTCCGTACAGGCTAATCTAGGACGGCACTTTCCGCCTACAGTGGATTTATGTCTAGAAGAGGCTTCCATAAAACAGAAAATCAGCCTCCCGGATCAGGCCTTGCGGATTGCTTTGGGACCACTATTTGCACGCATTTTTGTTAGAACACCAAACGTGAGCATGCGCAGGAAATAATTAACAATGAAATAATACGTAAGTAGATCCACGATTTGACTAGAAAGTATGACGTTCTTGTTGGCAGACCGTTTCCAGTTGGCAAATCTTCATCGGGTATAGCATACGCAGAATTTGTTGACATTTACACTGACATGCTATAGTCATCTCGTTCAAGGACTTCAAGAAGTAGGGCTGCTCATTAGTGATACAAGTGGTTTGTTCAAAGTGGAAGACTGCGCTGTTATGTGACATTTTTACAATGTTCATCGTCACTTATCTTAAATGTCAGGTTTATACGATACTGAAAGAAAAGCCGAGGAAGGACTAACGACTATGATCAATATCATCAAATAGCTAAAGTACTTCTATCTACTTCGTAAGTGCATATTGGTCACTTTATTTTCCGTCCACAACGTAACTGTGCGAAAACGTAGGTTATTCACCGAAAAGTATTATACATGTATATGCGTTTCATTCTTATAAAGTACACGCTTGGTTGCGAAAATCTTTACACTAAAGAAGTATATAAAGTTACAACATGCGTAAAAAAACAAATATTCAACATGTATAAATGTAATGGTTTATATCCACCTCACAATACTTGTAGAAGACGGGGGCACACCTAGTAACGTATAACCGAGCATATATTTTAGGAGATTGTCTCCTGAACAGTTCACGAAAAACATCCTCCGCTGCCCCAATTTCGGCAAGTGCCAGACACTAGTTATACGTAATTATTTTTCAAGACAGTATATCATCGAGTTCCAAAAACGTTGCAAGGTCATTACGGGCAGGCCTTGGTTGCCATAGTGACGCGTGGTGCTTCGGTTATCAGACAAATACAATTTGCGCTAAGTGACATAGACCAATTAAGAAAAGTGACCTAAAATACATGTTATATTTGTAAGTAGTTTTATAAAGTGAAATTCTATATAAAGCTGTTCTTCCACATTGGTATTTTAATATTTTACAGAGGCAATATATATACCAGTAGTAAAGAATTTTCCGTTGTGTTTAAGACGACAGATTTGTGCTTGTTTTACATTTACATTTTTTTATTCAAGCTGTTAAATGTTTATTCCCAAAACGAGATATCGAGTTCGTTAGTGTTTTACTAGGAATTTCTCACCATAGCAAAAATTGTTAAATACATACATTATTGTTATGCAGTTATACATCAGTTTATTTGTTAACTACATTTGTATGTAAATATTGAACGACATTCGCATTAAAACATTTCGAATGTTTTAAGAAGCACAAACAAAAATTCTTAAATACATTGTATTTTGAGGATCAGTATCCGAAAACTAGGTAGGTGTTTGCAAAACCAATTAAGGCAGCTGCTACAGTTGTCATTGGTGAACAGAGCTGGGGAGTGATAACCGTGTCACTGACCGTCAGCAACTCACGGCTCTTGTTTTCTGTCAGCGATAGATTTGGTGTAATCTCATATAAGTATTTCCCTAAGACAGGGATGAATCATATCCGTCATTTCTTAAGACAGGAATAACTTGTGCACGAGAAACACGGGATCCAAGATGTCCATCTTAGCCTGATTAATCCTCGGTAATTTCATTTCCTTCCTGCCACGAGGAATCCATGTGGCAAACTCAATTTTGTGTTCTGACGATTACACGTCAAAGGAAGCACCGCGATTGCAGACTTTATATTGTCGACTTATATTATGAACATGATTTCGTATGTATTTAAAGTTTCTATAGTATAAGCGCGATTTAATCTTTATATTATTGCAGAACCATTGGATAAATGAACAAGTGGGATCAGCATAATTCCACAACCATGCGAACAGTTAAGCGCAACCAATAATAGAAGAAAAAAAAACTTACGCCAATGACTGTGCAGAGGGAACCATTCTTGTCGGGAACCATTGATGGATTCGAAATAGTTTCACAAAAATGTTCCTTCTATGTTCCTTAAAACTGTTTTGATTCGCTAACAACCTTGCTGTCAGTGGAACTTTTATTTTCAACGTTTAGTTCAAACATCTCTAAACAACATAAACCGGTACCTGTCAAGGCCCTTACAACATGTACCGGTACCTGTCAAGGCCCTTATTCTACTTAAAGAAAGAATTTCATTGAATGCAGGGGGTGTCAATGGAGCGACAGCTGGATGTAGTTTAGAAGAGTTTAATATACCGGGAATTATTAAAGAGGGTATTGAAATAACAACCCATTCCTAAACATACGCAGTTTTTAACAAATATTTAGGAATAATAAATGAATAAATAAATAATGCATATGTATTTGTACTGTTTTATTGAGTGACACAAACTTATTAAATTTGAATACATGTATTTATCCAAAATATTGATACAATGAATTCATTTCTTTGCAATAATAAGATGTTTAAAAAGTTAAATGCGTAGTTGTAGCACTTAATTTATATTTATAAATATGACTGTGAAGGAACATGTCACATGCATTATATTTTTTAACAAATGTAAGATGCAAGAATATTATCATCATTGCATAATTCTAGTGTTTAATATTTAAAAAGCCCTTTAATTTAAGATATATTAAAAATACAAAAGTTTGTTTACGGTATCTGAAGCTGTTTTCGGTATATATCGTATCATACCCCTTTCTTGCTAGAGTTTGTCTCTTTTGAGCCCGACCCGTCTCAATTTTACTGTGATTTTCAAGAGTGAGATTGTTTTAAGTGAGCGTGAGGGCGTGATTTAACAGGAAGCGTGAGACTTGACAGATATTGAACACGCTAGTACACTTTAACAAGATATTAAGATTTATTAAACTCCGGTAAGGGACCCATTTTGGCCTTCTTTTTTCTATTTTTTGCAGTTTGTCGTTATGTGTGTTCACTTAAGCAAAGTATTACAAATGAGCATGGTGGCGGCTACTTGTAATAGTGTATCATATTTTTTAGATGTTACACAAAATGTATTTAAAAATATGAAAATCAACGAGTTAGAATGTGCATGTACTCCATGATCTAAAAGAACGTCGCTTCATACGCGACGTCGTCGTCATTGATCTTTCCTTGCGGCATCTTTTATGTAGTTCAAACTCATGGCCATGGGAAATTATTTTTTTAAAAGCTATCAAGCAAGCCTGCAATAGTTTCTGGTTCTTTCCAATGTGATTCTCTTTTACAAACAGACATTTAACATAAATGAAACTTACGGTTAAAAAATGACCCCATGACTGATCAAAATTTAACAACTTATCAAAATTTAATGTTGAAATGTTGGCAGGGTCATTTCTCAACGTTGAAACAGGACCCAAGGGGTCAATTTTCAACGGGGTCAATATTTAATGTTACACCGGCACTGTCTTATGTCCTATGTTTTTATTATATTATGTACTTCCTTTATTATGTTATGTGGATATAACTTTATATGATATGGATATTTCTTTGTATGCTAAGAATATTTCTTTATGCCATGCGGGTATATCTTGATATGATGTGGATATTTCTTTATATGATGTGGACATTTCTTTAAATGATGTGGACATGTCTTTATATGTCAATGTATAGTTGTTTAATTATCTTCTATAAATTAACATTTTGTGCTATGAAGACACATTTTCTATGTATTCTATTTCTTTGTATGATGTGAATATTTCTTTATGTGATGCGGGTATGATTTTCTTTATATGATGTGGACATTTCTTTATATGATGTGGATGTGTCTTTACATGTCAATGTGCCAATGTATAGTTGTTCCATTATCTTCTATAAATTAACATATTGTGCTATGAAGACACACTTTAAATATCGTGCACATGCAGAATGCATTTCTGATTGGTTCACCTACTTTAAATCATTATTATAGTTAAATACGTTACACGATGTTGTGACAACAGCAAAGTGAAATTACGGAATCAGACTTTAATTATTTAATATGTAATCCATATTTATTGTTTAAAGAATCGCTCCCATTTAGTAATTTTTTGGACAGTTTATATCAAAGTTATATATCTCCACGGAGCAACTTACATTCTGACGCAAGCATTTACAATTGCTGCTTTAATTGTAATGTCACATATTGCATGTTTATAATGATGAACAACAGACGTAGTATTGAATGTATAATGATGGCACAACAACAGGAAACAAGTCTGAACACATAAATGTGTAGCCAACAATGAGTGTGCCTCAACATCATCCGTCAGACTTGGTCATGAATAATGCATAACCATCCAGAAAAATAAAGTGGTAGGCACATTGTAAATTATATCACCAAGACAATATGTGTATATAATGATTCCGATACCAGCAATAATCAGACATAAATATTAAACAATATAATGTAGGCGTGTCGTGGGAAAACCGAGCTTACTTCACGTGCGTTAAGTGTTTTCCGGATCAGCCTGTGCAGTCCGTACAGGCTAATCTAGGACGGCACTTTCCGCCTACAGTGGATTTATGTCTAGAAGAGGCTTCCATAAAACAGAAAATCAGCCTCCCGGATCAGCCTGTGCGGATTGCTTTGGGACCACTATTTGCACGCATGTTTGTTAGAACACCAAACGTGAGCATGCGCAGGAAATAATCAACAATGAAATAATACGTAAGTAGATCCATGATTTGACTAGAAAGTATGACGTTCTTGTTGGCAGACCGTTTCCAGTTGGCAAATCTTCATCGGGTATAGCATACGCAGAATTTGTTGACATTTACACTGACATGCTATAGTCATCTCGTTCAAGGACTTCAAGAAGTAGGGCTGCTCATTAGTGATACAAGTGGTTTGTTCAAATGGAAGACTGCGCTGTTATGTGACATTTTTACAATGTTCATCGTCACTTATCTTAAATGTCAGGTTTATACGATACTGAAAGAAAAGCCGAGGAAGGACTAACGACTATGATCAATATCATCAAATAGCTAAAGTACTTCTATCTACTTCGTAAGTGCATATTGGTCACTTTATTTTCCGTCCACAACGTAACTGTGCGAAAACGAAGGTTATTCACCGAAAAGTATTATACATGTATATGCGTTTCATTCTTATAAAGTACACGCTTGGTTGCGAAAATCTTTACACTAAAGAAGTATATAAAGTTACAACATGCGTAAAAAACAAATATTCAACATGTATAAATGTAATGGTTTATATCCACCTCACAATACTTGTAGAAGACGGGGGCACACCTAGTAATGTATAACCGAGCATATATTTTAGGAGATTGTCTCCTGAACAGTTCACGAAAAACATCCTCCGCTGCCCCAATTTCGGCAAGTGCCAGACACTAGTTATACGTAATTATTTTTCAAGACAGTATATCATCGAGTTCCAAAAACGTTGAAAGGTCATTACGGGCAGGCCTTGCTTGCCATAGTGACGCGTGGTGCTGCGGTTATCAGACAAATACAATGCGCTAGAGACATAACCAATTAAGAAAAGTGACCTAAAATACATGTTATATTTGTAAGTAGTTTTATAAAGTGAAATTCTATATAAAGCTGTTCTTCCACATTGGTATTTTAATATTTTACAGAGGCAAATATATATACCAGTAGTAAAGAATTTTCCGTTGTGTTTAAGACGACAGATTTGTGCTTGTTTTACATTTACATTTTTATTCAAGCTGTTAAATGTTTATTCCCAAAACGAGATATCGAGTTCGTTAGTGTTTTACTAGGAATTTCTCACCATAGCAAAAATTGTTAAATACATACATTATTGTTATGCAGTTATACATCAGTTTATTTGTTAACTACATTTGTATGTAAATATTGAACGACATTCGCATTAAAACATTTCGAATGTTTTAAGAAGCACAAACAAAAATTCTTAAATACATTGTATTTTGAGGATCAGTATCCGAAAACTAGGTAGGTGTTTGCAAAACCAATTAAGGCAGCTGCTACAGTTGTCATTGGTGAACAGAGCTGGGTAGTGATAACCGTGTCACTGACCGTCAGCAACTCACGGCTCTTGTTTTCTGTCAGCGATAGATTTGGTGTAATCTCATATAAGTATTTCCCTAAGACAGGGATGAATCATATCCGTCATTTCTTAAGACAGGAATAACTTGTGCACGAGAAACACGGGATCCAAGATGTCCATCTTAGCCTGATTAATCCTCGGTAATTTCATTTCCTTCCTGCCACGAGGAATCCATGTGGCAAACTCAATTTTGTGTTCTGACGATTACACGTCAAAGGAAGCACCGCGATTGCAGACTTTATATTGTCGACTTATATTATGAACATGATTTCGTATGTATTTAAAGTTTCTATAGTATAAGCACGACTTAATCTTTATATTATTGCAGAACCAATGGATAAATGAACAAGTGGGATCAGCATAACTCCACAACCATGCGAACAGTTAAGCGCAACCAATAATAGAAGAAAAAAAAACTTACGCCAATGACTGTGCAGAGGTGCTTGGTTTTCAAATGAATGCATGATCGCTCGACCTTCCGATATTCTGACTGACAGACCATTTGAATTATCCATATTGCAACCGATTAATCGATTGATTTATTTGTATAGTGACCGACTGATTCAGGGAACGATATAGATCAGAATGACTATGTGATGTACCGATCTAGTTAGGCTGGGTTACAGACACAGATTGGTCATGGTTTCGATACAGAGATTGATCTAATGACGTAGCGATTTAGAGACCGGGCGATCTTGTAACGTAGCGAGAACTATTAATCTATTAAAGTAGCAAAACATAAACCAATGGATCCAATTGATCTATTGACGGAGCGATCAGGAAACCGATTGATCTAGTGACTTACCAATAAAGGGACCTTTTGCTAGAGCGACCAACTGTTCATGTCAAGCATGTATATGAGTAGATCAACCAACAAATAAGGGTAGAAAGACATACGAGAAATATGTAAACAAAAGAAAAGCATTTAATACTCGATAATATTTCCTGGAAATATTCGTCGCGACAAAGTGTAAACGTTATTTAGTTTGTTTTCCTCCACAGTGTAATCAAGTAAATCAACAAAGATGTAAATCAGAACATCTTAACTCTTCGTCACAACATTGTGTCATTGATTTTGTCGTTGCTTCTTCTTAAGAATGTCATAATGAAATTTCAGAACGATGTCATAATTCTGAATTAGCTTTCGCTCCTGTTCTTTAAATAATATCCAATAGTGAGCACTAATTATTTGAGTTCTTTTTACTGCTATCCCCAGAGGTACAGTCCATATTTCTCCGACAATTCGCTCTCTGAAGTACATTGAGAATTATATTGACAATATGACCGCATGGTTCTATGAACGTTATAGCAAATCGAATCATCTCATAAAAATTAAAAAAGGACCGATGTTGATAATTCGAAAACGCTTTTTGATGCGTGCCATGAAAGTATCCATCAACTACAGCCGCTTTGAGTTTCCTGTTTAAAACTGTTGACATCTGCTATTTTATGTCTTGAAAGCTGGTATTTACTATTCAGAAAACGTTAGGTCAAATGAACCTATTTTAGTGCAGAATGGCACATTTAAGGGTCAATGGACACATTTTTTTAATGGTCAGGGGACACATGTGAAGGTCACAGTGACGTACTTAATGGATAGTGGACAAATTTAAGGGTCAGGAGACGCAATTACGTATAAGTGGCAAAAAAGGGACAAGCGACATACTGAAAAGTCGAGGACACGTTTAAGTTCCAGCGGACACAATTTAGGATCAAGGTACAGAACTAATGGTCAGTGAACACATTTAGGGTCCAAGAGACACATTTTAGGGTCAATGGGCTCATATAAAGACAAATGCATATATTAGCGGGTTATTCAAGGTATAATGGACACATTGAATGGTTGTGGAAAATATTTAAGGGTCAGGGAACACATTTATGGGCCCGGGGAACGTTTAAGTTTCAGTGAAATATTTGAGGGGCAGGGGACAGTTTTAAGTGTCAGGTGACATATCTAAGGGTCAGGGAATGTACTAAAGCTTTAGGTGACACGATAAAAGGCACTGGAAACGGTGTATTATAATATATTATTCAAAATCATATTTATACTACACACATTTTGTGTATCCCGCAATTTCGACCTGGAAAAGTGGATTATTCAATTATCTTTATTTGGTAAACCCCGATACACTCGACAGTTCCGAAGCAGATACTTTATTATATTTGACTGGAAAGTGATTGTCTCTTTTTTATATTTCTTTGTAAAATCTCTCGATGTATTTTCGATGGGAACAAACTGAAAGAAAAGACGCTGTCAGCGAGTCAAAATTGTATTGATTAAATTTAAATCTTGAACGAAGTAAGGAGTACGAAAGGAGATGAGCCAATTGTCAAGATATTGCACTTTGATGATTTTTCACGGAGTTATGGGCCTTTGATTAAAGTTTCAAATAATATTTAATGTATCGCTGGTGTCACGGCTATTTCTCTGAAACGTCTGTATGGACATGGAAGCTACAATACCACGATGAGCATAATGCTCCAACTCGGTGATTTGTCTTACATTTAAGGGCCTTTAATTGTTAAACAAGTTTTTAAACAATTTTGCATCATCAGCATGTTGGTATGGTATTAATTTTGTGTTGTATGCTTTTAATACGGTTTTGTCCGTTGATTTGGTATTGCAGATCTATTTAGTTTCTTTAAAAATATGTTTTGCATACTCATTGCATTCCAAATCAATTAATAACACACATTGTTGGGAATCATCCAGCAGTTTTACTGATATAACTATTGATACATCTTGTTATGTTTGTGAATTATTAATACATCTAGTTTATGTTTGTGAATTATTCATACATTTAGTTTATGTCTGTAAATTATTAATACATCTAGTTTATGTTTTTTAATTATTAATGCAGTTTGTTAATTATTAATACATATAGTTTACGTTTGTTAATTATTAATACATCTAGTTTATGTTTGTTAATTATTAATACATCTAGTATATGTTTGTTACCGTGTAACCACTTTATCTTCCGGCATATATTTTATCACTGACAGGGGGGAGATCGTAAAGTGAACTCTGGCTACCTTTAAGTGAGACAAAAAACAGCTGGTGCTCAAAATGGCCAGTTTTGAAACAAATGCTGGATGTTTTTCTATGGTTCGTACTACTTTTTCTCTGCTTTTAAACCCGATAATATGCTCATGTTGTGGCCCAATATTGCATGCTATCACGTGTTTCATTTCAAGACTATAACGTTTTATATAAAAAAAAGTTATCGAAGGAACAATGTGTACAGGTTTTGTTGACTTGTAGATCTCACAACATTGTTTCGCATTTTTAATAATTTGAAGACAATTTCATTCCATTTTATAACTATCGATATGCAGTTTAGCCGTACTTTAAAACAATAGCCAAGTTTTACACTTCTAGAGCAAATATTCCTACTTTGAGGCTGCAAAAACGTACTTTAAGCTCAAAAATATTTCTGGTGACGACTTTTCAGTACAAAATAACAACGACTTTAAGTACAAAATAACAACTTTAAAACACGTGATTACATGGAATATTGGGCCACAACATGAGCCTATTTTTGGGACGAAAAACGGAAACAAGCTGTACGAAACATCCAGCATTTGTTTCAAAACCGGCCATTTTGAGCACCAGCTGTTTTTTTCCTCATTTAAAGGTAGCCAGAGTTCACTTTACCATCTCATCACTGCACCCATCGCTTTAACAAGCGATAATTGTGCTATTTTAACCGAACTTATTGCTGTAAGATTAGTAACTCTATACAGCAATACAATTTGTCAGTAATACAGGTAGGTTACAATATATAATACATGCTGGCATTTTAATTTGTCGGTACCTTCTCTGCGAAAAGCAGTCCAATGCGGACAATTTATTTCGCCATTCCGTATTTTGTATTGTAAAACTATCAGTCATTTGTAGCCGTAATGGATATTTTCCCGCAATATTTATGTGCCTCGTTTTAAAACACGTTCTGTTTCGACACTAGCTAATATCACTCCAATACATGTACATCTTCTCCAACTAAAGACATAAATTGAAAAGCTGGAACAATTAAATTTTAGAACGGCACTAGCTGTATATAACCAGAGAGTTTCACCACGTTATTGGATCTTCTCCCGTGACATTTAATTCCGCATCTGAAGAGTTGAATGGTGCATAAATCACGACGCTCGGCGTAGTTTACGACGTCTAATTAAACTAACGAAATGGGTTATTCCACGTTTGGAAAGCCGGTAATTAGGGTGTAAATAGATATAATTACTGCATTGCATGACGAAGTCGTGTAGTTTAAACGTCGTCGAAACTTTTAATTTGCACCCACTGTGAAGCATTCCTGAGAACTTGTTTTAAAGCATATTTACATTATTCTAAATTTCTTCATCCCAGATATGCAGAAGAAACAACAATTAAACAACAAAAACCACAACAAATAAACACATGTAACAGTGCCATTTGGTACACCAATGATCTCTGCGCGAGTATCGCAGGTAGCAACGGCTACTGATCAGCGAATGCGCCCATTTTCAACGTATGCGATAAAAACTGGAACAAAATCGATACGGTGGGTAAGTGCATCTGGTTTTGAGGTAATTATTTTAATATATGTATATAAAGACTTAAGCTTTATTGCCGGATTTAGATTTTTGAAAACTAAGCTATTATTGAGAATTTGTTTAAAATCGAAAGCAGTCACTGATTAGAAAGCAATGAAATTATATTAGCACAACTCAATTTCCATAACCATTGTACGGGTATTTTACGCTGAACGTGGACACATTCTGTGACCAGGAGCCGGTGCTACGGCGTGGGTATGTTATCATGTCTTATGCACCTATCAATATTTCCCCCCAGGGGTGGAGCGGCGGGAATATGTGGACTTAAGACTGAAAGGGATTCCCGACAGGCCGGAATTTGACACGCCGAATGATTCCGGGTCCCGGGAAATACTAGTAGTACACTGGTCGGGTTTTATATCACGGTAATATTGGCCAACCATGGCCATTCGATACACCATTAAGCATCTCCCACTGTGGGGATTTAGACAAAAATGCTTGGTTCTAGGGTGAGGAATTAGACGCCCAAAATTAGAAATTGTCAAATTCCCCTGGGTCAGCCCGCCGCTCCCCCCTGGGGGAAAATATTGATAGGTGCATAAGTAATATAAAACTTCGGCCTCCGCACGCCCCTTGGTGTCCGAATGTGTTTGGCGTCCTTCGATTACATGAAGCTCGCATGCAAAGCTATACCCGCCCTGTAATTACAAGCACTGTATTATTTTTTTTAATTTAAGGGTGCCGTATAGTAACTAATTAACTATAGACATTAACTTATTACTCTAAACCTCATAAACATTTATGGAATACTTTAATCCAAGTCCATTTTCCGATCTAATAACACGCATTAAATAACATAAAACATGTTAATCGATTTGTCTTCTTTTGCTTGTGATTTTTAAAGTTTTGCCCATAGTTTTAAGACTTTTTAGTTTACCTTAAGCGTTATGATTTATACGCACGTGCGTACGGGAGTATAATCTGTATGTTCGTCTGAGTGTGTATGGTTATAATTAAAGATCATGCGATCATGACCAGCAACCAGTGTCGAAACTAAAATACTTCTTCAGTAATATTGAAGGCAACGGGGGTTCTTGACATTCTTAAGTTTTATTAATTAACATTTTTCAAATAAACAGTAGCTAAAATTTTGCATGTATTTGTACTACAAAAAGAGGAGACAAGAAATTAATAGTCAAATGACAGATCAGTTTGTAGTGGTTCTTCCCATCCTCTTGGTAAGGTTTCAATGCTAGGATGTAAAGGCGTGCACAGAAACATTCGAAATCCATCTTAAAGGCACTTGATCCGCTTTGAATTAACATTATTTCGAAAATAATAAAGTTCTTACTGTATTCAGAATTGAATTATATTGACAAAACATATTTTTCCATGCCTTACCATAACAGTAAAACTATTATTAAACGCAGTTTACATTTTATGAAAATACATATTTGTGGATAATATTTTTGACCTTGACACGGAATTCAAACATAGTTTTGGTGGAGAAAATATGAATATGTTGGTTTTCAGCACCAGTATCAGGGTGGCGAAATTAATTGCCCGTATTGTCCCAGAGAATGAACAGATAAGTGAAATATATAATTGCTTTACGGACAAATTGCAAAATGCATTTTCAAAAACGGACAAGTACGGCAATATCAGATTTTGCCACCCCTGAGTATGAAACACTGATGACTTACTTAACCTTCCACAATATGTTTGTTTGTTTATTTGGAATTTTCGCCGTTTTTTTTAAGTATTTCAGTCATATCACGGCGGTCAGTTAACCTACTCACACTTTTCCTGCGCAAGCTTAGCCGATCTAAGCGGTTTACCAGTACTAACTGCACATACTAATGCCAGTAACTGACAACTGCCCTACTTGAATCAGAGGTACGGGGATAATGGCCGTAGAAATAAACACAACACGTAATACACGTGTTTCCCAATTCAAGGTTCAGCATGGTTAAATTCTATACAGGTAGGTAAACAGGCGTTGTAGAGTCTTTTGCAGTATGCAATAGTGTAACGATTGTAACGTTGTTTTATTCAAATGTTTACTTTCTACATAGGAAACTATGATTTTTATAGCGTTTATTTTATGAGCAATACGAATTTGGAGGCTTTAACAGTATAGTAAGAACAAACAATGCCCACTGATATTGTTACTCAATAAACGCTAAAATATTCTAGACACAAAATGTATTAAACAAAATGATCTTTCAAATTTACACAAAAATACAGCAACAGATGCATGTATTTACATGTACATAAAGCATTATTTGTTAAAAAAGTACACAATTAAACAGTCTGATAAATATTGAAATATTTTTTCAGCTGTACACATTACAAGATTGATACAGAGTTTACAATGCATCAACAAGTGTATATGTTGAAAGACTATTTAAAGACATTATTTACCAATCTTGGTCTGCACAAGGTAACGTGAATGTGTTTTTACACCCCTTAATTGTTATGATATACTAGAAACTTTTTTGCTAAACCATTTGAACACTGAAAAACTAAATTTTAATAATAATTTCTATGATATATACAGTGGATCACCGTTATTTCGAATACCGTTAAACCAAATTATTTCGAAGTTAATGTTTGGTCCTTTTTTTTCTTCTATATTAGAAAATTGTTGTTTAGTCCAAACATTGCAATTTAAAATTATCGCTACTTAGACCCAATTAGTCCGGTCCCAACACTTGTTTTTGAGTGCAGATAAAGTTTTAACACCTTTCCTGCTAATATATGCTCTCGGCTTGACTTTTACACCTTGGGTTGATGATCGATTAAACCAACTGTTATTAATTAATTTTTGTCTAATAAAAGCGTTGAAATCCATTGTTTCATTTAGCTTAGATAAGAACACGGGTGTCAAATCTTTTAAGGCAATATACTTGTATTCAATAAAATAAAATAACAGTACATCAAATAGATTGTCATAATTGACTTATAACACGAAACAGTGAAACCCCTATCATTTTTATGTAGTCTGAGATTTTACATTTTATTCTGAAGAAAAAAAAAAAATGTTTAATTCAAAAAAGCGTTATTTCGAAGAATTTGTATCGGTCCGGACGACTTTGAAATAACAAATGTTTTGTACATGTACTTAACACATTTTCCTTGCTAAGGTAATGAAGAATCTAATTCTTACAACTCGCAATGATTCATATGATATACAGTATATCATATACTAGACACACCATTTTTGCTAAGCTGGCTAACTACATTCTTACAACTGTATACATTGTACTCGACACAACTTTCTTGCAAGGCCACGTTGACACGAGCGACCTATTGGTGAATCATATGTTGACTGTCAATACATCACTCGACATACATCATGTCTTCACATTCCAATGCACTTATTGCTGATATGAGACGTGTCGTGGGTAAATGGGGCTTAATGCATGTGCGTAGTGTCGTCCTGGATTAGCCTGTACAGTCTGCACAGGCAAATCCAGGATGGTACTTTCTACTTTTAAGGTATTTTCTGTTTTATGGAAATCTCTTCTAAACATAAATCCAATGTAGGCGGAAAGTGCCATCCTGGATTAGCCTGTGCGGACTGCACAGTATGATCCGGGACAACACTTTACGCACATGCATTAAGCCCCGTTTTCCCATGACAGTACACACACCTCATATATTTAAATATGAATGTTCATCAAACATTTTCTAGGTAAAAAAAAAAGACGACACCTCGATTCATAATTACATTTCTTGGTCCTTTGATGATATACTAGATATGCCAGGGTTCATACAAACCAAAATTCCATGATATTTCCATGGCATCACTCAGTTTTGCATGATACTAAAGTAAAAAAAGTACACTAATATCCACATTTTATTTGATCTACATAATAAAATTATTGTTCTAGGCTGATTCTCACTCTGTAGAAAAGAATAGAATTGCTTGTAGGGCTCCAATACATGTCTGTCCATCATTACACTCTTGATTTAAATTTTTTTGTTTGAATATGTTTCAATGGATTGTATCATTTTTATGCACTTACAGACATATTCAAGGATACATTTCAACTTTCCATGAACATTTGTGAAAATTCATGATTTTTCCATGACAAAATCCAAATTATCAAGATTCCATGATTTTTTCAGACAACGCCCATTTCCCATGACTTTTCCAGATCTGTATGAACCCTGTATGCACACTCAGGCTCAGTCATGAACATATCCACGAGTATCATTCCCATAGTTACAACCAAGTTTCTAACTTGATCTAGATACATATACACTCTTGGCCCAATTTAAGTCGGGACTGTCAAACTCTCCGCAACAAGGGGCAAAATATCATCCGTTTTTAACCGCCAGTTTATGATGTTTTTGGACACAGCACACCAGTTTTCCCCATGCCTAGGCTCCGAAGTGGAACAGCGCTTTCGAACTTGTGTCTGGGATTCCTGTGTAATAAAAATAAATTTAATGACATACTTGTACTGGGTGAACAAGAGAAGACAACAAAATGCTCAAGGTCCATTAAACACTAAGACAGTTCTGCTTAATAAGTTAATGATTGTCAAAGTTCATGCAAATGCATTCACCAGGGTTGCCAGCACATGGGGCAAAACACATTCCCTGACTTTCCATTGACTTTTCCCTGACTAAACCCAGTTTTTCACTGACCAAAACAACCTATTTTCAACAGCCTCCTCCTCCCCTTGTAGCCATGCAAAGCTTCAGAAATGTAAGTCCATGAATAAATCACACTAGGACATTTACAAAAACTGTTAAGATATATATTTGTGACTAAAATAAGCATTTATGTGTTTATACATAAATGTTAGTGATTCAAAACTCCTGAAGACTGCCATAGCCATAACTTTCAAATTTGTATACATTATTTTTTTTACATTGAGGCATATTTTTCCCTGACTTTTTTCACTGACTTTTTTGGAATTTGATTTTTCACTGACTTTCTTTTCAAAATTTCCTGACAATTCACTGACCTTGAAAAACAAAAAATCAAATTTCCCTGACTTTTCAAGTCTGCTGGCAACCCTGTTATCATTCATTATTTCACACAAATAAAATACATGTTTATAGTTTAAACAAGCACTTCCTTTCTTTATTAAAAGCAAACGTTTTGTAAATTACTGTAGGTAGTTTTTACCTACAGTAATTTAACCAAAGTAGGATACAAAAAAGAGCTAGATGCAGCTCCTTGCTTATCTGCCCTGGCTAGTTTCCACGCGTACTTACCTCATCTCCATTCATCTGTTCGAACTTGTAGAAGTTTGCCCAAGCATCCCCATTATCCGGATCAATCTTCACCGTCCGGTTGAACCAGTCACGAGCCTTACCGATCTTACGTTCTGCCCAGAACATCCTGTAAATCAAGACAATTTGTGTCAAGGTCTAGCTAAGTGAGTCTAAAGTACCAAGAAGATCTAATTACTAAGACAGTCTAAGTCAGGCTTAGAACTATGCTGTGAATATTTATGTAGCATAATTGCTACAATAATGCCAGCATTCTTTTCTCAGTGATTTTTTATGCCCTCTGCATCTTGATGCGGGAGGGAGGCATATAGTGATTGTCCTGTCTGTCCGTCCTTCCATCCGTGACAAGGTTAAGTAGATTTTACCGTTTCGTCTAGCACCAACACCGCTTAATACAACACTTCAATATTACACAGTTGTTGCTTATGACCATTCCCTATCCACCCATATCACCCAACCTCACTTTGACCTTGACCGTGACCTAATTTGGACTACGAAATGGGCTTTCCAGCACCAAGCAGGTGCATAAGTGTTTATCAAACACAGAATCTTTCAAAATTTCCTAACTGCCGGTGTACATGAAATGGGAAACTTTGGCACGACAAATTTCAAAATAGGGCAAGTTTATAAAAGTGTATTTTTCATGAAATGTGTGGTTATTTTGCTTTTTTAATAATTTAATATATTCAAATATTACATCTACTGAACTTCTTGTTGACAATGATGCTGATTCAATTTATAATTCAATATTTTTTCTATTTACGCACCAACCTGTAAAATACTAATTACTTGGGGGAATAAAGTGAAAATTTGCGGGAAAAATGGAGGATATTTTGTCAGGGGAAACTGCCTTTAAATAGCACATTAGCTAAAAACAAGTAATGTGTCCACAGACACGGATGCCCCCAATTATGCAGCCTGTTCTTCAAGGCCCCGCTTTGTCTATATGCATACAAATTATTTTGCAAAAGGAGAATTGTCCTTTTATATTGTACTTTGTGCTAATGTATTCTCTTATTCTGTAAAGTAAGTCGAGGTATCACATATTTCCAATCAATAGTTTTAGTCCTGACAAAAAATCTTTATAAATCTTAACATTTATACATAAACTTGACATTTGACCTTTAAGTGTGACTTTAGATCAAGGTACCTGGTTCTTGCACAGGACACACCTTGACCTTGGACCTAGGGGCCTGGTTCCTGAGCGCGACAAACCATCTCACCATGCTTAACAATTGTGCCAAGTAATTTGAAATTCCTTCCATGCTGGACAAAATAATGCTCCAGACAGGGTTTATGGCTTAAATTCTTATATTTGACCTTGGGACCTGGTTCTTGCGCCTGACACACCGTCTCACTATGCTTAATACTTGTGCGAAGGTATTTGAAAATCCTCTAATTCTGGACAAAATTATGCTCCAGACAAGGTCTATGTCTTAAATTCTTATATGTGACCTTTGACCTATAAGTGTGACCTTGACCTTGTACCTCGGGACCTGGTTCTTGCGCCCGACACATCTCACTATGCTTAACACTTGTGCCAAGTTATTTGAAAATCCTCCAATGCGGGACAAAACAATGTTAAGTACAGAATCTATGGCTTAAATTCTTATATTTTGACCTTTGACCTTTAAGTGTGACCTTGACCTTAAACATAGGGACCTGGTTCTTGCGCGCGACACACCGTCTCACTATGCTTAACACTTGTGCCAAGTTATTTGAAACTGGACAAAATGATGCTCCGGTCAGGGTCAATGTATTAAATTCTTAGATTTGACCTTTGACCTTTACGTGTGACATTGACCTTGGACCTAGTTCTTGCACACGACACACCTTTTCACTATGCTTAACACATGCGCCAAGTTATTTGTAACTCCTTAAATGCTGGACAAAATGATGCTCAGGACAGGGTCTGTCTTAAATTCTTATATTTGACCTTAAGACCTACGTGTGACCTTAACCTTGGACACAGTTCTTGCGCGCGACACACCTTCTCACTATGCTTAACACTTGTTTCAAGTTATTTGAAAATCCTCCAATGCTGAACAAACATTCAAGTGTGACCTTGACCTTGAACCTAGGGACCTGGCTCTTGCATGCGACACACCGTCCCATTATGCTTAACATTTCTGCAAAGTTATTTGAAAATCCTCCAATGCTGGACAAAGTTATTGTCCAGACAAGAATCTGAACATAAGTACACCATCATTGATGGTGTGGGCATAAAAATAACTGTTTCTTGCAGTAATTCCACAAATATACAAAAATATAAATCACACGTTTACATATAACATACTTTGATGCAGCCAAAAGAACATTGGCATCATGTTCACATCTTCTCAGTGCGTCAACAGACTTGGTCTTCCTCTGGGGGCGGGGCTCCATGAAGATTGCCTCCGCCCACAGGATTCCGGAGGAGGGGCATTCCTGAAGAGCTGCAACAGGGGAGGTAACAACTTGAACACCCTAAAATATGCTGTGCATTAAGAAGATCATGCACTTGGACAGATTCAAGTGGAGCCAAAATTAGTGCGATTTTACAATTCAAAAGGTATATAACAATGGAATTTTCAATGAAAAAAAACATCCACAAGTTTCAATTAAAACCGAAAACAGACACAATTTGAAAGCATACATACATGTATGCATTTCGCTGAAAATATAAAATTTTAACCACATAGGTGCAGAAGATAACAAGAGAAAAATGCGGAAACTGTATTAAAGCTTGATTTTTTATTTTTCCGATGGGGGTACATGTAAAAACCAATGTTGGTGAAGAAGAATGGAAGTTTCATGTTGATGATCTAAAATGTATGCAGTAAAGTTTCATCAAGATTGATCAAGAACTTTAGAAAATATGACAGGAATACAAAACTTAAACGCAAATTCTATTTTTAACTCTAGTGGCCATTTTATGCAGTGAGGCAGAACCATTTGAATAAGTTTGGTTGAGGACCACTAAACGAAAATTGGTGTGAAATTATTTGAAAATCTAGCCATAAGTCTAGAAGAAATTGGCGTTTACACATATTTCTATTTTCTAGCTCTAGAGGCCATTTTGTGCAGTGAGGCGGAACCATTTGAATAAGTTTGGTATAGTGTAGTTTCATCAAGATTGATAAGAACTTTTAGAAAATATGACAGGAATACAAAACTTTAATGCAAATTCTATTTTTAGCTCTAGTGGCCATTTTGTGCAGCGAGGCGGAACCATTTGAATAAGTTTCGTAGAGGAACACTTAACGAACATTTGTGTAAAATTATTTGAAAATCTAGCCATAGGTTTAGAAGAAAATGGCGTTAAGACATAATCCTATTTTTAGCTCTGGCGGCCATCTTGTGCTGTGAAGCGGAACCATTTTCACGGGTTTGGTAGAGGACCATCCAAGGAACATTTCTGTAAAGTTTCATGAATAATGACCAAGAACTTTTGAAAATATGACAGGAATACAAAACTTTTACGCAAACTGTTAATGGCATCGCAACGAAACCACCCGCCCGCCCAACCAACCGACCGGTTTTCGCTAATCTATAAGCCGAGATTTTTCGTTGAAAAATCTGGCTAAAAAGTTGACAAATGCATTTGTAACTTGTCACTCTAAATATCTATACCTATGAAAACACTACATACAACTTTGCATCAGACACACAACATGTAGGAGGAAGTGACTTGCTACTTATTTCCATTGTTCTGTTCCAAACAACCTTGCTTAACACACCTTTATTACAAGTTCTTCTTAATGCACTGTGCACACAAGAATTCAGACCTACTAGTTCACCGATATATCTAGATATCACTCTCTAGATGTGTACTCTCATGTAATAAGAAATGACTTGCTACTAAATGCACTGCCTTAATTTGGAACATGAATAACACACAATGATAACAGGAACTTCTAAACACACCTTGACGAGGTCCTGGGACAGTTTTCATAAATACTTCTTAGGAAAAAACTTAAAACTTATGTCGTACTTCTGTGAAATGTTAGTTCACATTGTCTATGTAAAATTCAACTATGTAAAATTTTTGACATAGGAGCTTTACGGATACGGGTCCAGTATTCCTACCTTCATCACACACACACTGATAACTAGAATTTCTAATCTTTTAGCCGTGAGAATCATGTTTCTCTGAGAAACATGATTCTCACACTCTCTTTACTAAAACTTCTTATCCATTAGCATGAGAAAAGCAAATCACCCACACATTGATTACCGGTACGAGAACTTCTTATTCTTTAGCTATGAGACAGGTAATTACCCACACATTGATTACTAAAACTTCTTATTCTTTAGCCATGAGAAAGCAAATCACACACACATTGATTATTAAAACTTCTTATTCTTTAGCCATGAGAAAGCAAATCACACACACATTGATTACTAGAACTTCTTATTCTTTAGCCATGAGAAAGCAAATCACACACACATTGATTACTAAAACTTCTTATTCTTTAGCCATGAGAAAGCAAATCACACACACATTGATTACTAGAACTTCTTATCCATTAGCCATGAGAAACGCAAATCACCCACACATTGATTACTAGAACTTCTTATTCTTTAGCTATGAGAAAGCAAATCACCCACACATTGATTACTAGAACTTCTTATTCTGTAGCCACGAGAAAGCAAATCACCCACACATTGATTACTAGAACTTCTTATTCTTTAGCTATGAGAAAGCAAATTACCCACACATTGATTACTAGAACTTCTTATTCTTTAGCCATGAGAAAGCAAATCACACACACATTGATTACTAGAACTTCTTATTCTTTAGCCATGAGAAAGCAAATCACACACACATCGATTACTAGAACTTCTTATCCATTAGCCATGAGAAACGCAAATCACCCACACATTGATTACTAGAACGTCTTATTCTTAAGCTATGAGAAAGGTAATTACCCACACATTGATTACGAGAACTTCTTATACTTTAGACATGAGAAAGCAAATCACACACACATTGATTACTAGAACTTCTTATCCATTAGCCATGAGAAACGCAAATCACACACACGTTGATTACTAGAACTTTTTATTCTTTAGCCATGAGAAAAGCAAATCACCCACACATTGATTACTAGAACTTCTTATTCTTTAGCCATGAGAAAAGCAAATTACCCACACGTTGATTACTAGAACTTCTTATCCATTAGCCATGAGAAACGCAAATCACTCACACATTGATTACTAGAACTTTTTATTCTTTAGCCATGAGAAAAGCAAATTACCCACACATTGATTACTATAACTTCTTATCCTTTAGCCATGAGAAAAGCAAATTACCCACACATTGATTACTAGAACTTCTTATTCTTTAGCCATGAGAAAAGCAAATCACACACACTGATTACTAGAACTTCTTATCCTTTAGCCAAGACAAACGCAGACATTGATTATGAGAAAAACAAATCAGACACACTGATAACTAAAACTTCCAAACACACTCAAAACACGATGGTCCATCTTACCTTTAGCCATGAGGTTTTGGGCAATGTTCCTCATTCCGGCCCGGTTCTCCAGACGCACGGCCTCCAGCCAGAGTTCCGCCGTATGTGGGTTCTTGAGCCGCGCCTTCTCTAGGATTGATCGCGCCTTGATCAGCTGACCGATCCTCTCCTCTAGACGAGACAGCAACAGACATAGCGGAATGGCGTGTGGACATTTCTTCAACTGGAAAACATCAGATATAAAGCATACAGTAATTTTATGGTGTGTGGACGTTTCTTCAACTTGAAACATTAAATGTAAGTCACACAGTAATTTTATGGTGTGTGGACATTTCTTCAACTGGAAAGAATACAGTAATTTAATTGCAAGCTAATGTTTTTTCAACTGGAAAAATCATATGTAAATTTCAATTTATATACGTAAAACATGTGGTTAGTTCATAAATGTAAAGCATATATTCAGACATTTTTTCAACGGGGAACATGAAATGTAAAGCAAAATTTAATTTAAACATACAATTAAATGACTATTTTTCTCCTTTATGAATGGGATCCGTATCCCTATTCGGATATCCATATCAGATATCCAAATACTATCCGTATCCTTTTTTTGTGTTATGGTAAATTTTATTGCATTGAATGCTAATGTAGCATTTATTTGCAAGATGAAATGATGATCTCCTTAATAAAGTAACATTTCTTGGCATAATGCAGTTTTGTTATTCATTTTGTATTAAAATGTGCTTACCAATTTTATGCAAATAATCCTACAACCTCAAAGTATCTGAAATACATGTCATGATTGGCATGCACAAGTATATTAATCACTCTTTAATTTCTTTTTCAAGACAACATAATTATGATATAATACATCATTGAATTTTTACCACTTTATGAACAATCCCATTTAAATAGTACATGTTCTAAAAAGTCAAGTCTGACAATTTTATTTATTTAAAGACAAGCAAATAATATATAGCGCTGACTATGTTACACTCTAAGATAACTAGAACTTCGCAAGTCGGATGTGTCGCCTGATGCCGGATAGCTTACGTGAATCCAAATGAAGAAGCACTTAAGGTTAATGCTCAATTTTTTTAAAACAGATTTATTGAAATCTTCAAAAACACTGCACTCTGGCTAATTGCAAAGAAAAGACTAAATAAAACCAAAAATGCGACACAAAAATAAGGATGAAAATTTACAAAGTGCAATAACTCAGAAAGTATGAGGTGCAGAGCAAAGGTTCTTGTGCACTGCACTTCTCCTCAATGAGATCTTTCTACCTATGAAGTTTCAAGTTGATAGCTTTCATAGTCTAAGAGTAATGCTCCAGACAAAAATTAAGTAAGAAAATAAATTAAGTAAGAAAATAAACAAAGGGCAATAACTCCAAAAGTATGTGATTCAGAGTAACAGTTCTTGTGCACTGCACTTCTCCTCAATGAGATCTATCTTCCTATGAAGTTTCAAGTTGATAGGTTTCATAGTCTTAGAGTTATGCTCCGGACAAGCGAAAGGGGCTGCCGCCGCCGCCGCCCACAAAGTAACACCTATATGTTGCCTATTCAGGCGACACAAAAACTAGACACAGATGTCCTCACGATGCATGTTTGGACACAGACAAAAGGCGTGTCACCAACCTTAATTTTGGCCTTCACACATTTATTTCCATTGGCTGCTCATGGTTGCAGCCAAAATTATTTTCATAACGATCACCTACACGTTAAGGTTGTTCAGCTGTGAAAGTTTGAGCAAAATCCGCCAAGCAGTTAAAAAGGAGTTGACTCCACAAAATTTCGGGTAGTATACATGTATATTCTATAGTCGAAACAATGAACGGGCCATAATTCTGCCAAAAATTGGTCGCAGCCAAAATTCCTTCCTTTACAATCACCTACACATTTTTCAGCTGTGAAAGTTTGAACGCAATCTGCCCATCAGTTAAAGAGGAGTTGAGTCCACACAATTTTATAGTGGAAAAAACAACAAAGGGCCATAATTCTGCCAAAATTGGTAGCAGCCAAAATTCCTTCCTTTACAATCATCTATACATAAGGTTTCTTCAGCTGTGAAAATTTGACACAAATCGGCCCAGCTGCTAAAGAGGAGTGTCGATCGGAACATAGATTGCAACTACATTTGGAAATGAAAGTGACAAGCAAGTTCAACAATACAATGGGAAAATTGATGTTCACTTGATAAAGTATCCGAATCCTTTTTAAATTTCCAGATACTTGACCAGTATTCGGATATTCGGATATACAAAATACTCTTAAGCATCCCAAAAGTACTGACACTGACAACTTTTCACATGATCTTGCCACATACCCCTTGATTGTATGCATCCCTGGCATCACTGGTTCTACCCGCCTGATCCTCAATCTGTCCTCGCATCATCCACAGCTGAAAACATGTAAAGAAAATGCATATTGTGTATTAAGCCCCGGTCACACTGTCACGATTTTGGCTACGACTGCCTACGATTTACAAAATCTTGGCGAAGCGTGGAAAATCTGAACACATACTAACCGGCATCTGTGTGAATCTTGAAAAATCTTGGGGGATCCTGATCTATCATGAAGCGCTACGACAGTTTTTAACATGTTCAAAACATTCGTGGCTTATCGTAGCGCCGCCACAATTTTTCAAAAACGTGGAACAATCCTAGTGCCATCGTATCTCAATATGGCTTATTCTTACAGCCATCGTAGAGGCATTTGTGGCCTTTCGTGTTTAATCGTGGTAAATCGTGACTGATTTTATGACATATATGTTACAAGTCTGTGGTACGTTATAGTACGTTTTGCTACGTATATGGTACGGATTTCTACACTTGCCCTACGGTTCAGTTACGATTCTAGTAGGATCTTCAGCGACAACTATCATGACTACTCATGAATATACACGATGGACCACGACAACGCGTTACCTGTAAGGTTAATCGCGATGTTACTACGTTTGCCTACGTTGGTGTCACTATTATGCATGAGGCATCGTGATGTCCAAATCGCCATGAAGCGTAGAGAAGTGTGAGAATTATTGGCTGCTCATAGTTTTACCCTAACAAATCTTTTATAATCTTACTACAATCTTAGGAGAAACGTTAACAATCGTCTGTAATCGTCTGTTACTGTAGCGTATACCTGGCGCTAGCCTATTACAACCGTAACAGATCGTATCATATCTTGGGAAACCGTGGTGAATCGGCTGCGGAAACCTACAGGTGTCGTTGATATTCATAGTCACCTCCTACAACAACCGTAGGTATACGTAGGAAGATACAATCGGGCAACTGTGCATCCCGACTGATCACGATTAACACGTCCACGATCAATCGTGGGCTATTGTAGCCAAAATCTTGACAGTGTGACCTGGGCTTTACTGATAGCTAGGAATGGTAGCAAATACCAAAATTAGTATTTGAATATTCACCCTTTCATTAAATCAAATATTCAATTTGTATTAAGTACTTTGCTTTGTGGCCTGGTTGATGTAATATAACTGTTTTGTATGATTTTTTGTACCAATTGCTTTTAGTATTGTCGCATCTCCATTAAAGGAACTTGTTCGTAGATTTTCGTATTTTTTTAAAAAGGTTACTTAATGTCTTAAATGCAAAACTAAAGTTGATGGAAAAAAAATAATATTACAAAAATATATTTTTTTTTTAAACGAAAAATAAAAAGTAATGCCTTTATCGGGTCTAGAACCTACAACCGCCATAATAAAAAATATGTCAATTTGCCAATCTGTGAACAGATCTCTTTAACGAATTGCCTTTGAACGAATTGCACTATCTACATAACTTGTGACTAGCCTACTAAAACTAGCACAAATCAATTAAATAAATTGACACTCACACTACAGTGCCATTAGAAATACCATAATTACCCTAAGTATTGGGACACCCCAAATATTGGGACACCCCTAATTTTTAAAAAAAGAATAATTTAAAAAAAATAATATTTTTTTTGCGCCCCTTAATATTGGGACACATTTGAAAGTAGACTTATATCGTGTCTCTAAGTATTGGGACACTAAAATAACACCTTATGTTGCATAGCGACTTGTGATATTGCGCTTGCTTATCTATACACCATAATGTACACCATCACGGGTATGTTTACATGTAGTTGACACGTGGTGCAAACTGTGTACTCTACTGGAGCATGGTCTTCTCAATAAAGCTTCTCAATTAATTACCACTAAGTCCACAGCAAGAAATAATTGATCTTATAGGCATCAAAGATCCTTATTATTTATAATTAAATATTTAATATTTTAGTAAGCGAGTATTATCCCAAAGAAATAAAACTAATAAGAGATGTTTGTAAAACATGTATGTCCCCCGACTTGCAGCCAAGTCGTCAATATGTGCAATTGTTAAGAGATTTTTTTTATATTGTATGTGCACATTAATACATGGGGAGGAAATTAAAGTTGATGCTTTAGAAAGTAAATATAAAGCTGAAAGAATGATAGAGTATAATTATGGATTTATTTTTTTACAGTCTATTATATAAGGATACCTGTTTTCTCTTTGATTTAAACATCAAATAGGCCAAAACATCTCTAGATATCCTGCGGAAACAAAATGGTCTACTGAGAAAACAGTTTTCATGTAACAAACCTCTGTGACCTTGACCTTTGACCTCAAAATTGATAGGCATCTTCCTTTCCTCCCGAGTAACCAGCATACCAACTTGGATGATCGTAGGTCAAAGCGTATTCTACATATCATGCGGAAACGAAATGGTCTACAGAGGAAACAGTTTTCATGTTACAAGCCTCTGTCACCTTGACCTTTGACCTGTTCACCTCCAAATTGATAGGCGTCTTCCTTTCCTCCCAAGTAACCAGCATACCAACTTAAATGATTGTAGGTCAAAGCGTTCTATAGATATCGTGCGGAAACAAATTTCATGTTACAAGCCCCTGTGACCTTGACCTTCAACCTGTTGACCTCAAAATCAATAGGCGTCTTCCTTTCCTCCCAAGTAACAAGTAACCAGCATACCAACTTAAATGATCGTAGGTCAAAGCGTTCTCTAGAGATCGTTCGAAAACGAAATGGTCTACGGACAGACCGGCCGACCATCCGACGGACAGATGCAAAGCAATATACCCCCACTTCTTCGAAAGGGGGGCATAATGAATTGGTTCAAGACATAGATATATGCAGAATAGATTGCATCATATATTGCCCTAAATGTTGGGACACAATTTCAAGAATTATTTTTTTATGTCCCTAAAGGTATTCAACCCATAATACTCAATGTCTAGAACACCACAAATCATATTACTTTCTTGAAGGCATTCATATCTGGACTCTTCTGCAAAATTTTAGGAGATTTTACTGTTTGGTTTGTCAGATATAGTTTTTTAATTACCATACCCCCTCTATTGCTAAACACATCAAAAACTGAAAAGCTATAGGCATCTTTACAAGTGAAATACTTTATTAATATTTCATAAACTTCATATAAATATACATTTATGAATGGTATATTGAACACATATTATGAAAATAATCAACAATTATTCTTGAATGAATTTATATGAAAGTAATATGTACTCATATTGCTAATTATATTTATGATCGATGAGAATTTTCCTGTTCTATTTCTTGAAAGCCATGAAAAAAACGTGATAAACTTGCTTATTTTATGCATGTTCTGAATCTAAACCATAATATATTTTATTCTTGGACTATAAGCCACACAATGAAGGCAAAACAAATAAACTTTACCGTGCAAATTTGAAAAATTTAAACAGTTTTTAACACTACCCCCATAAAAAATTAAGCCGGATTTTTTTTTTCAGAAATACCGTTTTTTAATATTTTTAAATAATTATTGAGAACCTAAGAAAGATACTCCAAGAAAACTTTTAAAAAGTTCTTAGATACAAAATACAAGCAATATATAAAATTAGTTCCATAACTTTTGAACATAAAACATTACAATTAAACTTACTTTCATCATTGTATATTCTATTATAAACAATATTTATTCAAAAAGTCTAAAACACATAATCTAGAATATGGACAAAAGAGTTGTTTTAACTAAATTAACAATTACTACATTTTATCAATGAAATAAATACAAACATAATAGACAGAACCAATATGTGCTGCATTAACACATTTTCATCTAAAAAAAACTACGTTCCAGGCCATGTCCATCATGAACTTTACTGGGTTTAAAAAATGGCTGTTTTTCAAAAAAATCCGCTAATTTGTGTTATAAAAGTTTCCAACGTCCTTTTTGCAACTGTAATATAGGGCTTCCCATCCATTATATTTACATGTTAAATAGTAAATAAACTGTCCGCGCCTTCACAGTTGAATGTTTCGATGGTACATGTCCTCTGCCGTAGTATTTTTATCACGTCAGTATAGGAAAGAAGACCCAGAGAATCAATGTTTCTGGCCTTCTCATTTTTGAACATCAGCTGGTTGCGCCCAGCTGTTGATGAATATGGGAATGCGACTGCTACTAGCGATGCCTCTGGTTGAACACTAACAGCCTGGTCGCCATCTAACATGTCGCCCATCGTACTGGATGTGTGTTTGCTTTTCTGGACAGCAGCATCACTAAAAATAAGTTTTCAGTACACAGTTTTACAGTAGATTCTACTTACAGACTGATATTAATTTATACAACAATCATTGCTTTAATAATTGTCTGATATGGCACCGATGTCAGCTGAGCAAAATTTAATGCCAAATGTTGAATTTTTAGAATTGTTTTAGTAACTGACTTAAAACGTTATGTTATAACACTTAACAGAATGACAGAACAAAATTTGATGGCATTTTCAATATGGAAATTGTAACATAATTATATCATTATGTTAAAACATAGAACTTTGTTAAATAAGCTTGGAAACTAATACTAGTACTTCATCATATAATATTTCCAAACTTTATGTTCCGTGTATTAATAAAAATCAAACATTTTTATTTAGTATATTTACACGACCATTCATGAGTTGTCAATATCTCGGTAACTATTACCAAACAAACAAATAGCTTTACAATTAGATAATGAACTGATACTAACCTGTACACAGCTTGGTATTAGGCTTGCCGTTTGACTTGGTTTCTTTGTCAGTTTTCCAATAGAGAACATTACTAACATCACATTAGTCAATGTTACAGTCGAACTAATATGCTTCTTGGTAAGTTTTTTCCAACCACACTGTCACAGATCATGGCAGCTGATCATAGCCGACAAAATTTACATTGTTACTGTGTCTTTTTCTCTTGATCGGTTATTACGTTTTCGTCAGTCAGAATAATTTATATCAAGGTAAATAAACGCTGTCATATGCACATAAAATTGAATAAACGTTCAAATGATCATGATTTCCAAAGGGAACAAACTCCGATTCTACTTTCGTTTTAATTATACTTGTTACATTTTAATTGTTACTTTATATCTAATTTGCCTTTAAAAGCGACGAAATTAATATCTGAAACAAATACTACGGTGTAGCTAAAGAAATATATACTTTTTAAAAAAGTTTTGTATGTATTCTGAATGCGAACGGTAATGTACGGACGGCTACGGCTTTCGTCGAAATTACACGGAAATTAACGAGCTAATGATGGGTCGAATACCTTAATATTGGGACAATAACATTTTTAATTATTTATAAGTGTCCCAATACATAGGGTAATTATGGTAGCTAAGTACATGTAAGCCTCAACTCAATTAAAAGTTTAGTTCTTTACTGTATTTAACTTCTATTCTATGTATTTTCTACCTTGGGGAAGTCTGGGTAGTGTTTGGTGGCATCCTCCAGCAGGGTCTTGGCGTTGTCTATCTCTCCCATGCACCACTCCAGCTTCACTGACTTCATGAACACCTGCAACACAGCACCAGGGGAATAATACTTCAGTTCATCACTGGAGTTAAGAAAGGGAAACTCTGCACTGGGCAATGTCAGGGGACACAACTAGAACTTGAACTTTGATGGCAAGGGACAAAATGCACTGACTTCATGAACACCTGCAACACAGCACCAGAGGAATAATACTTCAGTTCATCACTGGAGTTAAGAAAGGGAAACTCTGCACTGGGCAATGTCAGGGGACACAACTAGAACTTGATAGCTGATAAGCCCAGCCAGCTAGAATTCTTATACTATTGCTTGGGCTCAAGAAGTCAGTCTATGAATTCTTTTGAATCTGAGAAAGCTCGGTTCAGAATGTTTTAATGTACAACTTGTGCTAGTTTTGGCCACTGGAGGTACAGACAGTGAACACATACAACACAGCACTAAGTTATAGGTGGCATTGTACTATAATGGGCATAATATAACCTTTGAACTTCAATGATGTGGATATAAATGGATATATCAGTAACAATGATATCACTACCTGGAACTTCGATAACTGGAATTAGCTTTCAAAATTACAGCCTGGAGAGTCACTGTAACTGTTAGTGATGGTGGTATCACACATTTATAACCCTTTGAAGAAGAATACGGATAACAACTAACATCACAAAAAGTGGTACATCTACATCTGACATCAATGGCGGTAAAATTTCAATGAAGGCAATATAACTAAACTTTCATCCAATGTTACAGCTACATTGTCAGTGCAGGGAATTCCACATTGTAAATATTAAGGGATGTAACTAGAACAGACACTGAAAATGATATGAATATGACATTCCCCACAGAACACATACTATAACTTATTGTCATTGACACTGATATGAGCAAATATATCTAGAATGTTCACAGTTTGGAAAACAAGATTCTGTGTTTGATAAACACACATGCCCCCGGTTGGGGCTGAGTCCAAATTAGGTCAAGTGTTGTAGTAAGCGGTGTTGGTGCTAGCCAAAACGGTAAAATCTAGTTAACCAAGAAATGGCACTTTTGAATTATTTTACGTCCAAATTAGGTCAAGGTCAACGTCAAAGTGAGGTTGGGTGATATAGGTGGATAGGGAATGTCATAAGCAACAACTGTGTAAGTGTGACAGTGTTGTAGTAAGCAGTGTTGGTGCTAGACGAAACGGTAAAATCTACTTAACCTTGTCACAGACGGAAGGGCGGACGGAAGGACATACAGGACGATCACTATATGCCTCCTGCATCAAGATGCCGGGACATAAAAACAATCAAGTTCTCAGCTACAACTTGAACATTTAAGACAACAATGTTGCATAATGTAAAATTTCCACAACACCAATACACTCATCTGCTGAATTATGCCAGGACAGTTCCTTTTCTAGCTCTTGTAATTAAATATTATTGTATTTCCTTCTAATTGGCCTAAAACAGGTCCCTCCCCTGAAATTGGGGCCCTAAGGCCCTGGTAGATGGGGAAATGCTCACATGTTATGTTGTTTCCATGGTTACTACATTTGTGAATAACATTAACAGTAAACTGAAAAGTAACTTTTAAATGCAGATGATTTGAGTTTGATTATCATACGCAATACGACTAACGATCCGCTTTAAAGTTTTAAAAAGCCGACCAAGTGGTATTTAATGTCAATATTAAATGTCAATACTGAATGTCAAAAAGTAACTACAAAAACTCCCGTACTTAAAACTTTGGAGAATTACATGTATTCACTGAACTAAGGAGGGAAAATTAAACTCCCAGATAAGGGGAGTGGAGCTATTATTCAGCCCCAGAAATAATGAAATTAAACTCCCAGATAAGGGGAGTGGGGCCATTATTCAGCCCCAGATAAGGGGTGTGGGCCATAATTCAGCCCCATATAAGGGGCGTGGGGCCATAATTCAGCCCCAGATAAGGGGAGTGGGGCCATTATTCAGCCCCAGTTAAGAGGTGTGGGGCCATTATTCAGCCCCAGATAAGGGGAGTGGGGCCATTTTTATTCAGTGCCAGATAATGGGAGTGTGGCCATTATTCAGTCCCAGATAAGGGGAGTGGGGCCATTATTCAGTCCAGATAAGGGGAGTGGGGCCATTATTCAGCCCCAGATAAGGGGAGTGGGGCCATTATTCAGCCCCAGATAAGTGGAGTGGGCCATTATTCAGCCCCAGAAATAATGAAATTAAACTCCCAGATAAGGGGAGTGGGGCCAATATTCAGCCCCAGATAAGGGGAGTGGGGCCATTATTCAGTCCCAGATAAGGGGAGTGGGGCCATTATTCAGCCCCAGTTAAGGGGTGTGGGGCCATTATTCAGCCCCAGATATGGGGTGTGGGGCCATTATTCAGCCCCAGATAAGGGGAGTGGGGCCATTATTCAGCCCCAGATAAGGGGAGTGGGGCCATTATTCAGCCCCAGTTAAGGGGTGTGGGGCCATTATTCAGCCCCAGATAAGGGGTGTGGGGCCATTATTCAGCCCCAGATAAGGGGTGTGGGGCCATTATTCAGCCCCAGATAAGTGGAGTGGGGCCATTATTCAGCCCCAGATAAGGGGAGTGGGGCCATTATTCAGCCCCAGATAAGTGGAGTGAGGCCATTATTCAGCCCCAGATAAGGGGAGTGGGGCCATTATTCAGCCCCAGATAAGGGGTGTGGGGTCATTATTCAGCCCCAGATAAGGGGTGTGGGGCCATTATTCAGCCCCAGATAAGTGGAGTGGGGCCATTATTCAGCCCCAGATAAGGGGAGTGGGGCCATTTATTTAGCCCCAGATAAGGGGAGTGGGGCCATTATTCAGCCCCAGAAATAATGAAATGAGAGCCCTGGGCAACATACTCTGGCTGTAGGAGCGCTGTTTCTGGCACGCTGCAAGAGACGACGCGCTCGTTCAAACTCGTTATTTTCTGACTCCAGTTTCACGGCAGCCAACCAGATCTCTTCACTGTTTGGGTTGGACTGAAAGGCCAGGGCCAGAATGCTTCTCGCTGCTGGAACGTCTCCCTGAATAGCACAGATAACATAACTACAGTGTGGTGTATATGTTCGGATAAAAGGGAAAGGTTGAATGTTTTGGGTGATATTTTACAATCTTGTGAATGAATTTTGGTATACAAAATTTCATATTCTACATGTAAGAGCTCACTAAATGTCCCACTTGCAAATTCAGTGAATGTAATCACTGATCACAGAGTGTCTATCGTGCAAGGACAAGATAAGGGTGGCCTCTATCCCAAAACAATGTAACAGCTTCATACAGGAGTACATGAGTTTTGGCTTGCGTTTGGCATCAGGATAAAATCCAGGATAAAAATAAATTATTTTTTAGCATAATTTATACTACAAAGAACAGCTGCAAAACTTCATTGAAAATAAACTCTTTATGGACTATGGTTACAACTATACATAAGGCACACATTTTGCTGAATATGCTCAACATGTTGTGGAATTTACCGATCCTGGTTTTGCCATGAATAGTTTAAAGTCCTCCCAAGCTATTGTTAAAGGATTAATTTCCTTTCATCGAAAATCACAAACATTAGCACGTGCTCATTTGAATATCACAAATAATCTGCATGTGCTCTTTTGTATGAAGTAGTTTAAACGCTAAACATGTGATATTCTAGTGCGATGATTGGATAATATTGCAAATTAATTTGAATATGATTTGACATTTGTGGAGCGTCTATACTCACCGCCAGCCACTTGGACTTGGCTCCCATCAGCCAGAGGACCTCTGCCTTGGGACAATGTGCTACAGCCCTCTGTAGTAGGGCCTCGAGTGAGTCCCTGAAATACATTTGTGGCGCGTCGTGGGAAAACCGGACTTAATGCATGTGCGTAAAGTGTCGTCCCGGATTAGCCTGTGCAGTCCGCACAGGCTAATCCAGGACGGCACTTTCCGCTTTTATGGTATTTTCTGTTTCAAGGAAGTCTCTTCTAAACATATATCCACTGTAGGCGGAAAGTGCCATCCTGGATTAGCCTGTGCGGACTGCACAGGCTAATCCGCGACGACACTTTACGCACATGCATGAGGACCAGTTTTCTCATGACGCGGCTCATTTACACCATTATTTAGAACCATGTTAATACTAATTCAGCGCTACTTCGAAGAATTTTTCTGTTCCCCAATTTTTTTTAATTAATTTAACTTAAATATCTGTGTTAAATAAAAACTCAAATTGTCGCTGTTATTTGCTAATGGGCACAATAATCACTCATTAAGGTGTATGATTTTGTGTTCAGTTCTTGCAAGGTATACTGGGTAATTAAACTACTTTCTTACTGGTTCCACACCAATGTCAGACTTTAATATCGGTTAGTTGTCCATGCATGGGATAATTGTAAATATGATCAAAGAGCATACATGTTACCAAGTCACTTTTTCTTATTATATTGATTGAATATATAAGCTTACTGCAATATTCAATGTGTTAAACATGTACTAAGTAGAATAAATTCACAAACTTTTTCATTAATTATCATAGCAACCGCATCTATAAATTCAATTTCATGGCAAGGGTACTAAATATATATTTTACAATTTTGCAGAATTGATAAATAATTTTTTATTTATCCTTGTTTATCGGCCAATAACAACCATTTTTGATGCGTTGGAATTAAACATCGAGAGTTGTCTAATAGCCACGCATCAGAATGACAAAGAATTGTTTGTTGGCCGATAAACAACTATAATGCGAAAATTATTTAGATTCTAACATGATTTCACATATATATTTTTCAATTGTAATTGTACTTTTTACTATGCTATGCTGAAAATCGGGACTACTTTTTGCATTGTTTACTGGGAAGTTTAACAACGATAATTTAGTTCTTTGTCTATAGACAAATTAGCGAGTACATGTATTATGTTAGAATAAAAACTGCTTTGGTTTAGTGGATTAGGTATCCACACTGCAAGTGGGAGTGTGTTCCCTTCTCTGGGAGCATTCCTGCAATCTTTCCCAGAGACGCCAACCACTAATTCTACCAAGAAAAGTGACTCTAAATTATCTCAATAACCCTAAGGCTTCTGAAACTAAATGTCAAACGTCGTGAGAAAACCGGTCATAATGCATGTGCATAAAGTGTCGTCCCGGATTAGCCTGTGCAGTCTGCACAGGCTAATCCAGGACGGCACTTTCCGCTTTTATGGTATTTTCTGCTTCATGGAAGTCTCTTCTAAACATAAATACACTGTAGGCGGAAAGTGCCGTCCTGGATTAGCCTGTGCGGAATGCACATGCATTAAGACCGGTTTTCTCACGACGCGCCACAAATCAAGCTTTAACAAGAGCTGTTTGTACAACAGGTATGCCTCCTCTAGGTAAAAGGTAATCTTTGAAATATCAAGTTTGGTGAAGATGGGATGAAAACTGTAGGACAGAGCAGAAACAATTAAAAATGCAAATTTAAGATAAATAAATTAAAGGCCTTAACTCCACTACTACTGGGCTGATTTGGTTGATCATTGAACCTGACCCTGATATTATGCTCATAAAGATTTTTAAGAAGTCTGGTAAAGATAGCACAAACAATTATTGGACTTCAAGAGCCGAAATGGCTAAAAAGGTCAATTTTAGATAATTCAAGGGCCATTACTCTGCAATTCCTCGGGCAATTTGGCTGATTATCAACCTTGGCTCAGATATTGTGCCAAAAAACATTTTCATTAAGTTTGGTGAATATCGATGAAAACTGTTGGACTTAGAGAGCGGAAATGAAATTGGTCTACGTACCGACATCAGCAAACCAATACACCCCACCATCTTCGTTGGGAGGGGAATAATAAATTAGGTATAAACTTAACTAAATAAATGTTAAATCCTCACCTTGTACCATAGTTCTTCTCAAAGTATGCAGCCCGCAGCCAAATGCTCTTCTTGCTTGGGAATATGGACAGTGCATAGGCGTAGATTGCACGTGCACACTCGTATGCTCCATGCACCGCACACTGAAGCAGACCAAGAACATGACGTCTCTTAATATATGTACAGTAGGCCTTTTACATATGCACAACTATAAAAATCTTGAATATCAACATCTCTAATACACACCATGGACTGAAGGATTTTATTTGGTAGCTTATATCTATACAAATGAGCTTCATTATCTCAAACTTGGGTGGATATGCCAGATACATTTGTATGTCAAAGAGGTCAATAATTCCAGACTTTCTTCCTTCATGTACGTTGCTATCTTACCGACTCTGCGTCCTCCATCCATGTGTGTTTCTTGTCCTCCTCCTCTACACCCACTCCTATCACAGCCCTCCTGTAACCATGGAAACAACAACATGTGATATATCATCATACCAGAACGATTACCCCCACTCCTATCACAGCATGCCTGTAACCATGGAAACAACAACATGTGATATTATCATACCAGAAAGATTACACCCACTCCTATCACAGCATGCCTGTAACCATGGGAACAACAACATTTGATATAATCATACCTGATTGATTACACCAACTCCTATCACAGCCAGCCTGTAACCATAGAAACAACTCAACATGTGATAACATCATACCAGAAAGATTACAACCACTCGTTTCACAGCTCGCCTGTAACCATAGAAACAACAACATGTGACATCATCACACAAGAAAGGTTACACCCACTCATATCACAGCCCGCCTGTAACCATGGAAACAACAACATGTGATATCATCATACCAGAAAGATTACACCCACTCCTATCACCGCCCGCCTGTAACAATGGAAAAAACAACATATGACATCATCATACCAGAAAGATTACACCCACTGCTATCACAGACCACCTATGCCATGAAAACAACAACATGTGATATCATCGTACCAGAAAGATAACACCCACTACTATCACAACCCGCCTGTAACCATGGAAACAGCAACATGTGATATCATCATACCAGAAAGATTACACCCACTCCTATCACAGCATGCCTGTAACCATGGGAACAACAACATGTCATATAGTCATATCTGAAAGATTACATCCATTCGTATAACAGCCAGCCTTTAACCATGGAAACAACATAACATGTGATAACATCATACCAGAAAGATTACACCCACTCCTATTACATCCCGCCTGCAACCATGGAAAAAACATGTGATACCATCATACCAGAAAGATTACACACACTCCTATCACAGCCCGCATGTAACCATGGAATCAACAACGTGTGATATCATCATACCAGAAAGATTACACCCACTCCTATCACAGACCACCTGTAACCATGGAAACAACAACATTGTGACATCATCATACCAGAAAGATTACACCCACTCCTATCACAGCCCAACTAAACCATGGAAACAACAAAATGTGATATCATCATACCAGAAAGATTACACCCACTCCTATCACAGCCGAACTGTAACCATACAAACAACAACATGAGATATCATCATACCTAGTCCCTAGTTGTAAACTGACCCCCTGATGTGTACACACACTATGGCCTGACAGGTGTGCACACTGCCCCCAACCTCTATCAGGGCCGGGTTGTAAACTGACCCCCAGATGTGTACTCGCACTATGGCCTGAGAGGTGTGCACACTGCCCCTCCTCTATCAGGGCCCCGGCCCCAGTCGCTAGCTGTAAACTGACCCCAGATGTGTACTCGCACTATTGCCTAACAGGTGTGCACACTGCCCCCCACCTTTGTCAGGGCCCCGGGCCCAGTCCCTAGCTGTAAACTGACCCCCAGATGTGTACTCGCACTATTGCCTGACAGGTGTGCACGCTGTCCCCCCCCCTCCTCTATCAGGGCCCCCACCCCAGTCCCTAGCTGTAAACTGACCCCAGATGTGTACTCGCACTATTGCCTGACAGGTGTGCACACTGTCTCCCCCCCTTTATTAGGGCCCCGGCCCTAGTCCCTAGGTGTAAACTGACTCCCAGATGTGTACTCGCACTATGGCCTAACAGGTGTGCACACTGCCCTCCTCTATCAGGGCCCCGGACCCAGTCCCTAGCTGTAAACTGACCCCCAGATGTGTACTTGCACTATTGCCTGACAGGTGTGCACGCTGTCCTCCCCCCTCCTCTATCAGGGCCCCCACCCCAGTCCCTAGCTGTAAACTGACCCCCAGATGTGTACTCGCACTATTGCCTGACAGGTGTGCACACTGCCCCTCCTCTATCAGGGCCCCGGGCCCAGTCCCTAGGTGTAAACTGACCCCCAGATGTGTACTCGCACTATGGCCTACCAGGTGTGCACACTGCCCCTCCTCTATCAGGGCCCCGGGCCCAGTCCCTAGCTGTAAACTGACCCCCAGATGTGTACTCGCACTATTGCCTGACAGGTGTGTACGCTGTCCCCCCCTCTTTATCGGGGCCCCAGCCCCAGTCCCTAGCTGTAAACCGACCCTCTGATATGTACTCACACTATTGCGCCTGACAGGTGTGCACTGGACTACTATGAACCACTACTCTCACTATCGCCTGACAGGTGTGCCCCCCTCCCCCTCTATCAGGGCCCCGGCCTTATTATGTGTACTCACACTATGGCCTGACAGGTGTGCACTGAACCACTATGGACCACTGCTCACACTATGGCCTGACAGGTGTGCACTGAACTACTATGGACCTCTACTCACACAATGGCCTGACAGGTGTGCACACTGCCTGCCTTCTCACAGTCCTCTGCGTCCTTGAGCCACTGCTCCCTGTTCACCTCCACCATGTTGGCTCGCAGAGAGTTCAGCGCTGAATACAGATAGAACAGCTGTGTCAAATATGTGCAGAAATCATGTGCACAAATAAAGTATTATAACCAATGTGAGTCAAGCATCTGAACACAACAATTTGCTATTCAGATCAAGTATTTACCTTTTTCCCAAAAAAACAACAACAAAACAACAGAAAATAATTCAGAATTAATTCAGCCTTGTTCATTCTTTACAACCTTTTTACTGTTCGAAAAACAAAATATGGGTTTAGCGATGCATTAGGCATGTTCCTATTGTCATAGTGTTGAAGCAACAAAACAACGTATGTTAATATTTGAATGTTTATTGTATTATCACCTCTTTCTATGATCTTCTCCACCATGGCTATGTTGTTGTTCGCCTCCTCCAGCTTAGCAGCACTGATCCAGATCAGACGGTCAGTCGGGATGTTCTCACGAGCCTTGTTGAGAACCTTACGGGCGTTCGAGTAGTTCTCCAGGCGGGCTAGGGCCAGCCATAACTGCGGGAAAACAGAGTTTACTGAAGTGTCTTGTAGTGTTTTGTTTCTCAATTGTCTTTTTTGGTTTCAATAGTGTTTACTAAAGTGTAATGACAAAATTTAAAACAAATAAGAATACAAACTTAAATTCTTCAAAGAACTTTCTAATATAAGCCACCATGAAAATGCACAAGAAAATCTAAATCAGATTCGTAAATATTTTCCATTACAATTAGATGCCTATTAAAATGATGTGCATGCATTTGAAAAATAGAAATCCAAAAGATATCGGAACAGTGTCTGTTTAAAGCCAATTAGGGGCAAAAATAGGGCCCGATTCCCCCAGCTCTGAAGTACATATTTTTCAAATCGGTTTACCTTAATGTTTAGAGTGGTTGCAAGATAAGGAAAGCAGCAAAACTCAGGAGTTTCAAGTAAAAAAATTGAAAAAATAGCGTCACATATTGTTTGTATAGCAGGAGATAAAAATGATATGTGGCGCGTCGTGGGAAAACCGGTCTTACTGCATGTGCGTAAAGTGTCGTCCCGGACAGGCTAATCCGAGCAGGCACTTTCCGCTTTTATGGTATTTTCTGTTTCAAGCAAGTCTCTTCTAAACATAAATCCATTGTAGGCGGAAAGTGCCGTCCTGGATTAGCCTGTGCTGACTGCACAGGCTAATCCGGGACGACACTTTACGCACATGCATTAAGACCGGTTTTCCAATGATGCGCCTCATATAAAATAACTCTTGATAAAATCTTTTTTATTTTTATTTTAGAAATGTTCTATGATTTCCCCCAATGACAAAAACACATGAGCTGTCTGTAAGACAGGTATGCCACTTCTAGATCTTTATGCCACTTCTAGATCTTTGAAATCAAGGTTTTGGTAACGACATGATGAAAATGTTTGGACTTGTGGAAACGAACTAAATGGCACTTTGTATAATTCAAGGGCCATAACTCTGCAGTTCCTGGAGTTATTTGGCTGATTATCGAACTTGGCTGAGGTATTATTCCCACAAGCACAAACATTTTTATCCAAGTTTGGTGACACTCCAATGAAAACTGTTGGACTTGGACAGTGGAAAAGAAAGTGGTCTACTGACAGACAGACCAACATTTGCAAACCAATGTACCCAACCATCTCTGATGGGGGTCATTAACATCACTGCTGACAGTAATCACCTATGTGGGAACATTACCTCTACGCTGGTGGGGCAGCACTCGACGGCGCGACTCAACATGATCTTGGCGTCCTCCTCCTCCTCCAACTCCACGGCCAGCTTCCACAGTTTCACTGAGTTTGGGATGTTCTCCAGCGCTGGGAACCAGATAGACATGCAATGATGGAAGCCAGTAACAACGAACTGATTTGACACGGAAATATGCTTCCATTTTTGTCTGAGGCCAAGGATTTGTTATTTTTACTTTCAGTTCAGTTTGCATAATTATCCATAAGAATACAGCATCAGTGGTAATAAATAATTTGTATTGTATCAACATTTTGGTTTATTATTTTTGCTCCAATTTCAATTTTTTGTATTTTAAAAAAAAATCGGGTTGGCAGATTTGAGAAACTAAAAATCAACAAACTCTGGCCCGAATGATTTCTTAACATGCATATAAAATTCTGGTTTATTATTTTTACAACAGTGGATTTGCTCCAATTGCAATTTTTTGTATTTAAAAAAAATCCGGTTGGCAGATCTGAGAAACTAAAAATCAACAAACTCTGGCCCGAATGATTCCTAAACATGTATATAAATGTACCTGACTCAAAATGGCAGGGGGAAAAACTTTGCCCACCATGTTGCACTATCGGTTATCCGTTTGTATGCATTCCTTTATCAAATGCCGTAGAACATAGCTTTTTTTTTTTAAACTGACAACCAATTTACATAGTCAACCAAATGTTTTGCAGTGGATACAACAAATATATACAATTATAACACGAGCCGTTTGTAAAACAGTTATGCCACCTCTAGGTTAAAAGGCCCATTTTCGATAAATCAAGGGCCATAACTCTGCAGTTCCTGGGGCGATTTGATTAATCATCGAACCTGGCAAAGATATTATGCCCTCAAACATTTTCATCACGTTTGGTGAAGAATGGATGAAAACTGTTGCTCTTAAAAAGCGTAAACGGCTAAAAAGGCTAATTTTAGATATTTTAAGGTGAATAAATCCACAATTCCTGGGGCTATCTCGCTGATTATCGAACGTGACCAAGATATCATGCCCACAAAGATTTTTATCAAGTTTGGTGAAGATCGGATAAAACCTGTTGAACTTAGAGAGCAGCAACAGCTATCAACGTCAATTTTTGATAATTCAAGAGCCTTAACACCACAATTCCTGGGGGGATTAGAGGGATTATCAAACTTGGACGAGATATTATGACCTTTAAACATTTTCATGAAGTTTGCTGAAGATCTAATGAAAAATGTTGGACTTAGTGGAAACAGAAGTGGACCGACCAACCATCCGTAGAACAATACTAATTACTGATTTTTACAAAATTTTGTTTTGAAATCATAAAACAGTATTTTGTATTGCACTTACCTTTTCTGAAGACTCGTTTCATTGCCTTCAGCTCAGTTTCAATTTCTGCAGCCTTGCTCCAGATCCTGACAGACTGTGGCAGCTGTCTTACTGCCTGTGCCACTACTGCTTTAGCCTGGTCACCTGGCTGAAAACATGTGAAGCATGCAATAGTAACAAGGCCCCGTATCCACAAAGCTCCTTAGGGAAAACTTAAGTAAATTTCTTAAAATCATACAATTCCTTAAGTCTGTGGCCATTTGTTTTAAAGTTTCTTTTCTGTTAAACTGTTTTATTCTGGTTAAGAATCAAAAGATGCTTCTAATGGTACCATATTTAAATAATAATGATTTTTACATAGAAAATGGTTTTTGAAATTTGGACTTAAGTATAACTTAAGTGAAGATTTTCCTCAGGAGCTTTGTGGATATGGGCCAAGAGCTGTTTTGTAACACTGCTATGGCCCCTCTAGGTTAAAAGCCAAAGCTGTACAAAATGACAAGAATGACAAGGATGATGGTGATCTGCAACAGCCATTACATTTTGCCCAATTGAAACATCTGGCTACTGATTATTGTTTCTTAGGGAAATTGTTATTTCTTAATGAAATTGTTGTTTCATCTTAGCAAAATTTTTGTTTCTTCGTCAGTTGTTATTTCTAAGCAAAACTGTTATTTCAAATTCTGGTTCCTCCTTAGTGAAATTGTTACTACATTTCTTAGCAAAAAATAGTATTCTTAGCAAAATTGTAATTTCTTGTCAAAATCATTATTCTTAGCAAAATTGTTATTTCTTAGCAAAAACCTGGCAATATTACGAGGGTTGAGCATAAAACTATTTTATTACATGCTATACCTTGTCTGCTGTGTAATACAACCATTATGAATATTTTTATCTTAAACATGTGTAAGATAACATTTTGAGTGTTTTGATTCGCTATATATTTTTTGACCGACCAATCGCATGGCGTTATTTTGGTGAAATGACGTTGTCAACATGAAATGACTTCAGTTCAGTGAACAACTTTTAGGCTTTATCGACATGCTTTGGTAAAATTAGAAGCATTTTTTTCGTTTAAACGCATGTGCTAAAAACGATCTGACACTCGTTGTCATTTCATATAATGTTTTATTAAACTCGTCCAGGAAATTCACCAAAGGCTCGCTTACTAACAAAATTCATGAACTCGTTTAATAAAATAAGATATGAAATGACAACTAGTGTCAGATCCTATATGTATCTGCTATAGAAATGTTAAGCATATACAACAGTTACATGCTCAATTCTCAATATAAGATGCCAAGGAAGGCTACACACCATGAGCCTTGCGCCCTCCAGCCACACGTCCTCCGACTTCGGGCACTCCTCACAGCCCTTCATGATCAGGTTCCGCGCCGCCTGGATCTTCCCCGTCACCTCCTCCAGTCTGGCTGATGCGATCCAGGCAGGTGGGTGCTTCGGATTGGTCTCTCTTACTGACTTCAGCAGCAGACGGGCCTTCTTGACATCACTGGAGTGAGGAAATGGTTGCAGCGTTATATAGAATATACATGTACAGTGTATTTTGGGGGGCCAAATTTTTAGCCCCATTTCCCTGCTTAAAAGGTATATATTTTCCCCTATATTTACCTTTAAATTCCCCTCAAAATGTACAAGTTTTATTTAAAAAAAAAAAAATTGGACAAAAATTGACTAAGATCGAGGAATTTTCTTAAACAATCCCAGCTATTTTTCATCAAACCAAGTTTGTGAATAATCTAAGTTATCATTTGTAGCAAAACAATTGATTAATGTTTTATAACACAGTAGAACATAAACATGTGTCAATGCTTTCCTCAAAAAAAAATTCACCATCTGAAGTGCCCTGCCACAAAAGTGAAAAAAAACACTGAATGCCTGGTTGGTGGTTGTTTTTTTTTATAAAGAAAAATCACTTGAACATATATTGAACATAACACTAACAGCTGTGAGTAGAGCAAAGGCGACTGGGATACATGTATTTGTACATTTATAGTTTGCTTCTGAATTTTCTTTTTAATAGAAATTCATGTAATGGGCTAAATCTTTGTAAAATAAAGCTGTCTTGTGTTGGTTAACCAAAGAAAATCTATACATAAAACGATAAGAATAACTTGCTTGCATCAAATGATTTGAAATGGATAAGAAGGAATATATGTAAGCTTTTCATTCCATATTTAGACGACATAAAATTCATAACGGGTGCTAGTTTCTCATCTGAAGTACAAGAAGTTGTAATTGATGAAAAGGTCTGGGCCAGTATTGACAAAGCTCCTAAGGGAAATCATAAATTAAGTTGTATTGAAGTAACATTTTCAGATCAAGTTTTCTATGTGAAATCCAATGGTTTCTGTTTACAAAATGGTAAATTGCTATATATTTAATCAATATTTACTACTTTAAAACATTTAAATTTATATAGATTTAATGAATTTAAGAAAATTACTTCAGTTTTCCCTCAGAAGCTTTGTGAATAGGGGCCCAGTATTTCCTGCGTTTTATTTGTCTGCTGTCAAGAGAATATGTTTCAAAGTAGCAGAATATAATTATAATGGTGTAAACCAGCATTTCACAAGCAAGAAAAGGCATTCAGAAGCAGTGAATTCAGGTTATTCAGATAAAACATTGCTCTCAGACAATTTATAGGGCCAGTATTCACAAAGCTCCTAAGGAAAATCTTAACTACGGTTGTACTAGAGTGAAATTTTCAGGTGAATTTTTCTTTGTGAAAACTACTGATTTCTGTTAATAAACGGGTAAAATATGAAAATATCGAAGAAATATTTACTAGTTTGAAACATTTAAATATAAAAATAACTCTATGTGAAGCTACCACAGACTTCAAGGCCCGTATTCACAAAGCTCCTTAGGAAAAACTCAACTTTAGTTGCACTTAAGTGAAAATTTCAGATCAAATTTCTAGGTGAAATCCAAAGATTTCTGTTCAATAAAGGCATACATGCCATACGTCCCGGTCTCGCCGGGATTGTCCCGCTTTCGTGAGGTTTGTCCCGGAGTCCTGCTCAGAGGCATTTTGTCCCGGTCAACCACAAAAAATCAATGTTAGTGTGCTTTATTGGGCCAACAAATAAATTCACATCGTTAATCTCTTAATTGGTCCCTATGACAACAATACCTGTCAGCCGCATGTCAAAAAGGAGCAGTAATGATTGTCCGGTTTGGTCCGGATTTTCGTGCCTATAATGCTAGTAATTGACACCTGTATTGTGTGAAAAACAATCACCCGGCTCAACATCAGAGTGTAACAGTTTGAGGTCATCAGCTAATATCGCGCGTGCCACCCATGGCAACGTCTTTTCTTGGCTGTCGCTCTGATTACCAGCCGAATTACAGACATGGGTCGTGGAGGGCGGTTACAGTAACAGTATGTCATAAATCATCATCATACTAACCTATCTGAATTACAATAAAATTATCGATACGGCGTAACTGCTTGTCATTGTAATGGAAATCTTTATGGTGACAAAAGACCGACAAACAATATGTACTGCCCATCATTCGAGATAGATCTACTGATACTCAATTTTGTTGTTTGCGCTACGAAAGTTTATAAAAAAAAGTAAAGATTTCACAGTTGTTAGCGCTACACAATTTTTTTATCGCGGTCAATACACCCACGCTTTCCAAGCAGATGACGTGACGTTGTAGATGTCGGCATAATTTTCCCCCTCTTTTCTAGCAGAACACAGAGTTTACATGCAATGCATGTGCATCTTATCTGTCAACAGAACTTGTGTTTTGTCGCGTGAACAGTAAAATTTGGATAGGGGTTTCAGATTTCGATTTTATTATAGCCATTTTCATATGTGATGTTATAATTACTAAATAGCTGAAAATATGTTATGTTACACATTATGTACAACAATGAAAAATGTCGTTTGAGTAAATATCGGTAACTTTTTTTATTTCGTTAAAACAGGCTAGTGCATACATAGGTGTCCCGCCCAAATGTCCCAGCAATTTTTTTTAATGTCCCATTTTGGCCTGAAAAAATTATGGCATGTATGAATGAAGGTTTCAAACTAAACATACATGTATAAGCAATATTTACAACTTTACACCATTTAAATGTTAAAAAACCTGTACATGAAACGGCCAGAGACTTAAGGAAATTCAGGAATTTAAGGAATATACATACCCAGTAAGTTTTCCCTAAGGAGCTTTGTGAATAGGGGCCCAGGAATTGTATGAATTAAAGGAATATAAGTTTTCCCTAAAGAGTTTTGTGAATATGGGCCAGGTCAGGTCAGACTTACTTGATATCCCCTCCATGTGAGGGAAGCATGGATTGCAGATCTGTCAGGTAGCCTTTTGGGTCCACAACAGTCTGTCCACTGACAGAGTCAGATACCTTGTACACAAATGATTGAACATAATAAGATACAAGTTTTAGAAACTTGAATGCTTAATTTAACAAATAATTAATGATATGATGCATTGGTTTTCTTGCACTTTTGCTGCAAACTACAGAATAGTTGATAGAATTTATTTCCTAATAAAGTATTTAGAAAATGCATTTACGTTGACAGAAGCTACCGGTTCTTTCAATTAAATCATGCGGTTATTATGTTAAGCACTTACATATGGGACATTTAATTAACTCTGTCCATAAATGACTACCTTATGCGTTGTACGATTTCATTTGCAGATCAGCCATATTCTATAAATTATACTTTGTTTTCACTTGTTTATTATCATATTGTTTATATATACATATGAAGGGCGTCGTGGGAAAACCGGTCTTAATGCAAGTGCGCAAAGTGTCGTCCCTGATTAGCCTGTGTAGTCCGCTTAGGCTAATCCGGGACGGCACTTTTCGCCTACAGTAGATTTATGTTTAGAAGAGACTTTCTTGAAACAGAAAATACCATAAAAGTGCAAAGTGCCATCCCGGATTAGCCTGTGCGGACTGCACAGGCTAATCCGGGATGACACTTTACGCACATGCATTAAGACCGGTTTTCCCACGACGCGCCTCATTTGTTGTTGGTGAAAAAAAGCGCTGGGCCCGTGTTCACGATCCCATTCTTAGACATAAGAATAAAGAACATTCTTGAAACTGTTATGTTCTAAAAAGGATGTTTATTTGAATCTTACTCAGTAGTTACCATATCTAATAATAGCATTCTTGATTTAGAACAATTTGTTAATGATATTAGCAACATAAGTACCAGCATTATTGCGAACATGCAAGGATTTTTTTTTGAGTCTAAGTCGTCTGACCAGTAGATACTTGGTAAATCAAGGATTGAGTTTATATTTCAGTGGTAAATATCACATGGTTGAATAATCCAATCGATTTACTTCAAATCCTTGGACAAATAACATTGGACAAACAGAAAGGCGGAACGATCTATGTCTGTCTACTGGTTAATTGTTTATTCTTAATTCTAAGAATTGGTTGGTGAATACGGGGCCTGATTTGTATTGCGGACAGAGTTGTGTCCCTTACCTGGGTCAGTTTGATGTCCATAAGAGTGTTTCTGGCCTGACCGATCTTCTTCATGTCAATGTCCCCGGGAGTGACTCCCCCTGGCGTGTTGAGACCTGGCGTGACGGTCCCATATGGAGTGGTGAGACCGCCATACTTCTACAATAAGGGAAATTGGAATCATTTTTATGTTAGTTTTGAAATGTGTTAGTGTTTATACTTCTACAATGTGGGAAATTGGTACAATTTTTATTTTATTTCTGAAATTTGTCAGTATTCATATTTCTACAATACACGAAATCAAAATGATTTCTGAAATATGTCAGTACTTATACTTCTAAAATGCGGGAAATTGGGATGATTTTTATTTTAGTTCTGTCAGTTTTTCTCATTATATTATTTAATTCCTAGCTGTGGAATACGTTGACGATAAAGATTAATATATTAATATTAATACACAATCAATATGTTTTATTTATGTCACTGTAGAGAAAAAAAACAACTCTACAGACATAAACAATCCCCCTCAGTTTATTATGCAATATACCAGTGAGAGTTTGTTTACAATATAAATGCTTTGTCCAATCACTGCACTTGGTTATCTCTTGCTAAACTGTTAACATGGTTTACACAAAAGTGCACGTGGTAAAGCTTGTGATGAACTTGCCAAACCAACGAGGATGGAAATTAATCCTCCAACAAAAGTTTAAAACTTAAAAATTGCCTTACCTGTTCTCTCTCTGATAAGACGTTGCTCGTGCCCGCCTGTGCTGCTGCCCTTCCCAGCACACTGTCTGGTACGGGGGTAAACCTGCAATGAACATTTCTCATGAGTAATAAATATGAGGGGCGTCGTGGGAAAACCGAGCTTGATGCATGTGCGTAAAGTGTCGACCCAGATCAGGACGTCAATACAAAACGGCACTTTCCGCCTACAGTGGATTTATGTTTAGAAGAGACTACCTTCAAACAGAAAATACCATAAAAGCGGAAAGTGCCGTCTTGAATTAGCCTGTGCAGACTACAGACACGCCTCATATAGATTATTCAGATAAAAGCACTCTTTATAACACATAACAGCTTCAAATTGACAATATAACACAATGTAACATATAGAATACTTGGTAAAATCGCAGCTTATGTTTTATGCATATACTGATATGACCGTTACCAATAATACCAAGCCCAAATTCTGATGTAATAACTTGAGAGCAAGAAAATGTTACAAGCCTGCTTATATATCAAGAAAATGTTACAAGCCTGCTTATATATATCAAGAAAATGTTACAAGCCTGCTTATATACATCAAGAAAATGTTACAAGCCTGCTTATATATATCAAGAAAATGTTACAAGCCTGCTTATATATATCAAGAAAATGTTACAAGCCTGCTTATATATATCAAGAAAATGTTACAAGCCTGCTTACATATATCAAGAAAATGTTACAAGCCTGCTAATATATATCAAGAAAATGTTACAAGCCTGCTTATATATATCAAGCACAGCTCAGACTTATATATATCAAGCACAGCTCAGACTTATATATATCAAGCACAGCTCAGACTTGTATAAATCAAGCACAGCTCAGACTTCTATATATCTAGCACAGCTCAGAGTTATATATATCAAGCACAGCTCAGACTTATATATATCTAGAACAGCTCAGAGTTGTATAAATCAAGCACAGCTCAGACTTATATATATCTAGAACAGCTCAGAGTTGTATAAATCAAGCACAGCTCAGACTTATATATATCTAGAACAGCTCAGAGTTGTATAAATCAAGCACAGCTCAGACTTATATATATCTAGCACAGCTCAGAGTTGTATAAATCAAGCACAGCTCAGACTTATATATATCTAGCACAGCTCAGAGTTATATATATCAAGCACAGCTCAGAGTTATATATATCAAGCACAGCTCAGACTTTACCAGGGCAGGGTTAGTAGTCTTGTGCTTATTGGCCATTCAATGAGATTTCATTGACAATGTGTTTAGCCATTCAGAAAGCTAGGACTTCATTGACCTTACGATGAGATTTCATTGACAATGTGTTGAGCCATTCAGAAAGCTAGGACTTCATTGACCTTACGACGAGATTACATTGACAATTTGTTTAGCCATTCAGAAAGCTAGGACTTCATTGACCTTACAACGAGATTTGATTGACAATGTGTTTAGCCATTCAGAAAGCTACGACTTCATGGACCTTACGACGAGATTTCATTGACAATTTGTTTAGCCACCCAGAAAGCTAGGAATTCATTGACCTTACGATGAGATTTCATTGACAATGTGTTTAGCCATTTAGAAAGCTAGGACTTCATTGACCTTACGACAAGATTTCATTGACAATGTGTTTAGCCATTCAGAAAGCTAGGACTTCATTGACCTTACGACGAGATTTCATTGACAATGTGTTTAGCCATTCAGAAAGCTAGGACTTCATTGACCTTACGACAAGAATTGATTGACAATTTGTTTAGCCATTCAGAAAGCTAGGAATTTATTGACCTTACGATGAGATTTCATTGACAATGTGTTTAGCCATTCAGAAAGCTAGGACTTCATTGACCTTACAACAAGATTTCATTGACGTGTTTAGCCATTCAGAAAGCTAGGACTTCATTGACCTTACGACGAGATTCGATTGACAATGTGTTTAGCCATTTAGAAAGCTAAGACTTTATTGACCTTATGACGAGATTTGATCGACAATTTGTTTAGCCATTCAGAAAGCTAGTACTTAATCGTCTGACTGAGATGTCTTGTAATTTTGTAAACATTTTAATACTGTCAATGGAGTTTGTCCGAGTTTGACCAAAGAAGTTTACAACCCCCATATAGGGTATGGTAAATTTTAACCACTGCGAGACAGTGACCTACTTTTCAGCACGGGGATTCCTCTGCTTCCTGTTTCGCGCATCACCAACTTCGGGAATTTTCATCCACTCGTCCATGCTCACGTCTGCCAGGTCTCGCTGAAAAATGGGAAACCATCAAATGTAAGCCATACATGTACATCTAGTGCATGACGGTAAATTTAGTGAAACTTTTACTCCTGTTTTAATTTTATAATAACATTATTCACTTGTGCCTCACATATCATATCACAGGGCCCCACTATTTGCCAAACTAACCAAAGGCTACAAATTGAACATTCAGCTAAAGAAATTTCCATTTAGCAACAACTTCATAAAAACCTATACAACTAGAATTGTCACATGAGTGACAGATATACCCCCACAATATGACCTTGTCACAAAACTATGGCATCCATTCGAAAGAAATGGACAGAGAGAGAATGCATAAATTTGTGAATGGTCAACAGTGTATTTGGAAAAATTTAATTTCAATACAAGCCATAAATCGGTCAACCTTTAGTGGTTTGTAACCAAAGTTGAACTTGATCTGTATTTTATGAAGATACACCTATGTACCATAAATAATTTAAATATGTGAAGCCTATTCATGAGTTATTGTCAATGCTTTTCGGGAATTTAAGTCCAAAAGGGGCCATAACTGTGTCAAAATTTAGTGGTTTGTAACCAAAGTCGAACTTGACCTGCATTTTATGATGCTACACATGTGTACCAATAATTATTTAAATATGTCAAGACATTGTTGAGTTATCGTCAGGAAACTATTTTTTTAGGGAATTTTTAAGTCAAATAAAGGGCCATAACTCTGTCAAAATTTAGTGATTTGTAACCAAAGTCGAACTTGACCTGTATTTCATGATGCTACACATGCATACCAAGAATTATTTGAATATGTTAAGCCATTCTTGAGTTATCGTCCGGAAAACATGTTTTTAGGGAATTTTAAGTCGAAAAGGGGCCATAACTCTGTCAAAATTTGGTGGTTTGTAACCAAAATCGAACTTGACCTGTATTTCATGATGTTACACATGTGTACCAAAAATTATTTGAATATGTCAAGCCTTTCTTGAGTTATCATCCGGAAACTATTTTGGGAGGGGAATTTTAAGTCGAAAAGGGGCCATAACTCTGTCAAAATTTAGTGGTTTGTAACCAACATCGAACTTGACCTTTATTCTATGATGTTACACATGTGTACAAAAAAAAATTTGAATATGTCAAGCCTTTCTCGCGTTATCATCCGGAAACAAAAAACCAACAGACCGACAAGCTCACTCCTATATACCCCCCTCTAAACTTCGTTTGTGGTTGTATAATGAATACCCAAAAATAAGTAGGACTTCAATGTACTACGTAAAACTGGCTAAAGAACATTTTAGCCAGGTGGAGCTCCCTTCAGCTAAAGCTTTAATTGTTATACCTGTATATTTTGTCCTACAAAATGTATGCGGCTAAATGCATTTGTCATGACGCTAATGACAGCTACAGGGCTTTTTTCACCTCTTGGGGATGGGGTCCTTTGCGCACATTTTGAGGAAAAATAGCTTTTTTGGCATTCAGGGGAAAAATTTCCATAGCAGGGGAATGAAAAATTTAAGGGTAAGATCAGTTTTAGAGGAAAACTGCATGATTTGAAATATTTTTTCTGAGGGGATGACACCTTATAATGGCCCCTACTATGGAAGAGAAAATGGCCCTGAGCTATTAAGGCTTAAAAAAAATAATGATTTGTTTCCCAGGCAGCGCCGCAACATTTTTTTATGGCCCGCCACAAATTTTTTATTAACTATTTTTTTGACGATTGCGTCCGGGTTTAAAGGAGGAGTCCAGAAATATGTTAATAAAAATAGAACTTTGCAGAAAGTGTTTCTAATAGACATGTAACCGAACAAAATACAAAAACTACGCATTGAAATCTGGGAATTATTAACATTTTGGTAACTTGCTATCATCTATTTTCTGTATGCGATAAATGGTGATGACTGGAGTAATCAAGCATGTACAATATAGTATATTCCGTTCGTTCCAAGTGCTTTTGAACAATGCCGTTCGCAAATAAGAAACAGATTTCGGACGAATAAACACCATAAACGTTCATAAGAACTATTACTAAAATTACGATGTATTGAATTAGACATGGACAGTGGCTTAAATTAAACGAATCCACATTTTAACATAGCGGAAAGAGAGTAACTCGGTGGAGATTTCGGAATTTCCAGTAACTTTTTTCCTGATTTAATTATATAAACTGGATATACACAAATTGTGAAATACTGTGTAAATTTTGAAAAAAAAGTCATATTCGGTTGGGAACCTTTATAAATATCGTCTGTTTGTTGATTTAAACTTTTGTTCCGCAGATGCTTTTGCTTGTGTAATAGCATTCCATATTTTTTGAAGAAAATCGGTGTCTATATGTCCTATGGAAAGAAACGAAAATGCCAGCTGCATTGACAAGTGTTGATTTTCCTTTCCAAAAATTATTGGTTATCTATTGCAAAAATAATCGTATTAATGACAGTTATAGAAATATGAATTACGAGAAGTCAAATTCTATAAATAGAAGTACTTTCATGTTGATGGTATATCAATTTGAAGGCACTTATGTTAATTATGAACATTCAAATTGTCTTTTTATGTCAGCTTGCATAAATGACCGTTTGTGATTAATAAATCTATATTCAGAATATATAAAAAGGGATGCTTATGTTGTTATTAAAACTTAAAATTGTCTTTAATCTGTACTTATTTACTTGTTTTAATAAGCCATTACATAGTGCCAATAGAAAAGAGTAGGAGAAAAAAATAAAATAAAAAATCGCACTCCCTCCTGATTTTTGGAAAAAGTGCCTGAGAAACAAATCATTAATTTGTTTTAGCCTAATGTGAATTAAGGGTGTAAGTGTACTGTGTGCTGGTTTCGAAGTACCTTGAGATCAGAAAACTGTTGCTGAATCTTCGGTCTCTCCTGACGATACTTCTCAATCTGCTCCTGAAGCTTCTTCTCTCTGCGTTCTTTACGTTTCTCATCCATGCGCTTGTCTACAGCCTCGTACACCATGTCTGCCTCCTCATCATCTTTATCGTATGGATCCTTGCTGCAGAGACTGCCACCATAGCCTGTGAACTGGTCGGGAACACACAAAGTTTAATGGTTAGTGTATATGTTAGTGAAAGACTTTTTTGTTTAAGTTCCAAACATCGAGTGAATATCGAGTGAATATCGATGGAAAAAGGGGCAGTAGCATTGCTGTTAAACAAAAGACCAGAATATGTTTTCCATAAAAGAAGCGCATTAAAAGAGTGATTTTTGTTTGCCTGTTTAACATGATTTTGTGGCTTTCTTAACATTTCCCAGACTGTCAGGTCACCAAAAAACGACATTATTTTAGAGCATCTTGTGAAAAAGTGGTATCTAAGATAGAACAGTATCTGAAGAATAAGGGATAAAGGTATAATGAGTAACTGTATGTAATTATTTTTACAGATCCAACTATGATGTGGTAGATTGTTATACGTACAGCTCAAGGAAAACAAATGAGGCGTGTCGTGGGACAACTGGACTTAAAGCATGTGCGTAAATGTTGTCCCGGATTATCCAGACTAATCCAGGACGGCACTTTCCGCCTACAGTGGATCAGGGATTTACGGGACACGATTTTCTGCGTCAAATATGCATGTATTGTCTGTCAGGTCCCATCATTTTTTTAATCTGCGTCCTATTGGACGCACAATTTTTTTGACTTATCGGTACACTGATCATTGCAAGAAAGACAACTCCTGTTAGTCATGTTTGTACATCGTTGTACCAGTTGTGTTTCTTGTTGACAATTGACTAATCGAATGCTCACACACCTGTCGTTGCTAGGCACAGTCGCTTATTTGGAATACTTCGATATTTATCTCACAAATGTAGTGTGTTTCGTTGTAAGTTATATTGGGTGCTAAATTGGAGAAAGGATTTTTTGGGCGTAGATATTAATAATTTACATAAAAATACTACATATAAGTTTCTGGTGGTTTAAATATAACAATAAACATTTATCAATAGATTCTTTTGCATTCAAATAACCCAATGTGCTGTGTACTATTTTTAACAATGGCTCTACTTTCGACTCAGCATTAATTCATATTCCTAATGGTTCAAATGGCCTGCAAGTAAATATTTCTGCCTTTCATCTGCTTCCCCAAAATGTAAAATGTCAATTGCACCAAGTCACAAAACAAATTAACAGTAAAAACAAGCAAACACAATGATTGGGACCCTCACTTTTATTGACATAACCCCTAAAAATCAGCCGTCTGAGACCTGGGGACCCCTAAAATTTCTCATTGATGTAAAACCCTGGTGGATTTATGTTTGGAAGAGACTTCCTTGAAACAGAAAATACCATAAAAGTGGAAAGTGACATCCTGGATTAGCCTGTGCAGACAGCACAAGCTAATTCGGGATGACACTTTACGCACATGCATTAAGCTCGGTTTTCCCACGACACGCCTCAAATATATTACTCGTAGACAATGAGTTGGAATTTTAGACTTTAGATGAGAGTAATTATTTAGAGTATCTATGCTGGGTAAGTGGATTGGTAGCTGATGCACGCCATGAAATTACTTAAGTCACTTCTATCTCTCTCATTATTGTGTTCGTATTTAATAAAACATATTCATAATGTCATTAAGAGGAACAGCATCTAAATAACAGAGCATACCTCATCATAGTTGGCATCATTCAAGTCTTCTTCTTCATCCTTCTCATCCTCTTTGGATTTCTTGACTGGCGGTCCATGTCGGTCATCTCTTTATACAAGTTTACAGTAACAGCAGTGTCCCATTACATGGGTTATGTAAAGTTTATTGCCAACCAGTTTGTTAACACTCATCAAAAATTACTCAACTCTGCATGCAATGTATTTATATTTTACTTTTAAAGAAAACACTGGGGTAAAATGATAGTTATACCTTAGAAATAAGGTATAAGAATGCTTTTCAAATATTGGACTTTTAAAACAAAATACATGGAAATGAGGTCTATAAATACAGAAGTGTCTATGCCATTTACATATTTGAATTTTAAACAAAAATACATGGCTATAAACTAATTGCATAAGTATCAATGAAATTCATCCAGGTAAAATCCTCAGTATACAACAATTAACTTATTTCATCAATTTATGTTCAATTACCTGAAGTCTGCATTTTAGTTTCCAGATGGATGGATGACATTTAATAAAACCAGGGTTGGCGAAATCAATTGTCAGTATTGCCCAGGTTGTCACAGAGGATGTACGGACAAGTGAAATTTTGCCAGAATTTACAATATCATTTCTGAACAGACAAGTGACAAACCGCATTTGTCAACAAGGATATCAATAAAACTGATGGTTGCTCCCCAATGCGCTTTGTCAAGCAATTGGAAAGAAAATAGAAGGGCTGAGATATTAAAATAACAAACAATCACTAGAACTGCAGGACCAAATATGTGGCTCAGAAATCGCATAGACAATACTTGTCCACTATATAATAATTTTAGCAGTCTTTGAAGTCACCTACTTCCAAGCAAAATCATTGACGCCAAACATCCTGGTTATCTGCACACGTACTCTGGGTTATGAAGTTTCATTATATTTGAGCCATTATTTGCTAAGAAACTGCCTGGACAATAATTGTTAACTATATACCAATTTTAGCAACCTTGGAAGTCCCATAACCCCAAGCAAAATATCAAGCGGAACATCCTGGTAAAATGCACACCTACTCTTGGTAATGAAGCTTCCCATAAAGTTTCAATGAAATCTGAGCTGTAGTTGCTGAGAAATACACCCGACAAAAATGTGAACTATACACTTATTTCATAAGTCTTTAAAGTTTCATTGAATTCCAGCCAGCAGTTGTTGAAAAATAGCCCCGACAAGATTTGTGCATGGGGGCATAAAAAAACAATGAAGCGGAACGACCTGGTAATATGAACACATCCTCTTGGTAATGAAGCTTCACATAAAGTTTCATTGAATTCTAGCCAGTAGTTGCCGAGAAATAGCCTGGACAAGAAAGTGGACGGATGGACAAACAGAAGGACGGGAGTAAGGACAAAGGGGCAACTATAATGCTCGCTGCCTCGGAAAGCAATAGAAATGTTAAGATATTAGCATTAGCCTCATGGTACCAATTCTTGAACGGTTTTTATAATTAATCAAACTTATACACATGTGAAACATTGAAACTAAAATTTGTTGTCGTTTTAAAATAATTCCATTATACATGTTGTATTGACAAACTTCCAACTTCGCAACCTCTTTTTCGATATAGCATATCTGCAGACGAAGTTTTCTCCAACTACACAAAGTTTGAGTATCTGACTGGGAAACTTTGTGTTTGCTTAGTAAAATCATTATTTGTCACAAAAATATTATTGATTTCAAGAATTAAACACTTTGAACCAAGTTCTCATTCAAAATTTACTACCTTTCACTTTGTGTCCAACTGTCAAAACGACGTATTCTTGATCATAACCTTAACAGCAATAAACTAAAAATTTGATTAGGTTACACACAACTAAGTTATTTTCATTTCAAATTTGTTACATACAATTATTTGTATTGGTCATTGAATAATTAAAGCATTTCCTAGATGAACACAATACTTTTGAGTCTCTTTTGTTTATTTTTGATGTATGCATGGTATTAGTTAGAAAAGAAAATTCTGTCAATATGTGATCATTGAGGTATCAAGTATAGTGCTTAAATTATATTTATTTGTTATATGACATGTTCCATTGTTTATGTGAAAAAATCACCAGTTGTAATTCTGCACGTTATTTACGTTGTAAATAATTGATTTTACCAGTAACATGTGTTTTTGAACATTTTGTTGACCCGAATAAATGAACGTTCGACAGTAAGTTCCAAACCGGTTCCAAAATGTAAACATAGGCGACTTGACGGTAAGGTCAAGTTATCAATTGATATTTTCGTGAATTTTGTAGTTTTAGAAAGAGTAATGTTTTCTCTGATTTGCTAATGGAAATATTTTCTACAAACTTAAAACAATTACATATATTTAACCAAACTTACAAAAAATTGTTCGAGAATTGGTACCCTGAGGATTACTTACGATATGTCATCAGCATCTCTTGCAGGTCCAATATCAGATCGAGTTGTAAAACCAGTAGCACTGAAAATAAATAGTTTTTAGGAAAAAATGTGTCCAAATGAAAATTAGTGACAGTCTTAAACAGTAAATTACTGGTAGCATCTGAATCTGCATTGCTATTCTCTAACTTAATATGCAAAAAACAACAACATTCGTTTATATAAAACATGTGAAACATGTTAAGAAAGCCCCAAAATATTTTAAAGTTAAAAAGTTCGTGCAATGCACCTGAAAAATTAATAGGAGTGAACATAAAAACTAGAGGGCAGTTTATCTAAGAACCCCTTCTTGCGCATTAATGTGCAATTATCCAGCTGACAGACTTATGGCTATCCAACGCGGATTGTTATCGTGTAAAAATGTTACAAGTAATCATTAGAATGATTAGTGAAATGTGCCTTGTTTTTGGTCGCGAAAATGTATGACAATAATAATTATTACTGACCAACTAAAACACTTCAATTATCCGAAAATGTATTAATTATTAATAAAAGTTGTGTATATTTATATACATACCCTCGACCTAGGCCAGGAACATAGCCCAGTGGAGCTGGTAAACCAATAAAACTTTTCTTCTTTCGACTGACAAGCGACTGCACCGACATTTTGGTTGGTCTATTATGCGGACCTACTTTAAGTAAGGCCGATTTTCTTAAAAATTGGCAAAAACATGCATCAATGTATCCTAAAACTAAAACAGTCTTAAAAAATAGGGGTCACCGGCCTTTTTCCTTAAGTATTGAATTTTGAACACGGTACCTGTCGAAGCCTTTTTTCAATTTGTGTTACTTAGAATGTTGAATATAAAGCGTTTATATTCAAACAAATATGGAGATTTTTTAAATGCATCTTTTTTATGTTTCGTTTGGCAATATACAGGTGCAGTTTAATGATAAAACGCGCTGTATCTACAGTTATCATTTAGCAAATGACTTGTAATGGACACTTAACTAGGTTAATTGTGCATTAAATATGCCTGAAAACACCACTAATTTATCAAATATACGAATATCTTTTGTTCCAAACGACAGATTTTGTTAAAAGATCCCACATACATGCGTCATTGTATACTGAAACTAAAACAGTCTTAAAAATAGGGGTCACCGGCCTTTGTTCCGAAAATATTTGGGTTTTGACTATGGATTTTTTTATCCATGTTTTAAGTATATAGGATAGTTTTTGTTTCAAACAAGGTTATGGTTCTTTCAACTGATATGTTTGTACATGCTTTGTTTGACAATATACAAGTGTTTGTTGATAATATAAACGCTTTACCTACATTTACCGCTAAAATAATGAATTTGACTGTACATTTAAGTGTGCCACTAATAATGCTTGCTGAACTTCAGTTTTATGAAATGCATATTTTGTTCCAAACGACAGATTTTCTTAAAATGTCGCACATACATGCACCAATGTATACTTACACCAAAACATCAATAAAATGAATGGTTCGCAGAACTTGATTGGGAAATATTGGATTTCATATAGGGTGCCTTTTTTTCCTGTTTCGTTTTAACATAAGTAAACAACGTATCAATAGAATGGAGATATTTAATAGATCATTTCTGAACAAATTTGTTTGGAAATACTTCGCATAAGTGTGTTTTTGATTATTATATACGCTTTATGAACTTTTACTATTAAAACTATTTTTTTTGAATGGACATTAGAAATGAAATTAGTATATTGTAACCTATGTATAATAAAGAAACAAGAGCTGTCAGAGGACAGCGCGCTCGACTATTCGAAGTATTTCAGTTGGTACATATTTTGGATAGTGAAAGGGGCATAAATTTGTTAAAATACAATATTTTTAAGTGAAGCCTTGTATGGTTAAAAAATTTTAGAACAAAAACTTTAACCACAAAGTCTATGTAAAAAGTGGGCTAAATGTCAAAATACAAAACATAGTTATGGGTTATGTTGCCCCTGATACTAGAGTTGATGACAAAGGTTAGTTCCAAGTTAGTTTAAAGTGAATAACTATGTAGTTTTGAAGTTACAAAACTTTTGAATAAACACTTTAAACAGAAAATTTACGTGAAAAATGGACATAACTCTATCAAAAAACATAATAGAGTTATGGGGAATGTTCACCCTGATATTGGAATGATGACAAAGGTTAGTTTAAAGTGAATAAATTATGTAGTTTTGAAGTTACAAAACTTTTGAATATAAACTTTAACCAGAAAATCTATGTGAAAGAGGGGTATAACTCTGTCAAAATACAAAACAGAGTTATGGGGATTGTTGCCCCTGACACTGGAGTTGATGACAAAGATATATTCCAAGTTTCAAGTGAATAACTTATGTAGTTTTGAAGTTACAAGAGTTTTGAATAAAAACCTTAACCAAATTCAGAAGTGTGCGTCGGGGGTAGTAGGAAAGTTCACCTATTCTTCGAATAATCGAGCTGAAAATGAAGCACAAGGAGAAATTAACCCAATTGTTTTCTTTTTGTTACAAACGTCTTTAATATGTATTTTTATTTATCATAAATGTATATATTTTGTTTGCAAATGCAAACACGATATACATTTAATATGAATATAGGTGCTACCTAGTTTACGGACAAAAGCATATACAATATGTGTAAAAGTATAAAATTAAAAAACAACATTTGTTGCCTGGAATTGTGTGAATTTTATCAAATGTTTATTCACCACGATATGAGAAGCAAAGGGTGTCAACCACTGTGTTAGCCGTACAGCTATCACTTAATGTCTGTCACTGCTTATTGATAAATATACATATACGATCTACTGGTATACACAGATATAGAGCACATTGAAATAAACTAATAAACTTTAATCTTGTTTTTCAGATCATCTGATCAATTTATGTTATCCTGTTATCCTCGTGTTTAATGAACTGATATTTAGCACACGGGTTAGTTAGTCTAACAATTCTATCAACTATTTATTTGAATTTAGTATTTACTTGAAATAATGCTCGATAGGGATTTAAATGCCAAATTCTAAAAAGACAATGTCCTATGTATTATATAATTGTATATTTTTTGCCATTTGAAATGTTTCTAGATGTTTTTATCACTCAAACATTATAAAACGATCAGTAGAAAAGGGTACCATTTGACATATGGCACCTTTTTACCCTCACCATTTTTTCAACAAATTAGAACTATTTCAGTGAAAAAGGTAGGACCCACCTTGGGTCCAAATGGGACCCACACAGGTCCCATATCGCAACCCATCTGGGACCCATGCACAGACAGTTTGCAAATCCCACTTGGCCCCATATGGGTTGCCCGTACAGGAACCATATCGAAGCCCATATAGGACCCAAACTGGGTCCACATGGAACCCATATCGCAACCCATCTGGGACCCATACAAATACAGTTTGCAAAATCCAATTTGGCCACATGGATTGCCCATACAGGACCCATATTGGACCTATATGGGTATCCCATACAGGACCCATCTCGGGTCCACGTGGAACCCACAACCCATCTGGGACCCATACCAATACAGTTTGCAAAATCCCATTATATGGGACCCATATATTTATGCTGGCTGGGTGGGCTCGTGTGCGGGCTTTTTTGTACTATGTAAATCTATATGTAGACAGACGCAAACAATCACTACAGACGCAAACAATCACTAACAGCCATAGAACTGTCAAAGATGGTCCAACGGTCATTGTGCAGGCAACAGGGGCAAGTTATTACGGGGCTTTAGCCACAGAAAGCGCGTCCTAGCCCTAACGGTTGCGCTTCAATATGGGCTCGAGTGCGGGCTTTTTTTCCCTATGTAAACCTATACAGGCCCGACTTTGTTGCATTAATAACTCGTGTTACGTGCAAGCGGATGGGCTGATTTTCTAGCTGCAGGGCCATACCAGTGGCCCCTTGGTGGCCGACATCTCTCGGGGAGGGGGTCCTGGGGCTTCGGAAGCCCTGTTAGTGAGGGGGGGTACCCCTCATGCAGTATGTACACACAATGGGGCTAAAATTGGCGATCAAACTTTTGTCACGGAATCAAGCGGTTGGCAGGCAAGCGGAGACTTGTATGGAGACTTGTGTTGACCATACGGTGTCTTGTACATGCCAAGTGCCTGATTCCGCGACGAAAGTTTGATCGCCAAAATTGAGCCCATGGGCTCCCGGACATGCTGCAAATAGACGCACTCATTCACTAACAGCCCAAGATGACCCAACGGTCATTGTGCAGGCAACAGGGGCAAGTGATTACGGCGCTTTAACCACAGACACCAGCCTTCTAGCCCTCACGGCGTCGCTTCAATATGGGCTCGTGTGCGGGCTTTTGTGTACTATGTAAACTTGTAAGTAAACAGACGCAAACATTCACTAACGGCCAAAGAACTGTCAAAGATGGTCCAACGGTCATTTTGCAGGCAACAGGGGCAAGTGATAAACGGCGCTTTAGCCACTGAAAGCAAACAACTGTCCATAGTCATAGTAAAATCAATATCCTTATATAGTTGATCGATTCGATATTTCGGCAGTAACTTTATAATAAGAAAGATTTGTAATATCGTTCGTGCCAATTAAGCTTCGAGTGGTAGTGGCACGCAGCGTTGTTTCGAGATAATAAAAGGCGCGATTCTCCGTCTAGTTATGTCTAGGGTTGTGAAGAAACTTAATTACATGTAATTGACACCGATGTAGGTTATACAGAGATAGTGTTATTTATGGCTATGTAAAACAGGCGCTGTATTTCACTGTCATGGATTAAATTATGCAAGTTTTCTTATTGATGACAAGCCTCATTTATATATCATTTTGTATAGTCTGTTTTATTTCTTTGAGTTTAGTACGAGTCTAAGACGGTTAATATCAGTTAAATTTGAGAATGGTCATTCACATATTCGATGTTTGAAATTAAACCAAACATGCGGCCCTTGAGTTATGGGCCTTTATCACTTCGACATAATTCTGCTAAAATGCTGGTCACAGTTATGGCCTTTGCCAGTGACCTTATATAATGACCTAGCAGACATGAGTGAATATCTGTAGCAGATATAGATATATGTAGTTGTTGCACGCAAACTTTAACCCGTTTTTTAAGAACAAAAAAGGGCATAATTCTGCTTAATTGCAGGTCAGAGTTATGGGCTTTGGTCAGTGACCTCACATAATGACCCTAAAGACATGTGTGAAGTAGTTTCAATTGAACATCTGTAGTAGTTACAGAGATATGAACTTGTTGCACGCAAACCTTAACCAGTGCATTACGGCGACGAACGGGCGAGTAGTACCTCAAACTTCTAGTATTCGGTGAATAGTCGAGCTAAAATGTACGCAGTGGGGGCATGTCCCCGGACACCCCTAGACTTTTTCATATACACTTTGGCCGAACCACCTGTAAATTGCCGGCGACGGGTCTGCAGGTGGCCGAAGGGTCTAGCGATACGGCGGAAAATAGTCGTAAACCCAAAGCGGTTTAATTGTAACTGTGGTATTCATCACTAAGCTGTCGCGACATTTATATGTAGAGTACGTTTGCTGCAGTCGTCGCCCGAAATCGTGCCGATGTCGATCAGATTTCCCGTTGGACACAAGAAGGACCGGTCAGCTTTCTGTCCGAAAATAGCCCGGCACTGTCAGACACATGGGCACACTTATTGTACCCAATTTCAAACCGGTGCCTGACCGATGTCTAGGATGACCAGTCAGGCAATGATCCATCTATACGCCATGACTTTTCCTATGGTCGCCGTCGGAACTGAGTCGGAACTTATTTTAACTCGGCGTTTAAATGAACTCGGCGCTCAGGCCGATGTCCACGATTTTTCTGTTATCCGGAAGAAAGTGTCTAGAAATACGTATTTCCGGAAACTAGTCGTTAAACCAAAAAGGGCGTAATTGTCACCTAGGGCTATATTCACAAGTTTCTTAGAAAAAAAATGAATTTCTTAAAATAACATATAAAATTCATCAAGTCTTTTGCTGTTTCGCATTGCGTCTTTTAAACTCTTTTTACAATCAAAATGTTGTAAAGTAGTATATATTAACAATGATCTATCATATTTTACCCTTTTGTGGACAAATCATTGCATTTCACAAATAAAAGTTGATATGAAAATGCACTAGTGTACAACTTGTTAAAATTGTGCTGAAGAGCTTTGTAAATACCAGACCATGGTACAAGGAGTCCACGTTAACAAAATGTTGAAAACGTGTCAGCGGAGTGAACGAACACGACACCAATTAATCCTGTTTTACAAAATACCAGTTGTCTGTGAGTAGGTCATTTAAAGCAAAATATCTTTATAAATAAGTTTTCAGGTTTGTTGTCCATATTCATATCACACTGCCCAGCGTGTACGGCAAATTCTGTATTTTCGTAGAAAAAAATAATGTATACAGTTTACTACTCAAAAGTTGTTAAGGATATCTTGCTCTGGAGTGTTTCTATTGTATTGTTGTTATTTGTTAAAAAAAACACAACATATTTGCTTTCAGTTTTTCGTTAATCCATAAACAGTACTCCTAACATTGTCTTACATTTCAAAATTCAGACCTAGGTAGAAATAATACATTTTGCAAGTGGCCCGTATCAAATTTTGAGTAGTATAGTATACGACACCTACAGAGATTACCTATACCTTTGATTACCTATCTATTTGGAGAGAATATTTATTTATTGTCTCCAACTGTTGGACACACTCGGAAGTAATTCTACTTGTTACTTGCTTTGCTTAATAGCCGTTTGTGAAAACGCCTTGAGACATTTCCAGTTTGCTGTAGAGGGTAAATCAACGTGGTCTTCGTGAACCAATCTGACTAAAGTGCGCAATCTTCTGAACGTTAAGATCATATGACGACCTATACAATTATATATTCTGTATTTTTCTTTCGGATTTCCAAATGGTTATTTATATCCCAGCCCCGCTCGCTCATGGTCACCTATTAGTATAAGTTAGTAAATAACTTCTAGTTCGTCGACTGTTGCTGACCAAGTAAATCAACAATCAAAACATGTGAGATGAATCAAAATAAGATAGTGAACTCTGAATCGTAAACATGCGATATATGTACATCATTTTCGTGACCATGAAAGCAAGACTCTTGGATGAAAGGTCATCCGGAGATGACCTTCTGTCGGTCGTCCTCAGATCCTAAAGGATATCTTATTTTGTTTGCTTGTGAACATTTCCGAAATGAGAACTAAGATTTGAAGCTTAGTGTACGCTTCATAAAGATAAGGTGTGCCAGACTGACTAAAAATCCAATGCTTAGTAGTTAATTTTTCAAAAGTTTGCACTTGCATTTTACGTTGCAATGGTTTGTTAAGGTTTACGTCATGAAGACGAAAGGTTACAGTACGTGGGTGCTTTTAGCAGAACTGAAACGAATACTACCGGAGTAACGCACGGATAAAAGATGGGTGGATATGGGGATAAATAAAAACAACAGCAACAAGAAAAAACTAAAACAAGCAACAAAATAATAGCAAACAGACAAACACATACCGGTAAAACATTCCACAGACATTGCTAGTTTGTTATAATATAATAATCTGCACAGTATATATAGCTGTCAGTGAGTGACATTATCGGAGACCAGAAAAAATCTACATGCAAATAGAACTGGTTACTTTAACTTAAGTTGTGATTTCTGTTCTTCTATAACTGCAAAGTGACTAGATCACAGATTTAGATGACTCGATGTGTATCTAAGGCGCCTATACAACCTTTTGTGATCCCCATGGCAACACAGGCTGCACAACTTCCCTCATCAGCTGGTATCCATAGCAACACAGGTTGGACACCATATTAGCCTCATGTGCTCCACATGACAACAACTATCTGCATCATGTCATTTTCATGGCAATACTTATACCCTGTATATGAAAAAACTGCCCTTAAAAAGATTATTTATAGCAAGTATTTCCCTCATTATGCAATGTTCATGGTAACCGGTTCCTATTACGTGATGCCCATGGCAATCAATTCCAGTCAAGTATTACCCATGCCAACCCATTTATGGGTCGTGTGATCTTGATTGCACTAATTTCCACATCATTGATATTTTCATGGCAATCAATTTACTCATCATGTTATTACCTTGACAATAAATTTCCTCATCATGTGATATCCATGGCAATCAATTTACTCATCATGTTATTTCCATGTCAATAAATTTCCTCATCATGTGATCTCCATGCACCCAATTCCCTCATCATGTGATCTCCATGCACCCAATTCCCTCATCATGTGATCTGCTGGCAATCTATTCCCTCATCATGCGATCTCCAAGGCAACCAATGTCCTCATCATGTGATCTCGGCAACCAATTCCCCCCATCATGTGATATCCATGGCAACCAATTCCCACATCATGTGATTTCCTAGGAAACCTATTCCCTCATCATGTGATCTCCATGGCAACCTATTCCCTCATCATGTGATCTCTATGGAAACCAACTGCCTCATCATGTGACAATCGCCCCAACACGTTCTTCAGAATTCTGGAAGAGAATGAACAAGAGGGCCATGATGGCCTAAAGCGCTCACGTGAGAACTGGTACAGATGAAGACCTTACTGTTGAGATAGGTTTGAAAATTATGGTATCTGAACAATACGCAAAGGGGGATAGGATCGATTTGATTTAAAACATTGGTTAGTGCAATGGGCAAACTAAAGTATGAGTTGGGTAGTGGATGTGCGGTGTTTTTGCTAATGGTTCTCAAATCGTTTTTCTCAATATTCTTACCTGACCCTTTTTCATGAAGTCAGTGACAATTACGGAAAATGCAGAAACAGTATATTTTGATGTCTTTTTCTCAGACAGTTTTGGAGAACTAGTTGCAATGCGCTAATTGCGATGGCTGTGCTATAAGGTCAAGTTTTGCTTTTTCTTTGATAATTTTCTGTCCAATGATAAATGATGTTAATGCAGGCTCTGAAGCCATCAATGTTGCATGTACAAATAACTGCATGCGGTTTTCACCTGTTGGAAATCAAATTTTATCATTCAATTTTTATGGTCATATGCAAACTGTGTAAGTTTGGTCAACATTGAATCAAAATTCGTGTGTGCAAGCCAATCATTGATAACTTGTTGATGTTTTTTTCCACACACATGGGGCAATAACTCCGGTGTTTCTGGCCCGATCATGCTTATCTTCGACTTCACCTGTAATCTTACGTCCATAGAAAAACTGTGCACTATTGGTGAAGTCTCTATCCTGAATAATGTCCATTTTTGTATATTTTTTCACAAAGGGCCATAAATCTTGTGTTTCTGGCCCAATTTTGCTTATATTCGACTTCACCTTTAATCTTATGGTCATAGACAAACTGTGTAAGATTGGTGAAGATTTGATGAAAAATGAAGTCTCTATCCTGAATAATGTCCATTTTTGCGTATTTTTTTTCACAAACAAAGGGCAATAACTCAGGTGTTTCTGGTCCGATCTTTCCTATATTCAACTTCAACTGTAATCTCACAGTAATAGACAAACTATGCAAGATTGGTGAAGATTGGATGAAAAATGAAGTCTCTATCCTGAATAATGTCTATTTTTGTATATTATTTCATAAACAGGGTTATAACTCTGGTGTTGGAGAAACGATATGTCCCATTTTTGGCGTCTGCTGAGATCTGATAATCATACACAAACTGTGACAGTTTGATTAAGATTTGATGGAAAATAAAGTCTATATGTTGGAAAAATGCATTTTTGCATGAAACGATGCAATAACTCTAGTGTTACTGGTGTGATCTGGCCCAATAACAATCCCGTCTGAGATTTTATGGTAATACACAAACTGTGCAAGTTTGGTTAAGATTGGATGAAAAGTGAAGTCTCCAGCATGAGAACGAACCAAATTGTCGACAAATTGCACACGGACGACGCAGGAGAGGTCCACTATACTAATAACTCACCGAGCACTTCGTGCTCAGGTGAGCTAAAAATACAATTGCAACAACTTTTTTAAGCTATATCAATTAACTGCTTATCACATAGTAGCAACTTCTTTTATTTTAATGTACACACATGCGCTACTAGTAAATTGCAACTGTTTAATTTATATAATAATAATTTTCTACGCGTTTGAAAAATTAATATAAGGAACTGAGACAAAACAATAAGTCAATAAGGCACATCATTACACCGGCCATATTGACAAAATGTCAGTGACAACAACTTCAAATCACTGTTTAACTTTATTATGTAGCAAAATCTATGTTACTTTTTAAAAAGCTATTTCTTTTTTTGAAATTTGTCAGGTGTTTCTGACAAGATGTTTAAACTTTACTGTATAGCCATATAAGGGAAATTCCCTAACCCCAGGCGGCCCAGGCACTAATTTACTGGGACGGACCGACGGACAGACAGACAGAAAGACTGATGGGACAAAGTGATTCCTATATAGCAGCCCTTACCTATTTGTACTGGGGGTATAATTATGTTCCCGACACCGTCCATGGAATTAGTTATATTTTTGACCTATGACCAAATCATAATGCTTATTACTTTTGCTAGTCGTTTGAAAATCCTTCCATGCCGGAAACAAATTTGCTGTGGACAGAGTCTATGGAATTAATTCTTTTATTTGACCTTTGACCTTAATGTGTGACCTTGACCTTGGACCTAGCGACCTGGTTCTTGCACGCACCACACCGTCTCATAACGGTTATCACTTCTGCCAAGTTATTTGAAAATCCTTCCATGTTTAACAAAGTTATTTTTGGACAATAATTTGAACAAACATACATATATTTGAACTTTGACCTTTAAGTGACTAAAGTATGACCTTGACCTTGGACCTAGGGAGCTGGTTCTTGCACTCGACACACAGTCTCATAATGGTTATCACTTCTGCCAAGTTATTTGAAAATCCACCAATGCTGGACAAAGTTATTGTCCGGACCAGAATCTGAACATACATACATATATTTGATCTTTAACCTTTAAGTTTGACCTTGACCTTGGACCAAGAGAGAAGGTTCTTGCGTGTCTCTTCTCTTATCTCTTCTTATCTCAAATAATTACAGATTATTTAATAAAGTCCCCAGCAACAAAATAATTGAGCTTTTAAACATTAGTTTACTAACAATCATTCATCTAATGATTTATAATTAAATATTTTTTTTATCTTAAAGTAAGCAATTGATATCCTGAGGTAATAAAATGTACTAGAACTTTGTCACAAGAGTGACAATGGGCCTGAAACAGGGGGGAGAGCGTAAAGTGAACTCTGGCTACCTTTAAGTGAAGCAAAAAACAGCTGGTGCTCAAAATGGCCAGTTTTGAAACAAATGCTGGATATTTGTCTATGGTTTGTACAGCTTTGTTCTCGCTTTTCATCTCAAGAATAAGCTCATGTTGTGGCCCAATATTCCATGTTATCAGGTTTTTTTTTCAAGACTATACCTTTTCATATAAAAAAGTTATTGAAGGTAAAGTGTGTGCAGGTGTGTTGTTAACTTGTATATCTCACAACATTTTTTCATACTATTTTATGACTATCGATATGCAGTTTAGCCTTAATCTTACACAATAGCCAAGTTTGACACTTCTAGAGCAAATATTCATACTTTACGGCTGCAAAAATGTACTTTAAGCTCAAAAATATTTCTGGTGACGACTTGAAGAACAAAATAACAACTGGTAATCAGACATTACCTTAACAAGTACAATGCAGGCTATACATATCTGCATTGTCCTTTGTTTTTTTTTTTGGTTAATGATGTTAAAACCTCAGATCTTTTGGTATGGGTATACCGGCCATACGATGTACATAAAACCAATTAATTAATTGAATCGTATACACGTATTTAAAATATAATAATATATTCTTCCTTTCTTTTCAGAGTTCTCCAGGTTTATGATACTGCAAGCACCATCATTTGCCTTGGAAAAGAGGCTGTTTTATATGAATTGAAACGCTTATGCTGTAAATTGATCAATAAAGTTGCTTGAATATCTGGAAGTTAATTTTTATATATTAAGTTTAATGCTAAAAAGAATCCATACAGAGTATTGACTATACCTCTTTCGGCCAGTATATAATTGTAGTGCATTTCGACTTTGTAAAAACAGCAGTCTTGACTATGTGTTTTAAGCACAGTGCAGTAATACATACATTTAATTTGCACATCAAGAGCACTTCCCAAGAATCACAGAACCCAGTTGATGAATGTTACATCGAAGCTCATAAAACTGCTATTTACATAGTAATTATGGGCATGGTAACTGAGAAAATGATGTTTTAACCTGAACATGCCAATGAAAGTTGTCAATGAACCGATCCCCCAAGAAATGAATTTGCAGGAAATATAAACTTGCATGATTTCTAACTGTAGTCATAGGTGAACAACACAAGGCTTACCAATCAAGCCGCTAGCACTAAATGGCCTTGTGGACTGGTTTGGAGCTGCTGAACACAGTTTGCAGGGACAGATGTCTACGACAGATGAAAGCAGATCTTCTTAAGGCAGCAAACCTGCTGCAAAAAGCGACCAAAATCTGAGACTGAAGAAAAGATCAACATTCATGTATGCATACAAACTGAAAACACACGTACATACATGCTAAATTACACATAATTATACACATTGTACAAAATTCAAACATACAAGACGCAGATTTTAAAGGACCCATATGTGTTTATGCAGACGATTTTGATAAATGTACCAACTGGTTGAAAAACTTCTTGCTTTTCTACATTGTCTGTGCCACTACGAAGTGCTCCACTCAATATGGCACATATTATTCTATTATGGACAAGAAATACTCTTTACCTCCCAGTATTGCTATTAGCAAATAGTCGAGAAAATGCATCTTTAAATAAAATAGGCACTAATTGCACTGGGCTGCAACTATCACATACATTCCAACTTAATGGACGGTTGAGTGTGGCACTGTTGTAAATGCTTATCTTTTCTATATCAGATACAATAGTTTCACGCTCTCCGTCAATTTTATATTATTTAAAAATCAAACTGACATATTACATAAGCCTGTACAATCTATGCAAAATCAGTTTGCAATTTCTTTCCAGTTAAAATTTAATGTATTTGAATTATTGAATAACTGTCACTTAGCAATGCATGCTCCTGTAGAATGCACTGACCTTTTTTCCACTCCTGTAGTATAATAGTCACAAATCCGTTACTCAAAATACATAAATATACCATTTATGTGTTTATTAGAGCTGTTTTTACCCTAAGGGGCCACTATACAGTTACTCAGGCTTCGGATGCGGCCCAGTGGGGTGTGGGTTTGACAAGACTTGCACACATTGATTATGTCAACAACTGAAAACAAACAAAACATAATTTCAATCTTTTTGTGGCTGTGCTTTCACTACAATATATAGAGGATATTTGTTGATTTTGGTGTAAAATCGTATTTTATTTCACGAGTGTTCATAGAAAATGATATGTTCACGAATGGCGCAGCCACAAGCAAAAATATCAATTATCTATGATCATTAGTGAAATAAAATACGATCTTACACCAAAATCAACAAATTTCTTTTTATTGTATGCTTTCGGACAATAAAAATAAATAAAATTGCGCGAGATAAGCTTAAACGTAAAAAATTCTGACGTCATAAAATGCTGTCATAAATGATTCTAAAACTGTCACTCGTTAGTATGGTGGGAAAAAAGTGCCATTTTTTGTGAGTCGTCGTCGCTAAATTATAATTTTGTTGAATATTATATTGTGTTTTATGTAAACACATGCATGTACATACTGTACATGTATATACATTGCAAAGGGTTGTAAACCACAACTTGTAGATCAGTGTTACTTGTGGAAAAATAGTCCGTTTTTTGTTATATTTTCACTGCAGTGAAAATATAAAATCTTATATTTTCACTGCTCCACCAGTGAAAATATAAAATTTTATTTCACCAATAAAATTCGATATTTCACTGAAAAGCATATAATAAAAGGCAAACAAATATCCACACAGTTCCACTATATTTTTTACCATAAATGATCAACCAATTTTAGGGTCCCAATTTCACCACTTTTCGTGACCATTTCAGTTAGTTTCAACGTCTGCTAAACAAGCAACTGCCAATTTGATGTGTGGCCAACCCATATTATACCCCCTTAATGTTTTCTTTTTCCAGAAACAATCCAACCCAATGGGGACTAATACAATCTAGTCCACATCTGACAATATTATTATGTTTTGTTTTTGATAAATCTGAATAATTGTGTACATAAAATTTTACCAGAAAATGTTTTCTTGTCCAACCATGAACATCACAGAACTTCGCAAGATAGTCTACATGCAGCAGGTGAGCAATTGTGGTCTAGATGTCTGTATTGTGGACTGAAGACTTCAGAAACAAATGGCAAATTCACCAATGTCATAAGAGGACATTGCATTTTTTGTCACATTATAGCTTAATAAATCTTGCCCCATCCACTGGCCATGCTATGCAACAGGGCAAGGCAATTAATTGGATTTTAAATGGTAAACTTTCAAGTATTACTACCAACAGTAATATAGGAAATACACTGCACCATCTGTCATTGGGGTGGAGGGTGAGCATAAAAAAACACATACAAACTATAACGTTTGGAAGGACTTGCTCTTTGGGTCATACTTCCTGGAAATGTGGAATTTTACCTTGTCCCAAAAAATGTTTATCTTCAAAAACCTGATTAAATCTAGATGTGTCACAGACACAGATGCCCCCATGACACATGTTTGGACACAGACAAAGGGCACGCAAACACTAATTTTTGCCTAAATAAATTTATTTTCATATAGTGGAGTAAATAACAAAGGGCCATAACTCTACCAATATTAGTCACAGCCAAAATTCCTTTCTTTATTATAACCTACATTTTAAGGTTCTATAGCTGTGAAAGTTTGAGCCAAATACCCCTAGAAGTTAAAGAGGAGTTAAGTCCACACAATTTTGGAAGTATATATTCTATATTTGAAACAAGGCTTTGATAGTATTGCAAGCAATACAGGAGTCCCCTACCGGTGAAAACTCCTACTAATTAAACATTGTGCAATACCGTCAAATCGCCCTTATCCGTAGATGTACAAAGTTTCGTATTCAAATCCCATTGGTCACTGCAGTATAAAGTTGTTGTTTTTTCTATTTAGTAATATTGACCAGACATTCGAGTTACTTTTTGAGTTATTGCAGTACTAAACTGACAGAGGGCAATCGTATAGTCCATTCTGTGTACCAAGTTTCATGATCATATGTTATGTTCTTTTTGAATTATTACAGTATTAAGTTTATTTTAAGTAACAGTCACGTGACCTTTGACCTCTGGTAAAAAATAAAAGGTCGTGTACAACCCTCACCTTGCTCTTTCTGTGTATACAAAGTTTCATCAAAGTATCCTCAGTATTTTTGAGTTATCGCAGGATCCTGGTTTTGGGGACGGGACAGACAGACAGAGTGAGACCGATGGACAAATAAATACACAGACGCACACAGTTGGACGGCAAACCCTTAGTCCAATCTGTGTACCAAGTTTCATGAAGTTTCATGATCATATCTTATGCACTTTTCAAAATATTACAGTATTAAGTTTATTTCTATTTTTAGTAACAGTCACGTGACCTTTGACCTCTGGTGAAAAATAAAAATTCTCACATTGCTGTTGCTACGTATACAAAGTTCCATCAAAGTGTCTTCAGTACTTTCCGAATTATCACAGGATCCAGGTTTTGGGGACGGCCGCCAGACAGAAATACGAACGAACAGACAGAACGACACACAGACAGATGGCAAACCTTTAGTTCAATCTCTGTACCAAGTTTCATGGTTATATCTTATGTCCATTTCGAATTATTACAGTATTTAGTTTATTTCTATTTTTAGTAACAGTCACGTGACCTTTGACCTCTGGTTAAAAAAAGGTCGTGCATAATCCTCACTTTGCCACATTGCTGTTTATATGTTTACCAAGTTTCATCGAAATAAGTTCAGTACTTTTTGAGTTATTGCAGGAACCAGGTTTTGGGGACGGACAGACGAACGGACAAACATACGGACGAACAGATAGAGAGACATACAGACAGATGGCAAATCTGCAGTTCAATCTTTGTACCAAGTTTCATGGTCATATCTTATGTACTTTTCTAATTATAACAGTATTTAGTTTATTTCTATTTTTAGTAACAGTCACATGACCTTTGACCTCTGGTAAAAAATAAAAGGTCCTGCAAAATTCTCACATTGCCGTTTATATGTATACCAAGTTTCATCAAAATATCTTCAGTACTTTTTGAGTTATTGCAGGATCCAGTTTGTTTTAGTTTATTTCTATTTTTAGTAACAGTCACATGACCTTTGACCTCTGGAAAAAAATAGAAGGTCGTGCATAATACTCACATTACCATTTATATGTATACAAAGTTTCATAGAAGTATCTTCAGTACTTTTTGAGTTATCGCAGGAACAATATTTTGCGGACGGACGGACGGACGGAGGGCAAACCTATAGTCCCCTCCTGTGAAACACCGGTAGGGGACTAAAAATGACAAAGGGCCATAATTCTGCCAAAATTGGTCACAGCCAAAAAACTTTCTTTACTATCATTTAAACATTAAATTTCTTAAGCTGTGAGAGTTTGAGCCAAATCCACCCAGCAGTTAAAGAGAAGTTTGAGTCCACAAAATTTCTGGACGGATGTACGAACCCATGGACAAGTGCAATGCTTAATGCCTCCTATTTTGTGGGGCCATAGAAAGATTCTGTGGCTAATATTAAGCAAAACCTTGTGAAACTAATATATGGCTAAGTGGCTTGGTGGCTAATACTTAGTCAATGAAGCTTTTGGGGCTAACATCTAGCAAAAATACATTTTGTGGCTATTTATTTGTCAAAGTAGCTCTGGTGGCTATTTGGTCACACTATGACACCACCCTCGTACCTATCGAGTTCTCCTTCTCCCTTGAAGGACACCTCCTGCTGGGTCTGAGCCTCCCTCACTGCCTCACTGTCACCTTGTCTGTCCGCACCGTCCCTATCTGACGCTGCAGGCTCAGGCCCTGGTTCTGGTTCTTAGACTTTAGAATAAAGAACAGACCAGTAAGGCACATTTTTGCATAAATACCCAATTCTGAAACACCATTTACTCAAGTAATATTAATGAGGGACAAAATATAATTCATTTACAAAAAACTCCAAACAGATTACATAAAGATTGGTCAATATTTAACTGATAGTTATATGAGTGTTCAATGCTAATATATGACACATGACCTGTAGTATTTTGATCGCATAAGTCATGTATAGTTGGAATATGGTAAGCATATTGATGGAATTTTGTGTGTTACAGTTTTACTCAATCTGGGTATTTCCAACAATTCAGTTAATGTTAATGGGGTTACATAATTTCAAGTACTTAAATCACTCAGTACTCAGATATTTTAACTAGAACTCCACGAGTCGGATGTGTCACCTGACTGGGCATAACTCCACGAGTCGGATGTGTCGCCTGACTGGGCATAACTCCACGAGTCGGATGTGTCGCCTGACTGGGCATAACTCCACGAGTCGGATGTGTCACCTGACTGGGCATAACTCCACGAGTCGGATGTGTCACCTGACGGGGCATAACTCAAGTACGATAAGACATCCACATTTGACTTGTGCTGGGAATATAAAATAATGGAGATACATAGAATGTAAACACAGTGTGATAGAAGACAAGAGCTGTCAAAGGACAGTGAGCTTGACTATTCAAATTATTTCAGTTTATGCAATTTTTAAGTGGATGGATTTAAATCTGCTGATACCAGGGTGAGTAGAAAAGCTCGCCTATTCAAAATAGCAAACAGGATGTTAAAGTGCATGATTTGAGATTAAATGTAAAACTTCACTTCAATTGTGAATATGACTATCTAAATATATTTCCCTGATTAAAATCGGTAATTCACTGTTTTAAAACAGAAAATACAATTGGTAATTAACTAAAATAAAAATATGCCATCATATCCATTATATTGAGGATATTTGTTGGTTTTGGTAGAATATTGTGAAAGTATAAATTTCTATGATCTCTCAAGAATTAATATTGATTTTCTACCAAAACCAACAAATATCCTCACTATAATGGATGTGATGGCATCTTTGCGATCAGAAGATTGTAAGTTCCTTTCCAACAAATACAGGGCTCAAGTCATCTTTCTTTGCTCACACCAATCACTGGCTCTAACTTGGGAACAGAAACAAGCATGCACTCTTTAATCCGCAGGCTCTTAATAGTTTTGAACTGAGACAGAAACAGGTTGATAAGTAAACTAGCAGTTACTCCAGTAATGGATATAGTGTCCACCTTTCGGTATGCAGATACTGAATTCTGTTCAAATACAGACAGCATTATATTGATCTTTCTCACTGACATTAGGGCCCCCAAAACAATTTCTGTGATTCAGGCAACTCGACCATACCGAGCAAAAAACCCCGACCCTCAAACTTTTAGTGATGATTAATTTCCGTGAATCTGCATTCATCAGATTTTTGACAATTTTTTCAATGTTATTTTACCGAAATGTGTCTCAAAAAAAATTAATCCCAACCCTACCTAACTTTTTTGAGACAAGTGCCTGAAACAAACTATTTATTTTTGTTGGCCTAAGTATTTCGTCTACTATATGAATGTTTACAAGAATGTCCCTATAATCCTCAGTACTTCCGCTACTATATGAATGTCTACAAGAACGTCCCTATAATCCCAAGTACTTCCTCTACTATATGAATGTCTACAAGAGTGTCCCTATAATCCTCAGTACTAAATCTACTATATGAATGTTTACAAGAATGTCCCTATAATCATAAGTACTTCCTCTACTATATGAATGTCTACAAGAATGTCCCTATAATCCTCAGTACTTCCTCTACTATATGAATGTCTACAAGAATGTCCCTATAATCCTAAGTACTTCCTCTACTATATGAATGTTTACAAGAATGTCCCTATAATCCCAAGTACTTCCTCTACTATATGAATGTCTACAAGAGTGTCCCTATAATCCTCAGTACTTCATCTACTATATGAATGTTTACAAGAATGTCCCTATAATCATCAGTACTTCCTCTACTATATGAATGTCTACAAGAATGTCCCTATAATCCTAAGTACTTCCTCTACTATATGAATGTTTACAAGAATGTCCCTATAATCCTAAGTACTTCCTCTACTATATGAATGTTTACAAGAATGTCCCTATAATCCTAAGTACTTCCTCTACTATATGAATGTCTACAAGAATGTCCCTATAATCCTAAGTACTTCCTCTACTATATGAATGTTTACAAGAATGTCCCTATAATCGTAAGTACTTCCTCTACTATATGAATGTTTACAAGAATGTCCCTATAATCGTAAGTACTTCCTCTACTATATGAATGTTTACAAGAATGTCCCTATAATCCTCAGTACTTCATCTACTATATGAATGTTTACAAGAATGTCCCTATAATCCTAAGTACTTCCTCTACTATATGAATGTTTACAAGAATGTCCCTATAATCCTAAGTACTTCCTCTACTATATGAACGTTTACAAGAATGTCCCTATAATCCTAAGTACTTCCTCTACTATATGAATGTTTACAAGAATGTCTCTATAATCCTAAGTACTTCCTCTACTATATGAATGTTTATAAGAATGTCCCTATAATCATAAGTACTTCCTCTACTATATGAATGTCTACAAGAATGTCCCTATAATCCTCAGTACTTCCTCTACTATATGAATGTTTACAAGAATGTCCCTATAATCCTCAGGCTCCAATTTCTTGATTTAACTTAAGGATAACAGGCTTAAGTCTCTTGCTTACACAAGAGCTGTTTGCAAAAGAGTTATGCCCCCTCTAGGTTAAAAACAATCTTAATAATATCAAGTTTGGTGATGATTGGATGAGAACTGTTGGACACAGGGAGCGGAGAGGCGATTTTTTTATATAAATCAAGGGCCATAACTGTTTTGGTTGAACTTGGCTAAGATATTACAACCTCAAACATTTTCATCAAGTTTGGTGAGGAGCGGATGAAAACTGTTGGACATACGAGGGGAGTCCAAAAAGTCTGTTTACTGACCGTTAATTTTTCGTAAGAGTACTAAATGTTCTCTTCCTGCATATGGTTGAAAAAATAATTTTATTTTCTATTTTAATCAATAAAATACCATGAAATAACTGCTTAAATTTATAATGCGTTCGTTTATGCCATCTTAGTAACCACAGTAACGCAGTACCAGTGCATGCACCTCTTTTATTGAAACATGCGCATTCAAGTGCAAATATCACTAATATAAAACACACTTCTCCAAAATTCGGGAAAACGTTACCCAATGTGTAAATGACGTCATATAAAAAATGAAGTAATTCAATTATATTCACGCTTGTAAATAAGTAACGTTTCAAACCATGTTGAATCAGAGCGGTTTGGAAAATGACATCTGGGGAACGTATGGAAATGCGTACAGTGATTCAACAAGCGACGGGAAATAATTCTGTTTACGGACACTAATTTTTAAGTGGCACAAGCATTTCAGTGATGGGCGGGAGGAGCTTAAAGACGACCAGAGGTAAGGAAGAAGGAAATCTATAGGAACGTCAGAGTTGTAGTTAATTGAAGACGCTCTCGCTAGGGACAGACGTTTGATTGTTCGTGAGCTGTCGGACATATCTGGTGTGAGCCAAGGGACCGTACAAAACATTAAAACCAAACAACTGAAAATGACAAAGGTAATTTTCGATAATAATTCCAATTTTGCAATGGCATACATGTCCGTTTGAACTGTAGTTTATATACATGTTTAAGTTGTCATCTGCTAATATATTCTCTACGTTTCTGAATAGTGATATGCAGAAAAGATCTACTTAATTTTAAATGTTGACAGAATACATAAATATAATTAAAACATACAATGCAATTTTAATGTTCTTTGAATTAATTGTAATTCTAATTTTTTTTTTCGAGTTAATATTAGTGCACACTAGATGGGTACCGCGGATATTAAGGGATGAGGAGATGTCATGTTGTGTTGAGGAGTCGGAGAAGTTCCTGCGTCAACACCGACGACTTGGTGATTCCTTCCTTGACTCAATTATTACAACAGATGAAACTTGGTTGCACCTTCACGACCCGGAGACGAAGGAACAGTCAACAGTTTGGCGTAGATCCGGTTCCCCTCCAACCATCAAGGTGCGCGTCTTGCGGTCAGCCGGGAAGCAGATGTATGTTATATTTGCTGACAGCCACGGGATGATTCTCTGTCATGCAGTACCAGAGGGCACCACTGTTAATGCTGCGCTCTACTCCATGGTTAAACATTATAGTTTATTGAATTTAAATATTTAAGAAAACATTAATATTACAGACTATCACAATGACATCTTGTTTTACGCACGCGCTTGAGATAATCAGTATTTTGAAAATTTAAAGAACATGATACACTTTTGAATATCATTTTATTAATATTCTTAATATTCATGTATTTTTTACATGTTGAACTGTTCATTTAGCGCTGACATATTCGTTTTATTTATACATCGTTAGGTAGTTCGCCGTGACTTAGTTCGCGCACTGCAAAAGAAGAGGGCGGGGACTCCACTAGAGAATTTCTGTCTACACCAAGATAATGCTCCTACACATACAGCCGCCAGTACTCAGCTTGAGATCGCTGTTCTTAATTGGGTTCAAGCTGATTACGCATGCACCGTATTCGCCGGACCTGGCACCCTTTGATTTCGCGATTTTCCCTCAAATCAAATCAATGCTGAAAGGTCCACGGTTTTGAAACAATGGACCTGCAGGCGGAGACAAACGCCATCATTCGACAATTTCCAGCTTATTAGTTCCATGATGTCATTCACACGCAGTGGATTCATAGACACAGGCGGTGCATAGACTGTCATGGACAATACTTTGAGAAAATCTAGACTAATGTGACATGTTAAGTTAAAGGAACAGAACATGATGTCGTCAGTGTACATCGATGACGTTACTTTCGACGTTTCGTTCGCCATTAATTTTATGTGTATTAGGTTAAAGACATTAAAAATATTGAAAAAGTAAACAAACTTTTTGGACACCCCTCGTAGATAGCACAAACAGCTAAAAAAGTTCATTTTAAATAATTCAAGGGCCATAACTCCACAGTTCCTTAAGCAATTTAGTTGATCATTAAACTAAACCAATATATTATGCCTTCAAAGATGTTCCTGAAGTTTGGTGAAGATCGAATGACAACTGATGGAGTTAAAGAGCAGAAACGGCAAAACGACCCATTTTAGATAATTCAAGGGCCACAACTCCACAATTCCTGGGGTGATTTGGCCGATTATCACACTTGGCCAAGATATTATGCCCACAAATATTTCCATCAAGTTTTGAGACGATCAGATAAAAGCTGTTTGACTTGGAGAATGGAAACGATTGAAAAGGCCAATTTTAGATAACTCAAGGGCAATAACTCCACAATTCCTGGGGCGCTTTGGCAGATTATCCAACTTGATCAAGATATTATGCCCACAAACATTATCATGAAGTTTGGTGAAGTTCAGATGAAAATGTTTGGACTTTTTTAGAGAACGGAAACAACTAAAAAGGCAAATTTTAGATTATTTAAGGGCAATAACTCCACGATTCTTGGTGTGATTTGGCTGATTATCAAACTCGGCCAACATCTTATACTCACAAACAGTTTCATGAAGTTTGGTGAAGATCAGATAAAAACTGTTGGAGAGCGGAAATGAAAGTGGTCTACCAACAGACCAACATCAGCAAACCAATATACCTGCAATCTTCGATCTGGGGCTTAATAATTATCAACATCATTCTTTTAAAATAAATTTTATAACATGATCTATAACTTATTGTAATTATCTGACATACAATTTTCATTCAAAATGCAATTTAGTAAATAAGTATTTAAAACATTATTTATGCATACTTTATTGCAATATGAAAATAGTGAGCCGAGTGAGCGTAACAAGACAACAGCTTAAAACTGTACCAGTCCAGAGAATGATCAAGTTCCACACACCGTGCTTTTTTTACATACCTCATTAATGTACCCAAAAGACTAACAATGGCCATGTAAACTCACACTAAGAAATCATGTCCTCCAGTCAGTAAAATATTGTAATATTTAAAACTTTTCATAATTTTACAACAAAAACTACCTAGATCATTCCATTCAGTCTGTGCTGCACATTTGGAGATTTTTTTCAGTGCATTTTGCATCACCATCAACCTAAATATCTGAAAATACAAAAATGTAGAGAGTTCTTCACAAAACGATGTTTAAAAAGCAAAACCAGTGATGTTTTAAAATAAATAACAAGAGGCCCCTGAGGGCCTGATGCTCCACTAGACCAGAAGCATCACTATAACATTTTTTTTAAAAGAACCATCAGGCAAGCTACATACCAAATACTGGTATAAAGGTCTTTTTTAGTTTGGGTAGTTTTGGATAAAATATTTTTGAAGGTTTTCCTACATCAAGTCCATATAAAACAAGAGGGTCTTTTGGCCCTAGGTCGCTCACCTGAGGGGCTAAGCACGTTTCATGTTGATTGGGCAACAAATGTGGCCTTTAAAGTGTTCACAAGCTTTTTCTTCAATTTGACCTAGAGACCTAGATTTTTACATCACACATCCAGTTTCGTACTCGTCCGAGACATCATTGGAACAAATGTTCTGGGCAAATTTCATGAAGATTGGGCAATAAATTTGTTCTATAGAGTGTTCACAAGGTAAATGTTGATGACAAACGACGCACGACATACACAAGGCGGAATTTAGTAGTGTTACCCAAGGTCCATTTTTTTAAAAATTAGTTTGAAATCCAGCATGCGGATTCTGACCATAAGATTTCTAAAGTTTTCTAACGAATCAAAATGATTTGGAGAATTTAGCAGTGTGTCACCCAAGGACCATTTCTGTGAAATTAATATGAAATCCAGAAAGCAGTTTCGGACAAGAAGATTTTCTAAGTTTTCTATATAGCCTTATAATTATTTTGAAATGTAGCAAGTAATTACAGACAAGATTTTTTAAGTTTTCATTATAGTAATACAAGGAAAGATTTGACCTAGTGACCTAGTATTTGAAACCACACGATTAGTCCGAGATATCATTGGAACAAATGTTCTGAGAAAGTTTCATAAAGAATGAGCAATGAATGTGGTCTATAGAGTGTTCACAAGGTAAATGTTGACGACAAACGAGTAACGACGAACAACAGACAAAAGGCAATCACAAAAGCTCACCATCAGCACGCTGTGCTCAGGTGAGTTAAACATAATTAACCCCAGGTGGGTCATTTTTAGCCCAGGGGCACCATTTTTACAACTTTGGTAAAGGATCATACAGTGATGCTAAATACCATTGTCAAACGCATAGGCTTTTAAGTTTCAGACAATAACAATTTTGAAGTTTTTTTTTTATAGAAGTCAATGCACGAGACCCAAGATGGCCCTGGGTTGCCAACCTGTGTTTAATGAATTATGACGACATGTACAAAGTAAATAGCATGTTAAGAGCTGTATTAAATAGTATGTTAACACAACAGACAACAACGATGGACCACTGACAGCCATGTTGCTTTTTTTAATCAAAATAATGTGAAGGAATTTGAAGTCAACAAAGGAACATTTATTTGAAATAATTTCAAAATCCTATCAGTGGTTTCTGACACAGACATTGCTTTTTCAAGTTTTCAATATACGCATATTAGGAAAACTGCCTTACCCCCTGGGTCGTGACCCAATAGCACCCGGAATAGGGGCCACATGTTGAGTCTGTGAATCTCTAGCAGTCTGGTCCCAGTTTGAAGGCCGCATGACTGGGTCAAGGGGGTCAAGAGGGACTAGGGTTGTTTATGGTCTCTGAGCGCGCAACTTTGCTTTCCACCATACAGCTAGTGTAGATCTGGCAAACATTTTCTTGCGCTCTGTTGTGCACCTCATGCGTCTCTGAAACTCAGAAAATTGCAGAGATTATTTCCCATTATTACTGATAAGGTTAACTATCAAGCTGATGACTTCCACAAGCTGGTGACTTCCATAAGCTGGTGACTTTCCACAAGCTGATGACTTCCACAAGCTGGTGACTTCCTCAAGCTGGTGACTTCCACAAGCTGGTGACTTCCAAAATATGTACAATGTTCACTAGACTTTTCTGTGTAAACATGTCCTGAATGTGCTCATATTTATGAGCTAATTATGTCCACCATTTACTGCACTATTGCTGTATAACATATTAAAGCATTATTTGTACGGCAAATACAAATGCTACACAAACTACAAACCTATGAATGTTCTAAATTCTCATATACAGCAAGTGGTTTCAGTAACTGTTAAGACTTTCAAAATTTTCAATATAGTCTTGTCAAGGAAAAGTGCCCGCCCCCTGTCGGCCATTTTTCTGACATATTTATTTGAAGGAATTTGGTTTAGGGTCACCCAATGAACATTTCTGTGATGTGACAGGGTGCATTTCCCGTCATAATGTTGTATGTTAGTTGTTTGTAACCTATTTAATTGGGTATATTATTGTTTACGTAATGTAAGGAATCGTTTCACTAGCTCACGTGCCAGAACTTAAAACTTTACTCAAGGAAGCAACACCGTTTAAACTTTTTAACTTCAAACAATTAATAATTCATGGTACTTTAGGTTTGTATTATATGTATATTTGTATTAGTAATGCTTTTATATTATTGCACGTGCTTGACTATCAGAATTATTTATTATTAAAGTTTTGTTTGTTTGGATTTTCGCCGTATTCAACAGTATTTCAGTCATATAACGGCGGTCAGTTAACCTACTCACACTTTTCCTGGGTAAGCTGGTTTACCAGTACTAAGTGCACATACTTATGCCAGTAACTGACAACTGCCCTACTTGAATCAGAGGTAGGGGGAGAATGGCCGTAGAAATAATTTCATGACCAATCCCCACACAAGTTATGTGGCAGGGCTGGGAATCGAACCCGCGATCCTGGGATTTGTAGTCCAGCGCTCTACCAACTGAGCTAGCTGGCCCAGCTATATTGATTTTTAAGTCATTTGTAAGATTTATAATTCTTATGTGGTTCAAGATGGTTGCTATTTAATTTCACTATTTCATAGATCTATTATTGTGCACGTTTAACAATTTGCAGTTTAATAACACCTGCAGTCACAAAGAACTGGATGAAGCGTTGAATGCCTGATTCCATAAATTAGTAAGTAATTGTGTATATGTGTGATGTATTGTTTTATATGTGTGTATATGTTGTTCACATATAAATCTGTGTGTTCATATGTAATTTGTGCTATAATACTAGGAATATGGAATTTAATGAGTCGGTCGCCACAATGTCATTCATTGGACTCGTAGGAAATACGTTTTATCTTACTCATGTAATTTATATACTGTTATTATTTGAAATGATGTGTACTGTTATTTTGTTATCACTTGTAATGACGTATATTGTTATTATGTTGCTGTAACCAACGACCCCGTATCCAATGTATATTTTTGTATTAGTTTACGGCATAACGCATTCTATTAATTATATGTATTATTTGTATGTAATTGTTTTAATTGCAGGTCATGGGTACGCTTGGACCAGACAATTGCAGAGTGATCTCTTATTTAGAATATCATCAATCGTAATTCACTGAACCATACCACTGTTGACAATAATTATTTAGAATATCATCAATCGTAATTCACTGAACCGTGCCACTGTTGACAATAATTATTTAATATAAACGAACCCAAGACTTGGTGTTTCTTTTCTACCACATTTATTATATATAAAAACAGTAGAACGTACCAGAAGTTACAGTGAAATTATTTTGAAATCCAGCAAGTGGTTTCACTCAATATGATTGTTACATTTGTCAAAATGAGACAAGGAAAACTGCCTGTCCCCTAGCGGCCATGTTTTGATTATTTAAACTTTTTAATATAGTCATATAAGAAAATTAAAATTTGATGGAATTTGGTAGAGGGTCACCTAAGGAACATGTTTGTGAAATTACTTATAAATCCAGCCAGTGCTTTCTGACAAAAAGATTTTTTAAGTTGTCATTTTTGCACAGAAATATGGATTGTTTCTGCAATAGAAATGTTTCTGCTTCTTTCAAAGACAGAAAAAATTTAACTTAATTTACTCCTGTTTAAGCAATATATGTTATGTGTATTAAGTTAAAAGTCTTGTCAAAATCAGTTGCATTGTAAAGTGTTTGTAAAATAATGAAATACTATGGAATATTGACAAACAACAATTACAAAATATCAACAATGCATAGCATGATAACATGTCTAACCGTTGTGGTACTGCCCTCTACCCCACCAAACAGCAGCATAAGAGCCCAAGTTATTAAAAGCTTTTGACCGGCACTAACCACAACACATGCACAAAAAGAAATCGCTCAATGAAAATGAGCAACACATGTTCTTTCATGAAAAAACAGATGTTTTAGAAAACAGGATGTTTATTTGCCGACCAGTTTATCAATTCATCAACTACATACATGTATTGAGATTACAGGAAGTCCTTTACATTTTACCTTTAAAAAACTTTTATTGGAATTTTGACCTGTAAAGCTGTGACTCATGCTTTTAAATTCAAAATGTATGTACATGAACTTCGACAATTACAACCAAAATATATGAAATTACAGTTGCTTGACCAATTTGCCTGTCTTCAAAAATGTTGATTATTTGAAGCTGGACCATAATGACCTTGCAATTTAGATCTATCTGTTGCTTAAATGTGGAATGTTTGACCAAATTAACTCCACTTTGCACTTGAATAATTGTGGACTGCAATGGTTTTACCCATGGAATTCATGTCAATGACCTTGAAGATACAGGAAGTAACATCTGGACATTGACATTGGACATATAGGGAACACAGCTGATTGACTTTGAACATATAGGAAATGCAGTGGATTGACATTAGACATATAGGAAATGCAGTGGATTGACATTGGACATATAGGAAATGCAGTGGATTTACATTGGACATATAGGAAATGCAGTGAATTGACATTTGACATATAGGAAATGCAGTGGATTGACATCGGACATATAGGAAATGCAGTCGATGGACAATGGACATATAAGAAATGCAGTCGATTGACATTGGACATATAGGAAATGCAGTCGATGGACATTGGACATCTAGGAAACGCAGTCGAAGGACACTGGACATATAGGAAATGCAATCGATGGACATTGGACATATAGCAAATGCAGTCAATTGACATTGGACATACAGGAAATGCAGTCGATGGACATTGGACATATAGGAAATGTAGTTGGTTGACCTTGGACAGACAGGAAGAGCAATGGATTGACATTGGACATAAGGAAATATTGCGTGTTGGACCGTGTGCTATAAGAAGACCAAGTGGATAGACCATGAACATTTAGGAAAAGTAGTAGATGAAACATTTGATCTTTAATGCTTGTAAATGTTTCAGGTTTGACAAAAAATGAACATTGGAATTAAGAACATACAGGGACTCAACAACTAACTTTAACAAACTGCTAGTTACTAAGCCATATACAAAAATACAAACATCTACAAACAGTAACTAACTAAAACTACACTAAAAAACTAGCTAAAACTACACAAAAAGTATCACAGGTATTGTGACCTTCAACTGTAATGATGTGCCTAGCAAATTACTGAAGGACCTTATTTACAATTATTAGATTTTATGAGCCCATCACATGACTGGCACTGACCATTCATCAGACAGACCACTATAAATGCCCAACTGATTCGCAAACTGACAGGCACTGTCCCATGAGTTGACAAATCAAGGCAATGGTCCCTTAGATACTGATCCATCAACTGAATGGCACCAGCCAAACAGCCAACAGATCATATGATAGGTCAAATATCTGACCTATATAAAGGCACTGGCCCACAAGCATGGCCAAGTGAAGGTCAAAAGTGACACTGACCCAATAATGGGTAGTCACCTAAATATAGTCCTGTGCATGACCATCTGAGGGCACTGGACAAGGAGGCCCAATGGTCACCTAGCTGACAATGACAGATATACCATGACTAACATTAATTTTACTACCAGGGTCCTTTCACTCAAAACTTAAACGGCAAATGAAGCTAAGAGCTGTTAGTTTTGTCAATTATTTACAAAAAGCCAATACACTGATTGGAATAAGAGAACATTGTGAACAGAAATTTAATTAGAAGTTTCTAAAATAATTTTGAACACGGCAGTCCAAAGGACAGCTATATCCCCCGCCGTGATCCTTCATTAGATTTTAAAGGTGACTTTGAAGTATCACACTGACCTTAATCAGTTTCACGAAAATTCCTTAAAGAGCATAGGAGATATGGAGCTGACACACAAATGGAGGCTCAAACATTTGACCTTTAAGTGTGACCTTGACCTTGAGGTGGCAAGACTGCAGCATGCCTTCTTAACATGGCCTCAATGTGATAAACATCTGAGCCAAGTTTTATGAAAATCCTTCAAAGGGCATAGGAGATATAGAGCAGACACAAAAATGAAGGCTCAAACATTTGACCTTCAAGTGTGACCTTGACCATGAGGTAGCGTGACTGCCTCATGCCTTCTGCACATTGCCTCAATGTGATAAACATTTGAGGCAAGTTTCATGAAAATCCTTTAAAGGGCACAGGAGATATAGAACGGACATGAAAATACAGGCTCAAACATTCAACCTTTAAGTGTGACCTTGACCTCGAATTGACGTGACTGACTTATGCCTTCTGCACATCGTCTCAATGAGCAAAACATTTGAGGCAAGTTAATTCTTCAAAGGGTATAGGGGATATGGAGCGGACACGAAAAACGGACACGAAAATGGAGGCTAAAACATTTAACCTTCAAGGGTGACCTTGACCGTGAGCTGGCGTAAAAGGCCCATGCCTTCAGCACATCGTCTCAATGACCTTAACATTTGAGCCAAGTTTCATACACAAAATGGAGGCTTGGATATTAGTCCTTCCAAGTGTGACCTTGACCTTCAGACGGCGTAACTGACTCATGCCTTCTGCACATTGTCTCAATGACCTAAACATTTGAGCAAAGTTTCATGAAAATCCTTCAAAGGGTATAGGAGATATGGAGCGGACACGAAATGGAGGCTCGAATATTTGACCTTCAAGTGTGACCTTAACATTCAGCCGGCGTGACTGACTCATGCCTTCTGCACATCGTCTCAATGACCTAAACATTTTAGCAAAGTTTCATGAAAATCCTTCAAAGGGTATAGGAAATATGGAGCAGACACAAAATGGAGGCTCAAACATTTGACCTCCAAGTGTGACCTTGACCTTGAGCCAGCATGACTGACTCATACAATCTGCACATCGTCTCAATGACCTTAACATTTGAGCCAAGTTTCATGAAAATCCTTCAAAGGGTATAGGAGATATGGAGCGGACACGAAAATATTACGGAAAGACGGACGGACGGACAAATGAATACTTATGTGACTATTTCATGACTAACCCTAATGCCATTTTAGCCCCCTAAAGGACTAATTTATCCACCTAAGGGAGATTTTACTTACAAAGGGATACTTATGTGACTATTTTAGTCACCTAAGTATCCAAATGTGTGTACGGACAGACGGAGGCACAGACGGACGGATGAAGGGCATTCCTATAACCCCACTCCCGCTTTGCAGCGGGGGATTAAAATTATATAAAAAAAATAGGCCCTTAGCTTAGTTGGCCGTTAAAGTTTTGAACAACTGCATTAGGAAACTTCTCTGACAATCTATAGAGATATACCTGTAAAGAAAAGGTAGGAACACATTATAATGAACATGAAGTGATGAAGTGGGTGGCAAATAAAACATCCAAAAAGGCATGCATGCCTTATAGTATACAAATAAGGAACAAATGACGAGAACAAATATTCCAGGTTAAATTGTAAATAAACAATAAAATACAGTCATTCCATGTGTAAGCAAACTATCACCATGAAGTAGTTTAACAACTTTTAAGGTTGTTACTGGTCAAAACAATAACTAGCTATTAAAATAATTACTACATGTACTTACAGGCTATTGCCACTTTAGTAAGGCAGTACCACAGTCAATAATTTTTAAATCAAAATAATTTTGGAACTGTTCCTTTTAATATTATGCTGGAACAGTATGATGGAGACTTTTGCGACAATACAATTTGGACAAACCATGTTCTGTTTCAATATTACAATTGAAAAGCAATTGAACAAAAGCATATTGATCAACTTAGAACGCGTGGTCAGCAAGAGACGCATGTCCCCCTTCAGGGACCAATCCCTGGCTTAGTGTCCTAAGTTAGGGAAAGGGGTGCGGTTACAAAGAAGGGACTTAATAGACAATTGAACAAGAGCTGTCAGAGGACAGCACGCTCGACTATTCGAAGTTTTTCAGTTGGTACATATTTTGGATAGTGGAAGGGGCATAAATTTGTTAAAATACAAAACTTTTAAGTGAAGCCTTGTATAGTTTATACATTTTTTCAAAAAAATTAATAAAAACAAACTCTATGTAAAAAGTGGGCTAACTCTGTCAAAATACAAAACAGTTATGGGTAATGTTGCCCCTGATACTTGAGTTAATGACAAAGGTTAGTTCAAAGTTTCAAGTGAATAACTTTAACCAGAAAATCTATGTGAAAAAGGGGCATAACTCTGTCAAAATCTAAAACAGAGTTATGGGTAATGTTGACCCTGATACTAGAGTTGATGACACAGGTTAGTTCCAAGTTTCAAGTGAATAACTTTTGTAGTGTTGAAGTAACAAAACTTTTGAATATAAACTTTGACCAGAAAATCTATGTAAAAAAGGGGCATAACTCTGTCAAAATACAAAACAGTGTTATAGGGAATGTTGCCCTTGATACTGGAGTTGATGACAAAGGTTCGTTCCAAGTTTCAAGTGAATAACTTATCTAGTTTTGAAGTTACAAAACTTTTGAATATAAACTTATACCAGAAAATCTATGTGAAAAAGGGGCATAACTCTGTCAAAATCCACAACAGGGTTATGGGTAATGTTGCCCCTGATACTAGAGCTGATGATAAAGGTTAGTTCCAAGTTTCAAGTGAATAACTTATGTAGTTTTGAAGTAACCAAACTTTTGAATATAAACTTTAAACAGAAAATCTAAGTGAAAAGGGGGCATAACTCTGTCAAAATACAAAATAGAGTTATGTGTAATGTTGCCACTGATATTAGAGTTGATGACAAAGGTTAGTTCCAAGTTTCAAGTGAATAACTTATGTAGTTTTGAAGTTACAAAACTTTTGAATATAAACTTGAACAAGAAAATCTATGTGAAAAAGGGGCATAACTCTGTCAAAATAAAAACTAGAGTTATGGGGAATGTTCACCCTGATACTGGAGTTTTTGACAAAGGTATGTTCCAAGTCTCAAGTGAATAGCTTTTGTAGTATTGAAGTTACAAAACTTTTGAATATAAACTTTTACCAGAAAATCTATGTGAAAAAGGTGCATAACTCTGTCAAAATACAAAACAGTGTTATAGGGAATGTTGCCCTTGACACTGGAGGCGATGACAAAGGTTAGTTCTAAGTTTCAAGTGAATAACTTATGTAGTCTTGCAGTTACAAATTTTTTTAATATAAACTTTAACCAGAAAATCTAAGTGAAAAAGGGGCATAACGATGTCAAAATAAAAACAGAGTTATGGGGAATGTTGCCCCCGACACTGGAGTTGATCACAAAGGTATATGCCAAGTTTGAAGTGAATAACTTATGTAGTTTGGAAGTTACAATACTTTTGAATAAAAACTTGAAACAAATTTAGACGTGGACGCGGACGCCGACGCCGGGGGTACAGCTCACCTATTCTTCGAATAGTCGAACTCAAAACATGTGTCCATTTTATTGTTTCATTAGCAACTACCATTCACGATGTTTTAAAATAGCAGTTAGTCAGTTACACAATAAAATGGAAAATTGTTTAATCCCATTAAAAATGTGTATGGAAATGATAAAGCAATAGAGAAAAGTATGTCTTTGTTCTACCCATACATTACGTATAATTTTTTAAAACAAGAAAACTATCACTGTCAGTGATGAATGCCCCCCTCCAACACACAGCACATTGATACTTACAGTGAAATTGTTCCATGTATAGGGGATCATCAAATGCATAACTAACATAACATACCAACCACGTTTCAAAAACAATGTTCTGCTACTGTCCAATTATTTCGGTTAAGTAGGAACAATCTACTAGTCATTTCCAACATTCCTACTAAGTTTTACAAAACTAGGCCTAATTGTTCCATAGTTATTGCCCAGACAACATTTAACAACTACTGAACAGTTTGAACTTGACTTTTGATGCAATAACCCAATAATCAATAGGAATCTTCTACTACTCAAGACCAGACCAACCAACTTACCAAGTTTATTAAAACTAGGCCAAAGGGTTCCATAGTTATCTACCCAACAAAATGCAATAATTATTCCTCAGATTTACCTTGGACTTTGACCCAGTGATTCAATACCCAATCCTCTACTAGTCATGATAAACTTACCTACAAAGTTTAACTAACCCTGCCTACTGATTCCATAGCTATTCCCCTGACAAAGTATTACAACTATTGGGACAGTTTGATCTTGACCTTTGACCCAATGATCCAAAACTCAATATGGGTCCTCTATTATTTATGGTCAATCTACCTACTAACCAACCTACCTACCAAGTATGTAGAAACTAGGCCTAAGAGTTCTGTAGTCATTGTCTGGACACTGTTTTGCAACTATTGGTCTGATTAAACATCTATTGGTAAGTTTGACCTTGACCTTTAACGCTAGGACCCAATAATAAATAGGGATCCTCTACTAATCAGAACCAATGTACATACCAAGTTTTGAAGAACCTAGGCCTAAAAGTTCTGTTATTATGGCCTAGACAAGGTTTTGCAATGAGGACAGTTTGAACATTGACGCAAGGATCCAATAACCAACAGAGATCCTCTACCAGTCCTGATAAAAATACCTAGCAAATGTGAAGACTAGGCTAAATTGTTGAGTAGTTATTGCCCGGGCACCTTTTTTTTTCATCTTTTAGTCAGTTTGAGTTTGACATTCGAGCTAAGTACTCAATAATAAATAGGGATACTAGTAATGACTAAACTAACTACCAAGGACCCAATAATCAACAGAGATCATCTATTTATTAGTCATTACCAGCTTAACTTCAGGTTTCCATTGATATCCTAGGTCTAAAGGTTCTGTACAGATTGTCCAGACAAGGTTTGGTCTACCAACAGAATGATATTTGTAAAGCAATATACCCCCTCTTCTTTGAATGGGGGCATAATATGTCTTGTTATACAGTGACAAAAAAAATAAAAATGAAGAGACCTTCAATATACTGTCATAACAATCGTAATGGCCTTTTTAAAATTCGGTGTATGGGTACATCACCTTATGCATGAAACAATATTAACAATTGTTATTATGTATTCTACATAATTCAACATTCATTTTAATTACAAAATAATGAGTACGTAACTTTCAACAGACAATACTGTACTAAATAAAACTTACAATTTATTCAAAGCCATAAAACCATATTTCAAGAGGACAAATTATTCACACTTGACATTTCTTCTCAAGCTATGAAGCGTAAACTGTTTGTCTGTTTTTAGTAAATGTGACCTTGACCCCACCCTACCCATATGCAATCCCAAGCGAGGTCTAGATATAAGATATCTATGTATGAAGTTCATTAAAATATCTCAATGTGTTCTTAAGCTATTGAGCGGAAAACATTTTTTATTTTTAGTAATGGTGACCTCGACCTTGACCCAAACCACCCTATATGCAATCCCAAGCGAGGTCTCGATATAAGGCATCTACTAAGTTTCATTAAAATATCTCAATGCATTCTCAAGTTATTAAGCGGAAACCATTTTTCTATTTTTAGTAACAGTGACCTTGACCCCACCCACCCCCATATGCTATTCCAAGCAATTTCTCGATATAAGGTATCTAAGTATTAAGTTTCATTAAAATATCTGAATGCGTTCTCAAGTTATTGAGCGGAAACCTTTTTCTACTTTTAGTAACAGTGATGTTGACCTTGACCCCACCCAACCCATATGCAATCCCATGCGAGGTATAAAGTTTCATTAAAATATCTTAATGTGTTCTCAAGTTATTGAGTGAAAAGCATTTTTCTATTTTAGTAACAGTGACCTTGACCATGACCCTATTCACAAGCCCAAGTGAGGTCTCAATATAAGGTATGTATGTATTAAGTTTCATTAAAATATCTCAATGTGTTCTCAAGTTATTGAGCGGAAACCGTTATTCTACTTGTAGTAACAGTGACTTTGACCTTGATCCCACCCATCCCATATGCAATCCCAAGCGAGGTCTCGATATAAGCCATGTATGTATTAAGTTTCATTACAATATCTCAATGTATTTTCAAGTTATTGAGCTGAAACTGTTTTTCTATTTTCAATAACAGTGACCTTGACCCCACCCACCCCATATGCAATCCCAAGTTAGGTTTCGATATAAGGTATCTATATATGTATCAAGTTTCATTAAAATATTTCAATGCATTCTCAAGTTATTGAACAGAAACCATTTTTCTATTTTTAGTAACAGTGACCTTGAACTTGACCCCACCCAACCCATATGCAATCCCAAGTAAGGTCTTGATATAAGGTATCTATGCATTAAGTTTCATTAAAATATCTCAATGTGTTCTCAAGTTATTGAGCGGAAACCGTTTTTCTACTTTTAGTAACAATGACGTTGACCTTGATCCCACCCATCCCATATGCAATCCCAAGCGAGGTCTTGATATAAGATATCTATGTATCAAGTTTCATTAAAATATTTCAATGCGTTCTCAAGTTATTGAACAGAAACCGTTTTTCTATTTTTAGTAACAGTGACCTTGACCCCACCCACCCCATATGCAATCCCAAGTAAGGTCTTGATATACGGTATCTATGCATTTAGTTTTATAAAAATATCTCAATACATTCTCAAGTTATTGAGTAGAAACCATTTTTCTATTTTCAGTAACAGTGACTTGACCTTGACCCCACCAATCCCATATGCAATCCCAAGTGAGGTCTTGATATAAGGTATCTATGTATTAAGTTTTATTAAAATATCTCAATAAGTTCTTAAGTTATTGAACAGAAACCGTTTTTTCGATTTTTAATAACAGCGACCTTGATCTTGACCCCACCCACCCCATATGCAATCCCAAGCAAGGTCTCGTTACAAGGTATCTATGTGTGAAGTTTCGTTACAATAGCTTAATCCATTCTCAAGTTAGAGAGGAAACGAAAAGTTTAGAAATTAGCTTACAGAAAAACTTTAACCTATCTTAATAACTTAAATGCAAAGTTTCTAAGTATAAAAAAGGCCCATAAGTTTGACAAATTTCAAACTAGAGTTATCAAAATTGGCCTATGGGTTCATTTTAATACAGGACATAAGTTTTTTAAGGTTGAATGAAATTCTTCAAGCCATTCCTGACAAAACTAGCTTACCGAAAAACTTTAACCTATCCAAATAGATTATATGTAAAATTTCTAAGTGTAAAAAGGCCCATAATTTTGACAAATTTCAAACTATGATTACCAAACTTGACCTTTAGGTTCATTTTAATATGAAGAATAAATGTTTCTCATTTGAATGAAATCTCTCAAGCCATTCCTGAGAAATTAGCTCACTGTAAAACTTTAACCTAGAGCGGAAGCCGATGCCAACGCCGACACAAGTAGAATAGCTGGCCTTTTCTTCGAGAAGTCGAGCTAAAAATGAGATATGATTCTTGGTAATTAACTCTGTTATTGTCATTGAGTCTTAATAGCAATACTCAAAGGTGGACATTTTTACACAAACAACTTGGATGTTGATGTACATGTATTTCAGTACTAAATTATATGCCTTGAACCTTATGTTACTGGATAAACATCAGAATATTTGCATAATGCACAGCAACATGAATACAAATCACCAAAATATTTATGTGCAACATTTCTTTATCAACTGCAAACAATAAATATGTATCTGTAATCTTTAGTAAACCCCTCCATTTTGAAACTGTCTAAATAAGACCAATCAGAATCATTCTATTTTGTGACATCATTTTTAAAGTGAACATATTGTGAACTTTGAAAAGTTCATCATCTGATTAACAAAAGGAACACAAAAGCTTAAAAATTAAATGTGAATGGTCAGCAAATTTTTCAGTAATTTCAAGTTGTTACTGCAAACAGTCAATCTCAGCGAACAAACAGCGAACAACTAAAGGCATGTTCACCAATAATTCACTTTAACTGCAAACATACCGCGAACAAGAACGGCGAACCATTGTATTCGAAGGATGTTTGCTGAGGGTTTGCCGTTAGTTCACATTCAGATATCATTTCTGTAAAGGAATTACTGTACAAGTTACTTAGTACTAGTTTTGGCCCGGGGTTTAATTTTGGCTATATTGGCAGTCAACCACGGTAGTGCCAATTCTCAATACCGCCAATAAAAAAACCTGCATATGATCTTAATCCTGTCATTGTAAGAGTAATCAAATATTGTGCTTAAATACTTCCACTGAACATATTAGAATCTGTGACAAATTCAAATTTGCAATGACAATATGTATGAGAAAATATTACATAGCAACCACCATAAAACTTATCATGTATGGTCTATCTAACTATCTTGTGTGGTCTATATAACTACCTTTTAGTGTAAATCATTTTTCCAGAAGTCTGTTTGGCAGACTACAATGAACGACAACATATTTCTCCTAAAGTGTTACAAGTATGTATATAACGACTTTAAAAGAACATGCAAAAAGCTATCTAACCGGGACACAAAAAAAGCTGGTACATCAATACCACACCTTTTCTCACCATTAATATAACAAAAGTAAGTACAAATTGATTGGTAATGGTTTCAATTAGGCGCTTATTGCCGATGAGCCAATTTATTACACCGCCAATTCGAAGCACTTTTAAACAAGAAGGCCATGATGGCCCTAGGTCGCTCACCTGAGTTTAAGCCATCATAATGGCTAATAACAAGAGGGAAAAATGGCACTAAACGTCTTACCTGAGTATAAAGATCTGGACCTTGCAGTTTCAGAAGTTTTTTTAGTCTACATAAACCATGTGACCCACAGGGCATGGCTACTTTCTACCCCAGGGGCATAATTGGAACAATATTTGTAGTGGACCACTTTTCAATGTTACATAAACAAAATGGGCCTTGCGGTTTCAGAGGAGACTTTTGCTATTAAATGTATATAAACCATATATAAAGTCATTAGGCTATTCAAGTCTATATGAACAATGTGACCCCCTGGCCCAGACTTATATAGCAAAATGACTTTAAAAATCTAAGGGGTTTAGTGCCATTTTGCCCTCTTGTTATTAGCCATTATGATGCCTTAAACTCAGTTCAGCAGCCTAGGGCCATCATGGCCCTCTTGTTTTATACTTCATTTCATGTCTGAAATGTTCAGGTCTTCTACTATCCAACACTTATATCCAACACAAACAAGTTATGTTAGTGCAAGCCCTGTACACAAATTTAGAAAGCTGTCCTTCATGGTTTCTGCTGGTGTCACATGTCCAACTGGCTAGCTAGCTGGTTTGATAAGATCTAAAAATAGCACACTGTATACACCTCTCACTGTGCTGAGAACTACCTGGCTGAAATGTCATCTGTTGTTATGGATGTTTGAGTGTTAGACACTTATTGAATTTATAGTTCTGCAGTACACTGATTTAGTGATTTTAAGCGTTGCGGTGACAAGAATTTGGAAATTAAGGCACAGCAGTACCGCTGTTCTTCAAAGGGCCTGGGGAAAGGCCTGAATGTTACATACCAAATATGAAACCTCTGCACCTTGCGGTTTCAGAGAACATTTTTAAAGTCATTTTGCTATTTCAGTATATATATTAACAATATAACCCCCGGGGTGTAGCCAGTTTTGACCCCAGGGGCATAATTTGAACAATCTTTGTAGAGGACCACTATACAATGTTACATACCAAAAAATATAAAACCTCTGGGCCTTGCGGTTTCAGAGAAGATTTTTAAACTCATTTTGCTAGTTAAGTCTATATAAACCATGTGACCCCGGGGTGTGGCCAGTTTTGACTCCAGGGGCATCATTTGAACACTCTTTGTAGAGGACCACTATACAATGTTACATACCAATTATGAAACTTCTGGGCCTTGCAATTTCAGAGAAGATTTGTAAAGTCATTTTGCTATTTAAGTCTATATAAACCATGTGACCTCTGGGGTGTGGCCAGTTTTGACCCCAGGGGCATCATTTGAACAATCTTAGTAGAGGACCACTAGAGGATGTCAAATATCAAATATGAAACCCCTGGGCCTTGCAATTTCAGAGAAGATTTGTAAAGTCATTTTGCTATTTAAGTCTATACAAACCATGTGACCCCTGGGGTGTGGCCAGTTTTGACCCAGGGGCATCATTTAAACAATCTTTGTAGAGGACCACTATACAATGTTACATACCAAATATGAAATCTCTAGGCCTTGCAGTTTCAGGAGACGATTTTAAGTCATTTGCTATACAAGTCTATATAAACCATGTGACCCCTGGGGTGTGGCCAGTTTTGACCCCAGGGGCATCATTTGAACAATGTTAGTAGAGGACCACTAGAGGATGTCACATATCAAATATGAAAGCTCTGAGCCCTGCGGATTCATAGGAGAAGATTTTTAAAGTTTTCACTTTTTAAATCTATTTTTAGCTCTGGTGACATACGTATGCAGCAGACCGGAAAGATCTGAACAACTTTGAAAGAGGTCCAGCCAAGGATCATTCCTGTGAAGTTTGGTGAGAATCTGCCAAGCGGTTTAGGACGAGATGTTGTTTGAATGAACAGTTGACGACGCACGCACGCACGACAGACAACGGCCGATCACAAAAGCTTATTATAGGTGAGCTAAAAATGACAAAATTGGGCACAGTAGAAATTTGACACTAACAAGTAGTATACATTAATGTTTAAAACTGTCCAAATCATAAAGCATGTTTTAAACTAACATATTGTTAGGGTGTGATAGCCAAAGGTGGCTTCACATTAAGGCTATTGAAGCAACTACAACTGTATCATGTGCAAACAGCTAGCAGAACTTAATGGATTCAAGCTCTTTTGGCATGTTTACTCGTTTGCTTAATGTATAATATATGCTTATCACCCAGAGAATTGCATATTTATGCAAATACGTGACTTATCTTTGCTCAGAAAGTTTCCAATAAATTTGAATGCATTTCTTGCCAAATGTTGCCAAGTTATAGTTCATACAAGAATGGTCTCCTCTATACTAATTGTAGAGATAACTGAAAGGCCCTGCAAGTCCAGCAAGTCACTGAAGCAAAACATCCTGATAACATCAGGGTTGTCATTATTAACCGATTGCCAAACAAATTGATTGTTTAAAATCATTAAAAAATTGGTTGTTTTTTTCATGAACTTAAAAATTATGATTGGTAATATCCCAAGGGGGCCCCCTAGACCCCTGGCCAAATCGCGTACATTTTGAAAAAAAATTGCTTGATTCATTTGATAATGACAACACTGTAACATGCTCATCTCTTTTTGAACTGAAGTTTCTGATAAACATTTCAATGCATTCCTAAACATGACAATTTGACAATATACTCATCTCTTGGTACTGTTTAATGACATAATGCAGAGGAGGCAACAATCTTTTTCTTGGATCTCGGACACACTCAGGTACTGGATTGAACCCCCCTTGAGTGGCTGTGAATCACATCTGAAAATAAAAACAAGTAAGTAGAATCCCAAAATGACGAAGTGTTCAGCTAAGTCCTGACTATGACAACAGTGTTTTTTAGCCACTTCGCGGCTGAAATAGGGTCCCATTCACAAAGTAAAAAAGTTTCCTTCTTTCACAAACTTTCAACCAAAATTCACAAAAGCAGTTCTACTTTGTACCTTTTTTATTTGTTATTCCATGCACATGTTTTCCTCTAGACTGATTACGATGTTTATATCAAAAGGCATAATTATAATCTGTTCAGATTCAATGAAAACTGGTTGCACATTGTGTTATTTAACCCTGATAGAATAACTTCATACATAAAAGCCATTACAGATTGAAGTTATTTTCACAAAATATGGTAGTAAGGTGCTAATTTTCACAATTCAAACTAAAAATGTCTCTATCTTGCATACTGTCCAAAGAAATGCTATGGATGGCATAACTGTGCACACATAGAACATAAACGCTAGCAGTACTATATATATTCTTTGGCAGACTTAATGGGTGCTGGATAGCCCATTTCTTAGTCCAAATTAGGTCATGGTCAAGGTTATAGTGAGGTTGGATGATATGGGTGAATTGGGAACGGTCATAACTAACAACTGTGTAAATATCCAAGTGTTGTAGTAAGCGGTGTTGGTGCTAGACAAAATGGTAAAATCCAGTTAACCAAGAAATGGCACTTTTGAATTATTATAAATAAGGTGAGGTTGGGTGATACAGGTGGATAGGGAATGGTCATAAGCAACAACTGTATAAGTATCCAAGTGTTGTAGCAAGCGGTGTTGGTGCTAGACGAAACGGTAAAATCAAGTTAACCAAGAAATAGCCCATTTGAATTATGCTAAGTGCAAATTAGGTCAAGGTGAGGTTGGGTGATATGGGTGGATAGGGTATGGTCATAAGCAACAACTGTGTAAGTATCCAAGTGTTGTAATAAGCGGTGTTGGTGCTACACGAAACGGTAAAATCTACTTAACCTTGTCACGGATGGGCAGACGGACGGAAGGACAGGACAATCACTATATGCCTCCTGCATCAAGATGCCGGTGACATAAAAAGGGGAATACATCTGTCAAAAAAAACAACAACAGAGCTATAGGGGTTGCTTTCCCTGGTGGAGACATTGATAATAAAGAAGTATTTTATAGACTTAGTAAATACCTTTGATCGTATTAAAGTTATCAAGACTCTGTTAAAAAAACTTTGACGGACAGACAGACGGATGGTTCGATTTTAATATACCGCGTTGGGAAAATAAAATCACATATTATAGCAATTGATGAACTTTTGTAACTGAAAACTGCTGGTTAAATCTAGGAGCGGTTGACTGTTGCCAACATTGGTTCCAACAGGATTTTGATCACAGCTTTCGCCTCGTGAAATTACATGGTTATTGTGTACAGAATGCAATACAATTTACATACCTGTACAGAGAAACTATTCACCAATAAAGTTTTCAGTAATTATTTGTATGCTGATACTTTTATTTTGGATGCATGCATTTTTTTAACGAATCTCGTTAACCACCACCGTGTCAAATGTTATCCATTAATTGTCTACTAAGCTGTGAACTTTAGCACTGTGTCATTCTGTTGGTCAGTTGCCTATAACAACTATCGATAGGTCAAGCCGATTGGTTGAAGCTGTAAACAAGGCCAACAAAGTAGTCTGTACATAAAATGTAGTAGATTTATACGCAATCATAAATCAGAATTCAATGCATTTTGTTTTTAAATTTGCGGCACATGTAAGGCAGTTTAGATGTTGTTTTGAATGTTAAGTACATTAATGGATAACTTTGTTGTTGCAAATAATAGGAATTTATGAAAATTTACACTTTCAGCTCTATATAAAAAAAAGTAGCAATAAATGGGTTGTGTGTCCTGTACTCATAAATAAGACTGATAAATCTTCCTGATCTACCCACTTTTGTTTTAAATTCAACAACAATAACTCTCATTGGGTCTAGACAGATAGATCTCAATATCAAATGTTTAATTCAAGGTACTTTTATTACAAAAGTATTATTATTGGTGCTCACTGTTACAAATTTAAGCTAAATATATACCCCAAAAAGAATAAATAATTAGACGCAGGCACAAGTGATATAATTAAGAAACAGAAAACTTCGCTGAGGGCCCTATGACGATACAGTGACCAGCCAGGCAGCCACAAACTGTATATGAACCGAGTCCGAAGGCTGAGGTCCACATACAGTTTGTCGCTGCCTGGCTGGTCACTATAATGCCGTTTGGCTCGAAGTGGGGTTTTCTATTTCTTATATTATACCAAACATTATCATCCGTTGTATCATCCTGAATACAAGCAACGTTTTAAACAGTACAGAACTTGAAAAAATGGTTGAACTCTCAAAGTTAGCAGTCATAAAGAACATTAACAAAGTTTGAAACAATATTTTTTATGAAATTGCAATGGCAATTGCAATGGCATGATCGTGAGAAATAAATTATTTTTGCATTATATAGCGCAATCTTTTATTAGATATTTATAATTACGTTTATATCAACTGCTGATGTTTTGTTTGAATGCTTTTACTTTGCAATTTGTAACATATTTCACTGCATTATCAATGAAGATGACATTACATTGATGCTTTGATTTTTATCAATGTCTCTGACGTCATTTAAATCAATGTTTTACCCGAGCCGTCCACATACTGAAAAATAGTGACCGGTGAGTGTCTCTATGGCATTTTACGGACCGAAAAAGGTCACCTAGAATAAAGGACATATTAATGTGAGGTACAATATTATAGAAGATACGTTAATGAAAGATTTGTGTTTTATTTTAATAGTAGTTTGGGGCAATCTGGGGAAATACGGACAGTTTTACAAGGACTTCCCTTGTAAATACATTGTGCCTAGCTCTGTAGTATTTCTGCATATGCTGATGACATAATCAGGGAAACCCTGTCTTCCTCTGATTTTATGGTTGATTTCACTGAGCTTTCTTAACTCAATAATACTTCAACTACGTCAAAGGCCACCCAAAACCAGGACAATTCGCACAGAGTGGGGAAAATATGGATGGTACTAGTTTTGCAATTGCAAATTACAGTAGGAAAATACCGACACTAATTTATACTTAAAATTCAGGAGAACTCGGACAGAATCAATAGGTTGCTCCCCTCATGCAACATTTACAATAATGTACCAATGTGTCACTTGCTATTTTTAGACATTTTAAACAAAACTCTTCTTAAATAAGTCACTCAATACACATCTCTTGCAAACAGGTCGAATTCGGTCTACTAATTGCATTTGTCCGTAGTTACCCACTGTCCTTATTTCTCCCGATTGCCCCTACAGAAAGCATATTTTCATGATTGGCGCAGTCACTTCGGCTAAAGTAAACTTACTTCCGTAAACAAATGCACGAAGTTCGGACACGCCTCACGGTCACACGGCATGTGTACCACGCGTTCGTCGAACGTAAACAAACGCACGAAGTTCGGACACGCCTAACAGTCACACGTCACGTGTACCACGTGTTCGTCGATAAACACGAATAATTTATAACTTTACACACGGAAACCGTCAGCGCCAACTATCGTATTAATAAAGACAACAGTCTTTCTTCACAAATTACGGTTTGTTACGTGTTTTTGTTCAAATGGATAGAAAAAGTTTCACCAAAGACGGCCGCCATTTGTACCGGAAACGGAAACTAGGTTGAGGTTAAAAACAACTAACATGGTGACCGGATTGCGTGATGTTTCTTTGGTTTGGGGATAGGGTTAGAGTTTGGGGATAGGGTTAGAGTTAGTGAGTTAGCCTCAACTACCGATCTACAAAAAAATTATAGTGCAACACTACAGTTTCGTGATACCTAACTTTGGCCAAAAATAGCTCTTTAAATAACAAATTTGTGTACTAGATTACTATGCAATAAAATGGAATAGTCTAATTTGAAAACGGATATTTAAATTAATGAAGTATTTTTTATGCATACCATGTAGATACGGTTCCTGTTTCTAAAATTCATAATGAATATTTTTTTTGGTTAATATTTCAAATAATTATTTTTATTATAAATTCAATTTTTAGGAACGTAGTGTGAAAATCGACCTTAATGACAAAATTGTCGATTTTCAGGTTTTGAGACATTCTGATAGAAGAACGTGTACTGAAAAAGTTGGTGAAAACTGTTTGTTAATACCTCAAAATAATAATAAAATGTTATGATGTTTAAAATGACAAACTGTAACCTGCAATCCGTTTGAGCAGCTTTGACGTCGAAAAAATAACCGGCGCGGTTTTGCTCCTGTGAAAAACGCCCGCAACCAGACGTTATACGTAATGTTATGCAGAAACAATATCAGTATTATCTGCAAATACTTAGAGCTTGAATTGTCCGCAATTATTTTATTTATAAATAATAGTAAAAGCAATATTGTTTACTAACACTTCCCGTTGCAAAGCAAGCTAAAATGTAACGTAATTACTAGATATGTTTTTGGACGCTTAAAAGTAATGACAAAACTTCGAGTCCAAAAATTATACTTAGAGACACGGTAAAAATATTGCAGTTACGTCCGTACATGTCTGGTTTACGGTATAACGGCATTTGCAGAATAAACGTGGGTAGAACCAGTAATGTCACATTCCGTTTAGCCGGGTATCGAAATCTGTAAGGCGTTAGTAACACCCATAGCAACGGTGTCAGTTTAACTTCTCTTTGATGTGACTGCCGGACTGCGACTAGATTCTAGGTATTGGACATCTCTAATCATTTCGTTATTTTTCAACGTTGACAAGCAACGACGAAAATGTATTGATTCAGGTGTATAATTTAAATGATAAATTCAACATATCACAACTTATTCAACGTATTGAACCCGATGTTTTTAAAGCTTTATTATGGATAAAATTTGTTTTAGTCTACTGTATGTTTCAATGGCATACATATCACGTAGGAGGATGAAACATGAATTAGAAACGATATGCATTGCCAGTCGTTCTGAAAACAACAACAACATAGATACACATTCTTTTTTTTCCCCCATTTTATTCTGCAAATACTATAGGAAAAGTAGTCATACTGATCAGAGCAGTCAGCTGACGAATGGAGTGATCCGATTGATGCTGTGCGAGAAATATCGTCGCACTCCTCGGTCAATCCGCCACTAGGTCACCGGCGGTCGGTCGGTAGATGCGAACTAGTACCCAGGAGCCCTGAGAATGTTTAACCGCTGCTCGGGCGCAAAACTATGTTCCTTCACGATGACGATCCCATGCACACTTGACTCGAACCGGAAGTACCAAAACTTCCTGAAATATAATGTAATGGAACGAGTTCAACAATATATATCAAACTTATACGTATTTGATTTTAGACGTAACGGCTTGATACATAATCCCGACAACAGGTTTGAAAACACGCTCAAGGAACGGTTTCCAGTGACGCCAATCCATTGGGGGGAAGCAGACTGCTTTATTTGTCGACAACGACATGTTCACCAAATCGGCAAGCGGTGGCAGGGCTTCCAGTACTGTTTTCTGTACTTTATCTTAGGCGAACCCAGAATCTACCCAGCATCGTGCATGACCTGCGGATCATCAGCAATGAATTTATTCAATACACATGTACATACTTTTAAAAGAAAATGTGTTGTCAAATGATACATTACCAAGTATTGGAATAAAATACATGACTTTTATGTAAATGTTGTATATTGAAGCATGTCGTAAACGGAAAGGTCGCATGCATGTATGATGTAACTGTGTACTTATACAATATAAGTTGGTTTTCCAGACTAAGATCTTCACGAATACTGGTCCTGTTGTATATTAAATTGCAACATTTATTTGCTTTGTATGTAACTCTGTCATAGTATACAAACTGAAAGGCGGAGCGATCTTTGTGTTTTGCAACTGGTCAATTATGAAGTCTTTTGATTGGTGTTGTTATAAGTAAGTTTCGATTCTTTACGATGAAGAAGATGCGTGTTTTCGAACATGAGGCGTGTCGTGGGAAAACCGGGCTTAATGCACGTGCGTAAAGTATCATCCCAGATTAGCCTGTGCAGTCCGCACAGGCTAATCCGGGACAGCACTTTCCGCTTTTATGGTATTTTCTGTTTCTTGGAAGTCTCTTTTAAACATAAATCCTCTGTAGACGGAAAGTGCCGTCCCGGATTAGCCTCTGCGGACATGTAACTACTTAACCTACATACATTTGTGTACTACAACTAACAATATATATATTTAACATATACTAGAAGCCTCTTGACAACATGTCAACCCCGTTGTCAAGAAAGCAACTTATCTTGTAATTATTTTAAAATCACACTGGAAACAACCTGTACTATATTTGACCTTTGAACATATTTGTCCTCCAAGTGTGACCTCGACCTTTGAGCTATAGTGTCGCCATTTGATGAACATTTGTGAAAACTATTTAAAACTACAAACCACAAAACAAAAGACAGGCTCTATCACGTCCATATTTGACCTTAGTGTGACCTTGACCCTTTACCTAGGGACATACTGACTCCACATGGTGAGCATTTGTGCAAAACTATGTCAATCTATATTTACACATGAAGAATATCTTGCCGGACATGCTGTATTATGCCCATATTTGACATGTGACCTCTAAAGTTCCCGATGAATGATGAATTTATAGCCCAGACACGCTGTATTATGCCCATATATTTGACCTTTTACCTCTAAGTGTGGCATTGACCTTTGAGCCAGGGACGCGGGTCTTGCGTGAGACACGCCGTTTTCACATAGTGAACATTTGTGGCAAGTTATTTTAAAATTTCCCGATGAATGATATAGTAAAAATCCGGACAAGCTGTATTGTGCCCATGTTTGACCTTTGACCTCTAAGTGTGATCTTGACCTTTGAGCTAGGGCAACAGGTCTTGCGTGCGACAGTCCGTCTCCACATGGTGAGCATTAATGGCAAGTTATTCTAAAATTCACTGATGAGTGATGAATTAAAGTCCTGACAAGCTGTATTATGCCCCTATTGACCTTTGACCTCTAAATGTGACCTTGACCTTTGAATAATGGACACATGTCCTGCGTGTGACACGCCAAGATGAAAATGTACGGCATATTATTATAAAATTCCCAGACAAATAATGAAGTTACAGTCCGGACAAGATAGATGAGCGGGTAAATATATTTGCAATAAATTGATTGAAGAACAAGTTGTGGCAAGAAAATTACAAATGTTTCAATTTTTGGTAAGGTTTAAAAATCTAATTTTGGACAGTTTTCGAGGGAGCGTACGCCGCTTCCGCCCCCTCTAAATTAGCCTATATAACAATATACATATTAAACATATAGAATCGTGTACCTGAATTGAAATACTTATTTCAATTCTATGAATGTCAAAAACAAAGTAAAAGTATTTTCAATTTATGTCAGTTTCAAACTCACGACATGGTATAATTGACAAAGACAGATATCATAGCGCTAACCATCTGCGCAATTGTGCCGTCCAAACATGTGGTGTCTCAACTATGATTGTACACGAGTGCATTTATGAATACATGTAATTGTAAGAACCTGTTTTATGAAGTCTGGAAGCTGATGATTCCACTCATTATCATCAAAATGAATACTATATTCCGTTATATTTATGTTTCGAATATGTATGGTGCAGGAGATGCCCGTTTTCAAACAGTTATCAATAACAACAAGGGAAACAACCTCTGCATTCTTGTTCACTCGATAATTCGAATTCCCTCACAATAACTTGCGCGCATATTTCAAACCGTTTTCATTGCTATGGTATTTTGATCTCTCATATTTCTTACGTTTATGCATTATGACTCCTTTCAGATAAATGACACTTCTGACAAATGCAGATCAGTAAATTTTGATGTCTTTTCACGGGCAGTTTTAGGGGCATAGTGGTAATGTCGTCGTTCTGAAAGATAATGGCGACGGTGAAGTCGAGTTTTCTGTCCAGTGGTGATAAACCATGTAAATACAATCCATGAAGCCATCAAAGTTGCTTGTACGGAAAACTGCGCGCAAGTTTTGAATATGTGGGAAATCCCATTTCATTATTTTTTATCAACTAGTTTAAGTTCGTCTTTAGGCAGATAATTAAAGACCAGGCCCCGGGGCCAAAATTACTAACCGACCAGGAGACCGTTTCAACAAGCCCTCGTAAGTAAGTTACGACTCGTAAAGCATTTCTCGCAACTGATTATTTAGCGTTTCAACAAATCATCGTAATTTACGATATCGTAGAAACCTCTCGTAAGTATGCGAGACGTAACAAGCACTCGTAATGTGTTATTTGTCACATATTCGACTTCGTCTGATGTCGTATGGTCAATAAAAATGTGCAAGTTTTGTAAAGATGGAAAATAGAGCCTCTATTCTAATATCTTCTTTTAAATAAAGAGATGGCAATAACTCTGCTTTATCTGACTTGATCTGGCCCATTGTCAGATTAGCATGTCTGAGATATTAATACAAGTTTGGGGAAGATAACATGATGAAATTCCTATAGTGCATAGAGTTTATAAATACAAGTATATTGTGTTTGGTGGGTTTTTTTTAAGGACAAGGGATACTAATATATTTTTTCCGGTCGGTCTGGCCAATATTCGACTATGCCTCAGCTCTTATGGCCATATACAAACTATGCAAGTTGGTTCAAGATTGGATAAATAGCGAATAATGGTTGGTGACTTTTGATATCATGTGATATCAGACGAGTCCGATATGGCGTAGGAAAAGGCGAGGCAGGTAAGGCAGGCAAGAATTTCGAGAACAAGAGCTGTCAGAGGACAGCGCGCTCGACTATTTGAAGTATTTCAGTTGGTACATATTTTGGATAAATAAAGGGGCATACATTTGCTTAAATACAAAACTTTTAAGTGAAGCCTTATATAGTTTATACATTTTTGGAACAAAAACTTTAACCACCAAAAATTATATGTATATGTAAAAAGTGTGCATAATTCTGTCAAAATACAATACAGAGTTATGGGTTATGTTGCCCCTGATACTAGAATTGATGACAAAGGTTAGTTCCAAGTTTCAAGTGAATAACTTCTGTAGTTTTGAAGTTACAAAACTTTTGAATATAAACTTTCATCAGAAAATCTAAGTGAAAAGGGGGCATAACTCTGTCAAAATACAAATAGAGTTATGGGTAATGTTGCTCCTGATACTAAAGTTAATGACAAAGGTTAGTTCAAAGTTTCAAGTGAAAAGCTTATGTAGTATTGAAGTTACAAAACTTTCGAATATAAACTTTAACAAGAAAATCTCAGTCAAAATACAAAAAGAGTTATGGGGAATGTTGCCCCTGATACTGGAGTTGATGACAAAGGTTAGTTCCAAGTTTCAAGTGAATAACTTATGTAGTTTTGAAGTTACAAAACTTTTGAATATAAATTTAACCAGACAATCTAAGTGAAAAAGGGGGCATAACTCTGTCAAAATACAAAACAGAGTTATGGGGAATGTTGCCCCTGATACTGGATTTGACGACAAAGCTATATTCCAAGTTTCAAGTGAATAACTTATGTAGTTTTGAAGAAACAAGACTTTTGAATAAAAACTTTAACCAATTCAGATGCGGACGCCGACGCAGACGCCGACTCCGGGGGTAGTAGGATAGCTCATATATTCTCCGAATAACCGAGCTAAAAATTATTTGAGAACCATTAGCAAAAACACGGAACATCCACTACCCAACTAATACTTTAGTTAGCCGATTGCACCAACCGATGTTTTAAATCAAATTGATCCTATCCCTCTTTGCGTATTGTTCAGATACCTTAATTTTCAAACCTGTCATAACAGTATGGTCTTCATCTGTACCAGTTCTCAGGTAAGCGCTTTGGGCCATTATGGCTCTCTTGTTAAATGTTTCAATAATTTATTACTTTTGTAACATTGATCATTTGTATTCTTAATATTAAAATCTAGATTGTTTATATATTTGTTTTGCAGATAAAATTTATGAAAAGGTTCATGATTTCTAATGTTCTTTACAGAAACTAAGCCGACACCTTCTCAGTTTGACAATGAAGTCATGGACATGCTGAAAGCGCACACAAAGAATGAGAACAGAGAACTGATGGAAATTATGGGATTAATAGAATACTAGGATTAGTGTTGAATATAGAGAAGTTTATCTTGCCCGACTCGACCAGCAGAAGCGCATGCCAAGGCTCGCGCTTCCGGTGTTCTAAGCCTCGCAACATAAACTTCTTTATATTCAACACTAACCTAGTTTTCTCTCTATCTCGATGGAGAACATTAATGGTGTTTTTTTCGACTGACAATTTATTTACTAAAGGCATTTAATTCTGTCTAAACGCTTGGTACAAATGGAATATACAATAATCTACATGCTGATTTACTCCGAGGCATCACCAGTTATCGCATAAAGAAAATATGATACAAAGTTATCAAAATGTTATTATTGCACCAATTTCGATGCATGTTTTTGTATTTTGATTGGTAAGATGTTTATTAGAAACGATTTCTGCCAAATTTTATTTTTATAAGCGTATTTCTGAACTGCTGCTTTTAGTACTCTATGCATTGGTATAGTGACTATTCAACAGCATTTTTCTGGTAAAAGTTTGTGCACTATTATAACAGAGTTTCTACATGCTAATTAATCATTTCCTTGACAAGAATATGTTCCAACAAATTAATATATCTGTCTATAGAATATTTATTTTTCCTTAAATGTTTAATGTAGATAAAACAACTGTATATTATAGATACGCTACCAGTTTAAACCTGCACCTTTGAGTATGCTATATTTATTACCGGGTATTTGTACATATAAACATAAAATGTGTTGTACATCACAGTCGCTAAAGAGTGTATGTTGCTAAGTACCAGCAAATATGAAGTATCCAATATATATAAATCATGCACTTTTGCCTAACGTCAACATCCACCAACATCATTCCAAGTTTAGTCCTGCTGCTAAGTTTTTGTTGAATCATTCAAAATATGCATTTTATATTATAAACAAATCTTAAACACATCAGGATGAAAACAAACATGCATATTATTCAGTCTGTATAAATTATGTGAATAAGATAATGAGTGAATTATAACAAAAACCATATCATTGTATAAAGTGAGTCAGACGTCAATAAAGCTATAACTGTCTGCTCTATTCTGCTTTCTAAGAGAACCAGTATATGAGTAAGTATGGTTATAACCTTTTTCCATTACATTTTCCATTATTTTACCATTATAATTTGCCCATTTTTATATCTTAATTTGAGAGTGTGTTATGATAATTAATCCCCACTCCCTCGAGTATTTCATTGGGTTAGCAGAATGCATCCCCCTCCCCCCCCCCAAAAAAAAAAGAATACAAAACGACGGGACACTACGAATAAGGCTGCCAGTCCCGTCTGTTTTCCATATTATATTTAACTACAAAAAGATAAAAAGATGCGATACTTCGAATTTGCGACACTACGAAAGATGTGTTACTACGAACAAATTTTCCCATCATAACATTTGTATTGAAATGTTAACGCGATACTACAAATCATATTGTCACGTAGACTTTTCCCAACTTCTCAACAAAGATTTCACAACTCTGCCCAGTTGGACACCTAGCCAGTTTGTTTGCACCATGGACAAAGATAGTTGTTAACATGTTCAGTTACTATTTTAAGACATTGCAGTGCGAGACTTCATTATCTTTCAGATCGACAAGATTACCTCTATGCCCCTAAAACTGCCAGTGAAAAGACATCAAAATCTACTTGCAGAGTATTTGTTTGGATCAAGTATTATAACGCAATACAGTTTTATAGAATAGTATATTGTGCTTTATGACAATTATTGAACAGCTTTACAAATTTTGCTATTTTTAAAGCATAGATTTTTACTATTAGCACCGCACCCACACTGCAAAGTTTTACATATGTAACTTTCCCGCCATATTAAGGGAAATGTATAGTTTATTATATTAATGCAAACTATTTATGTTAAGCAGTGTGTTCGAGCAATGGTTTTCAACCGAAGTCCCGAGTGTAAACTACCCCAATCATTCAAGACTTCACAAACGCAAATTAACACAATATGTATTACGTTACTACCGTCATTTCCGAAATATGTGATACAACGAAAAACGCGATACTACAAACAAATCAGTGTCTACCGTCGCAGTTTGTAGTATCGTGTTTTGACTGTAGATACATTGTTTTTTAAGTGTAATGTTTGCTTAACGTCTCATCAAACTTTGTTAAAATAATGTTTTTTAACAGCCAATTAATGCAAATAAGCTGACTTGTTTTGTGCTACAATGACTTACTAGCTGTCTAAGGCGCAGTAATTCTTGCTGCACTTCTTCTAAATCCGTTCTGTAACATAATTTATATTTAGTAATCTTAATGCAGTAAAACTAAGTGCAGGATGTTTTCAAAGTTGTTAATACATAATGCAGTTTACAGTTTTAATACCTTAGGAAAGGAAATTAAGGTAATTAAAATGATGAAGGTTATTGGCTGTATAAAGGATTTTCCTAGCCTGAGTGTTGGCATTAGTTCTTTTCTCATGATTATGTTTTTCTTGATATAATTATTGAGTTGTGTATTCCAAATGCTTTACTTTTTGCAATTAAGACATTAAATGACATTTATGAAAAATACAAAGTGAACTAGAGAATTATCAATGTAAACTCAAAGCCTGTTTGTAGCAACCAATTTTATTGTTAAATATCTTAGTTAAGAGACTGACATCTTTCAAGTTTAGCATGTTCATTCCTCAAGGCATCGTTTCTATGCTGCAGGCTCTGCGTGCCTGGGGGACTCTGCGGTGCCTGAGGATGCTGCGGCACCTGGGGGCTCTGCAGTGCCTGGGGGCGATGGGGGGTCTGTGGTGCTGGAGGCCCTGTTTTGTATGGGGGCTCTGTGATGCCTGGGGCCCTGTGGCGCCTGGTCTGCCATGTCTTCCATTTGGTCCTCTGTAACATACTTAAGAAACATATTGGCAGAAATCATTTTTAATGAGCATCTTACCGATCAAAATACAAAGACTACATTTAAGTCGGTAAAATAATAATGTTTTGGTTACTTTTTACCATATAGATATCTGTATGGAATATGGTGTTGCCTCTGGAGTAAATCAGCATGTACATTAGTGTATATACAGTAAATTCAGTTTGTACCAAGCGTTTACGAGCACAGACATTATAAAAAGCCTTTCATAAACAAAAATTAGTTTTTAGTCGAATAAACTTCATTAACGTTCATTAGAACTAATGCCAATTTAAGATGCATTGAATTATACTCTATGGACTGTAGCTTACAGATGACATTTCATAATTATTTATAAATAAAATAATGATTTGTTCCACTGTTTTGTATACTAGTCTTTTTGCATGACTGTCAAGTATAAGTACCAACCTTCCTGCATGTCATCCAGGGGTGCCATGGATATTCGTCGAGATCTATCTTGTTCTAAAACAAACATTAAACTAGAATTGTCACATGAGTGACGGATATACCCCCACAATATGGCCTTGTCACAAACTATGGCATCCATTTGACAGAAATAGACACAGAGAGAATGCTTTAATTTGTGAATTGGAAAAATTTAATTTTTGAATAGGAGCCATAACTCTGTCAACATTTTGTAGTTTGTAACTGAAGTTGAACTTGATCTGTATTTTATGATGTTACACCTGTGTACCAAACATAATTTAACAAGAAATGTGGAATTTCCACGAAAACCAAATTTTTCTAATGAAATGCGCTAGTCAGCACAATAATGAAAGAAAGTTTTGTGTGCATGGTGAAGGTCATACACCTATGGCTAACAAATGGTGACCTTGACCTTGCAATCCAAAGCGAGGTCTCAATATAAGGTATCTACATATGAAGTTTCATTAAAATATCTAAAGAAGTTTTTAAATTATTGAGTGCAAACCCTTTTTTTATGTTTAGCTTACCTGAGCACGAAGTACTTGGCGAGCTATTGGTATAGGGGACCTCTCCGGCGTTGTCCGCCGTCCATCGTCCGTATGCCGTCAACAATTTGGACCGTTATCACGATAAAGACTACATTTTTTATTCCATCTTGACCTAACTTGCACAGTTTTTATTATGCCACTAGTACACAATTACGTTGAAGTTGCTGACCCAATATTTTTAAGCATTATTATACCACTGACTGATAACACAAATTAACCCCGCCTACTTTCTGTAATATCATGTCCCTAACTGATAACACGTTTTAGCTCCGCCCACATTAACGAATATCATGCTAAGTACTGTGTCACATGCAAGGATTGTTTAGTCCCGCCCACTTCTCTGAACTACTTTTTGTAGGCGCGGAATGTCACTTACGTCGTTAAAATGAAAACAAAGAATAGATCTATACAATGACAACATTTTAATTCACAAAAATAAAATCTACTGGAACCTAACAGTTAACCATTATTCAATTAACAAGAATTAAGTTATTATGTCAAATAAGCATTATGCAAAAACATGCAATGCACAGCATAGAAAACATGTCAATAAAATCTTAGAAAGCTGATATTTTTAAAAAGCTGAAGAAATTACAATTAGATATCACAAAATTTGAAATGCATGAAAGAATGGGATGAAAATATGGCTAAGGATATGAAACGAAATCACTCAGACCATAACATTGTATCAACAACTGAAAAGGCACTGCAAAGTCCCTAATTATTAATCACTATCCGTACACCATTACATAAAATTCAGGGAAACCATTGCTGTAGGTTGCAGTGTACTGTAAGTGTAATTCTTACCAAGAAAGAAGCTACTTAAATCATTTATTTTGTGTCAATTTAATACAAATGCAATGTTTTAGAATTATAGTGCTATTAAGAACAGTTATTTCAAATAGACAACTGAAATGATTTTATCACAAAAAAGCAAACAAATAATAGAATTTAGCCAGGTAACAACGATCGTTTTATTTGAAATGAAGATTGAAAAATAAATAAATAAAAAAGTACAAAAAAACATGCTGTTTAAGAAATGATCATCAATTTAACAAAAATGAACTCATACTTTTGATTACAAATTCAAATAAATAATAGCCATAATAATTTGATTCACAACAAATCAATTTATTTCTAAATGAAATGTCAAAGTTAAATAAAGGCATGGCTTTAAAAGTTATAAACAATAGGTTTAGTTTAATAAAATGCAGAAAAGTCAATGTGTTACAACTTAATACTTCAGTCCAACATGAAATAGGGAAATACATGAGGAAAAGAAAATAGTCACAACAACTATTTAAATGCAGTCTGGAACTCATAGACAAGATAATATGCCTATTGATACAACAACAATTTTTGTCCTGAGCATAACTCTAAGACTATGAAAGCTATCACTTTGAAACTTCATAGGTAGATAGATCTTATTGAGAAAAAGTGAAGTGCACAAGAACCGTTACTCTGCATCACATACTTTTGGAGTTATTGCCCTTTGTTTATTTTCATACTTAATTTTTGTCCTGAGCATAACTCTAAGACTATGAAAGCTATCAACTGGAAACTTCATAGGTAGATAGATCTCATTGAGGAGAAGTGCAGTGCACAAGAACCGTTACTCTGCACATCATACTTTCAGAGTTATTGCCCTTTGTAAATTTTCATACTTATTTTGTGTAGCATTTTTGGTTTTAATAAGTCTTTTCTTTGCAATTAGCCAGAGTGCAGTGCTTTTCAATAAATCTGTTAAAAAAATTGAGCATTAACCTTAAGTGCTTCTTCATTTGGATTCACATAAGCTATCCGGCGTCAGGCGACACATCCGACTCGCGGAGTTCTAGTTTAATAAACAAAGGGCAATAACTCTGGTGTTTGAAACGATCTGATGGTCATACACAAACTGTGAAAGTTTGGTTATGATTGGATGGAAAATAAAGTCAATACGTTGTAAAAGGGCATTTTTGCACTTTTATTGCATGAAAAAGGGGCAATAACTTTGGTGTTACTGGTGTGATTTGACCCAATAACAATCCCATCTGAGATTTTATGGTCATAGATCAACTGTGCAAGTTAGGTCAAGATTGAATAAAAAATGTAGTCTTTATCGCGATAATGGTCCAAATTGTTGACGGCATACGGACGATGGACGACGCCGGAGAGGTCCCCATATACCAATAGCTCACCGACCAATTTGTGCTCAGGTGAGCTAAAAAACAACTGACCGACGGATCAACAGATCGACAAGTTCACTCCTATAAACCCCGCCCCCCCTAAACTTCCTTTGTGGGGCTATAACAACCCTTAATTAAATTTTTTAATCGGAATTTCTTTAGTATCATTGAGCATGAAAAGTTAAAAAAAGTGAAATAATTTTGAAATATACTGAACCAAAAGATACTTTCGCAAAGTTTGAATGTAGATAATATTTTAAATTTTAAATAGATTTGACCGAAATCTTGTGTTTGTTGTATAAATTTGTCTTATGAATCTACTGTGATTAACTGGTTGATTTTGCAAAGTAGAGCGATTTTACAATAACCACATGTATTTATGCGTGTACATATTTTACATAGCCGTGACAGTTTGGCATGTACTTTATCAAAGTTTCTTTTTATGCCCCTGGCATCTTGATGATGAAGGCATATGATGATTGCCCTGTCCGTGATTCCGATTCCGTGAATAGCAATGTCAAACCTGTGCACATACCTTCAAGCTCTCCCATCTCTTGATGCATAGCTTTGACTCACCTTTTTTCCCCCTCCTTGTTGGGGTAGCTGTTACCAGAAAGAATTAAACATTAATGTGTTCAATGACGATCTGTTAAAAACAAGAATGTATTTGGAACAAAATATTCAGGTTAGCTGACACTTTAACAAGAGGCACACAGATGCCCGTATCGCTACGCTGGCTTAATAAGTGAGGAATGTCAGTAGCAAAAGGACCCTGATATGGTACCATAAATGCCCCCCCCCCCCATGTTCGACTTATGCAAAATAAATTTGTTACCTGAACATCGTTTAGTTTTAATAATCCAATAATACATATATCCAAACTGAAAGAACCACCAAAGAACACTCATTAACTGTAAAACACGTAAAAAGTAAACATAGCAGAAAAACGCATTCTAAGTTATTAGAAAGCTTATTCATAAATGATAGCCAACTCAAAATTGCCATATTCGCATGTTCTGTATACTTGTGTACACCAAAAACGTCTTGATTTGATGGAGAGGGTGCATTTTGGGCTATTTTTAATCGAGAGGTTACCGATTCGTTTTAACACCGTGAAAGTGTTACAATTTACTTAAAAGGACCTGTTCACAGATTGGGAAATTGACAATTTTCAAAAAATTTGTAATAGATTCCCAAAAGAAATTGTACATTATATACAAACAAGCGAGATAACACTCTTGACTAAATATTACAATATAGGAAATATCGTTTCGTTTATGGATAATCATTAATCAAAATGGATAAAATTATAAAGCGTTTGTAACGCTTTGGAAATACACTTACATAGCATTAAAAATACACAATCAAATGAAGTCTAACTGGCCTGTGGTTAGTGCATGAGATTTTTATCTCAAAGGTCCTGGGTTCGAGTCCCGGCGAAGGCAAATTTTTAAATTAAACTTTTTTTCTTTATATAATATTTGTTTTAGATTATTTCAGATGCTGTAGTTTTCGCAGTAAAGACATTTAATGACAAATTTCCAAAATACGAAAAATCTGTGAACAAGTCCCTTTAATACATTATGCATGCTCTTTAAGTTTAACAATTGATGTTATGAAATTAATGACACCTTAATAAACGCCCCCCTTTTGAAAAATGTAATGCCCCCGGGGCCAATAAATAGACACATTACGGTATATAAAGAAGAAAGGCTCTGCCTTCTGGTGGCCATGTTGTTTTTTTAACGAATCAAAATATTTTTATAAGTATTTTGGTAGCGAACCACCTAAGAAACGTTTCTGTGAATTTATTTTGAAATCCAACCAGTGCTTTTCTGACATGAAGTCATTCAAAGTTTTAAATATAATCATATTAGACAAAATTGCCCTGCGCACCCCTTGCGGCCATTTTTTTTACAGACCCGAACTATTTGACCAACTGTGGTAAAGAACCACCCAAGGAACATTTCTGTATAGTTTCATTACCTTATGGTTTCGGCGGAGCTGTTGTTTAAAGAAATGTTCACAGACGGACACACTCACGCACACACGCATGACAGACAAACCGCCATGGCAAAGGTCACTAACCTTCGGCCAGTGGAGCTAAAAATGAAATTTATTCAATAATCCGGTGAGCCCTTTGGGCCAACATGGCCCTCTTGTTTGCTTTTAATTTTAATTGGAGTAATTGACAACATTGAGTAAGTGATCGTATAACGCTTAACTGTATTATCAAACACTAACTACAGAACACTAGCAGACTGCAGACCTCTGCCAAGCCGGAGTATTACAGTGTTCTGCAAATAATGAGTTTTACAGCATATATATGTTGTGACAATTTGCTAGATACCTCAATACCAAGGAATCATTTTTAAACTAGAAATGTGTCCAAATACACGTATGCCCCTACCTATGCAGCCTTTTTTTACATGGAGCCGCTTTGTCTATATGCATAGGGTAAGTTGGACAGGTCAACGCTATACCTTTTCAATTCATTCTTTAAAGCCGGGACTCAGTTGGTGCAGGCCGTACATACCATATCTACCTAGAATTGTCACATCAGTGACGGATATACCCCCACGATATTGCCTTGTCACAAAACAACGGCATCCATTGGAAAGAAATGGACAAAGAGACAGAGCTTTAATTTGTGAATGGTCAACAGTGTATTTGGAAAAATTTAATTTCAATAGGAGCCATAACTCTGTCAACATTTAGTTGTTCGTAACCAACGTTGAACTTGATCTGTATTTTATGATGTTACACCTATGTACCAAAAATAATTTAAATATGTGAAGCCTTTCATGAGTTATTGTCCATGTTTTTCAGGAATTTAAGTCTAAAAGGGGCCATTACTGTGTCAAAATTTAGTAGTTTGTGACCAAAGTCGAACTTGACCTGTATTTTATGATGCTACACATGTGTACCAATTATTATTTAAATATGTCAAGCCATTGTTGAGTTATCATCAGAAAACCATGTTTTTAGGGAATTTAAGTCAAATAAAGGGCCATAACTCTGTCAAAATTTAGTGGTTTATAATCAAAGTTGAAATTGACCCGTATTTTATGATGCTACACATGTATACCAAGAATTATTTGAATATATCAAGCCATTCTTGAGTTATAGTCCGGAAATCATGTTTTTAGGGAATTTTAAGTCGAAAAGGGGACATAACTTTGTCAAAATTTAGTGGTTTGTAACCAACATTGAACTTGACCTGTATTCTATGATGTTACACATGTGTACCAAAATTTATTTGAACATTTCAAGCCTTTCTTGAGTTATCATCCGGAAACCATGTTTTTAGGGAATATTAAGTCGAAAAGGGGCCATAACTCTGTCAAAATTTAGTGGTTTGTAACCAACATCGAACTTGACCTGTATTCTATAATGTTACACATTGTACACAAAATTATTTCTTGAGTTATCATCCGGAAACCAATCACCAACAGACCGACGGACCGACAGACCGACAAGCTCACTCCTATATACCCCCCTAAACTTCGTTTGTGGGGGTATAATGACTCAGTTTTAGACAAACTGTTTGGTTCCCGGCTTGTTTGCTTTGAAGATAGTTGACTGAGATATACCCACTGAATTTGCCCTTGAGTCAAACACATTCGCCCTTAAGACAAAAACAAGTTGCCATAGCATTGATCAGATTATCCATTGCCTAGACAGAATAAAATTCAAACAATCACATCTAGAGTCCTTTGTAGAACTTAACAAAAGTAAATGCTGACAGAAAAAAGTGTTTAAAAAGACGATGAATTACATGGGCACTGCTAGCGTCTAATATCACAACAACATTACCATATATAGCACTAGTCAGGACACACAAAAAATGCATAAATAGAAGATATAAAACATTTTGAAACATTTTGAGCTACTTACTGTTTGTAAACTAGGTGATTCTTTGTAGATCATGTTAAATGATATAGGTATGTCCCAAGTATTATAAATATACCAGGAGTTAAAGTCCTGTTAGTCATAAGGGTGAACTGCGTTCGTCTGAAGGGCTAATTTACTTGTTACACTGATTTAATTGAGAAATCTATGAAAATACAACGAAACACTGAACACTGCCATTTATAATTATTTATTAAGTTAATGTTTTCAATATTTAGTCCTGCAAATGTATCTGACCAAAATGTCGACGGATTTATAAATAGTGCTACATGTAAAATTTCATCGTGAGAAAATTTTTGATGACATATTTTGACTGATGTTTTTAACTTTTGTGTAAACAGGATGGATTTTTCGTTAAACTGTCTCAAATCATGTCAAACTACACCCATCTTTACACAATACAAAGAACAAAATGTTCAACTCTGGGGCAAATTCGACTTTAGGGCTAGTTACCCTACACATTATTTTGCAAAAGGAGAATTTCTGTCATATTTCTTTGAAGTAAGTTGAGGTATTACAAATTTCCAATCAATAGTTTTAGTCCCGACAAAAAAAATCAATAAAGGGGAGTAATTAAAACTTGTTGGCATATGAGTTATGATTCTTGTATGCTTCACTTACTCATGCTGCCTATTCTGTGAAGCATCAATAATATGCTTTGTATCATTTTTGTATTATGCTTTGCACACTTATCAATAAAGGGAAGTAATTTACTAACTTCACAAGTCAGGTTCTTGCATGCACACCGTCAGGTGATGGTGATCATTTCTGCCAACTTAACTGAAAATAGCTGCATGCATGACAATACTGTGCTCTGGACAATTATTTGAGCTTTGACCTTGAAAAGTGACCTTGACCTTTCAGCTTCAGACCTTCTTGCACGCCCCCAGGGCCCATAATCTGTCATTTTTACAGCCGAAATAAGGCTGCTTCTCCCAGCAAAAACAGTGTCATTTTTCCCGTTGAAAGGACAGAAATTCCCCCAGAAGTTAGCATTTTAAACAAAAACTAACATAATAAATTGTTTTATCTGTAAATTTAGACTTTCAACAAGAAAGACTGTATTTTCCTTACAATGTTGCTGAAACTTGTATATCTAGAATGGTTTATTGAATGAAACAGACTATTAAAAGTATTATTATGTTATTTCAAAATTCCCGTGTCCGAGGGCTACATGTGGCATCCCCCAAAACAGAAAGAGCACCCTGGCCACATGCTTTCGCATAATGCTTATCAATTCTGCAAAGTTATTTGAAAATTCTTCCATGATGCTTAAGTCAAATCAATGGTTTAAATTCTTATATTTGACCTTTGACCTTTAAGTGTGACCCTGACCTTGGACCTAAGAACCTGGTCCTTGTGCGCAACAATGGTTATCACTTCTGCTAAGTTAATAAAAAATCCTCCAAGGCTGGAATACGAACATACATACTTACAGACACACACACTAACGTACGTACCCACAGACAGTTAAATACTATCTGCCCCCCCCCCCCCACACCAATGGTGGGGACGCAAAACTCCTGGATCCAGATGGTTGTCTGGATCCCATTGCAACCAAAATCTAATCATTTGTACATTGGGCCATTTCCAACTTTCTCTGAAAATTTAATGCAAATCCATCTCTTGATAAGTAACAGTAAAAATCTATACACTTCAAAAACAACCTCATTCGCAGAGGTAACAACATGTCTAAAAGAGTCAAAATATTGAGAAATGGTGTTGTATTTCAGTGCATTTGACCCGTTATTTTCTTGATTTCTCCCAGTAATCATTTAAATAAATATAACAACTTTTAATAGAAAGAAATCTGAGGTCAAATTTACACCTAAACCAGCATACTGCACCGGGCTTGCGTCTCCTTCCGCACTCCTTTCAGCAATCCGGGTGGATCTTCTTGGAGGCTCTGTTAAGAATTTTTTAAATATTTTTTATATGATATTGTCACTGAAAAGTTGGTGTTGATGACAAACCATATAACTTCAGTTTTAAAGGGACCTGTTCATAGATTGACAAAATGACAATTTTTCAACTGTTGGTCACCGATTCCAAATATAAAAGAACAGTGAATACAAGGGAGCAAAATAACACTACGGACCTAGAAATATACTGTAAAAACCATTTAGTTTATGAGTAATCATCAGTTGAATTGATAAAATTATAAAGCGTTTGTAACGCTGAACGATGGAATAATTTGGAGTGGTTTCTTTTGTTTTCGTTGAAATATTTGACAACACGTGGAACAAGTAAATAATGCAGCATGACATATAAAAGTCGGAATGCCCGAGTGGTTAAGGCGATCGCATTTTAATCCGGAGGTCCCGGGTTCGAACCCAGGTGGGACCAATTTTTTCTTTTCTGTTTTCTCTAAATACTTTTCTAGTTATTATACAACAGCTTTTTAGTTCCGATGCTTAAATCTGTCAAGTTAAGACATTTAATGGCATACGTAAAAAAATGTCAAAATCTGTGAACAAGTCCCTTTAAAAGGAGCATATTACATTTGAGATAATTCAAGGACCATAACTCTACAATTACTGGGGCGATTTATCTGATTATCGAACTTGACCTAGATATTATGCCCACTAACATTTTCATGAAGTTTGGTGAAGATCAGAGTAAAACTTTTGAACTTAGAGAGCAGAAACAAAAGTGGTCTACCGGCCGACCCACCGACATAAGCAAACCAATATACCCCGCCCTCTTCGACGGGGGCATACTTATTGGTTTTCTTTCCTAATACCAACTCTATGGTATGTCTGTGAGTAAAAACAGGGATTTACAAGACAGTAAAAACAATAAAAATATTAGCCAGAGCTTGAAATTATTTTAATACTACATGACATAATGACATGCTATGATTTTCAGAATTTAATATTTGATCAAAAGACTTACTGAAAATAAATAATAATATACTGTTTTCATGCTTGGTAAGTAAAAAGACAAAAGAAATTTTTGTTGCTTATGGGGTATGAAAATTGGACTTACTCTCTTCCTCTGCTGTCCTGCTTACATCACCAGGGGATCCTGGTGGGGTTCGCCTTTTGAAGGCCCAGGGCATGGTGAGCCACGTGTAGCTGTCTATGGCAAACGGGCCTTGAAGGGGCCAGCTTCTAGGATCAAAATAAAACACATAAAAATATTATTTTTTTTTTAATGTACAAAAAGAACATGTCATGATATATTCAAAATGGGATTGCATTATTAAACAAGAGGGCCACATGGCCCTAAAGCTGGCCCTAAAGCGCTCACCTGAGTATGAAGATCTGGGCCTTGAAGTTTCAAAGCTGCTTTTTTAAGTCATTTTCCTATTTAAGCCTATATACACTTTTTACCCCCAGGGCATTATTTGAACAATCTGTGTAGAGGACCACTACACAATGTTTCACGCCAAATATGAAACCTCAGGGCCTTGCGGTTTCAGAGAAGAATTTTAAAGCCCACTGTATAAGTCTATTGAAACAATATGACCCCCAGGGCATGGCCATTTTTACCCAAGAGGCATAATTTGAACAATCTCTGTAGAGGACCAAGTTACAATGTTACATACCAAGTACAAAACTTCTGGGCCTTGAGGTTTGAGAGGAGTTTTTTAAAGTCATTTTGCTATTTATGTGCATATAAAAGATGTGACTGCCAGGGTGTGGCCAGGTTTAGCCCCAGCGGCATAATTTAAACAATCTTTGTAGAGGATCACTACAATGTTACATACCAAATACAAAGCCTCTGGGCTTTGCGGTTTCAGAGGACATTTTTAAAATCCACTTGCCACATAAGTCTAGAGACCATGTGATCCCGGGGCGTGGCTTTTTACCCAAGGGGCATAATTTGAACAATGTTTGTAGAGGACCACTATATGATATGTTACATACCAAATACAAAATCTCTGGGCTTTGCGGTATCAGAGAAGTCATTTTGCTATTTAAGTCTATATAAACCATGTGACCCCTGGGGCATAACCAGTTTCGACTCCAGGGGAACAATTTGAGCAATCTTTGTAGAGGACTACTAGGGGATGTCACATATCAAATATGAAAGCTCTGAGCCTTGCGGTTTCAGAGAAGCTTTTTTAAAGATTTCACTTTTTAAATCTATTTTTAGTTCTGGTGACCTACATAATTATGAAGCGCACCAGAACGATTTGAACAGTTTTATTTTGAAAGAGGATCACCCAAGGATTGTGTTTGTAAAGTTCTGTGAAAATCTGCCCAGCTGTTTAGGAGAAATGTTGTTTGAATGAAAATGCTGACGCATGATGCATGACAGACAAAAGGCGGTCACAAAGCTCACCATGAGCACTTTGTCCTAAGGTGAGCTAAAAATGAGATCACTGTTTATCAATCTTTATGAAAGTAAATACTATAAACTTAATTCTGTAATTGTTACCAAATGTTTTATGATTATTATTATATTTCATTTTAATTTTGATGGAGTAAGGGTATTAGCATGTTTGATTATAAACATGAACAAAATTGTGATACCTTGTATATAACTAGAACTGCCACTGTCATGACCCAAATACCCCCCACATGACGCTTTGTCACCAGAATATTGATACAAGCAACATGTAGTTTTGAGGTGTAAAAATGTATTGGTTAAACTGGGTATAGAAATTAACAAAGGGGAATAACTCTGTCCAAACATTTTCCCCTGACTTTTGAAGTTAAGTGGCAACCCTGTTGATATTATAAGTACATTATACTCGGAAAGTGTCCAACTTGAGTCTCATTATTATTTTAAGTGCGTTTTGCTCGGACAGGGTGCAACTTCAGACTCGTTAATATTGTAAGTACATTATACTCGGACAGGGTGCAACTTGAGTCTCATTGATATTCTAAGTACATAATACTCGGACAGGGTGCAACCTCAGACTCATTAATATTCTAAGTACATAATACTCGGACAGGGTGCAACTTCAGACTCATTAATATTGTAAGTACATAATACTCGGACAGGGTGCAACTTCAGACTCATTAATAGTGTAAGTACATAATACTCTGACAGGGTGCAACTTCAGACACATTAATATTGTAAGTACATAATACTCGGACAGTGTGCAACTTCAGACTCATTAATATTGCAAGTACATTACACTTGGACAGGGTGCAACTTCAGACTCATTAATATTCTAAGTACATTATACCTGGACAGGGTGCAACTTCAGACACATTAATATTGTAAGTACATCATACTTGGACAGGGTGCAAATTGAGTCTCATTGATATTGTAAGTACATTATACTCGGACAGGGTGCAACCTCAGACTTATTAATATTGTAAGTACATTATACTCGGACAGGGTGCAACCTCAGACTTATTAATATTGTAAGTACATTATACTCGGAGAGGGTGCAACTTCAGACTCTTTAAAATTCTAAGAACAATACACTTGGACAGGATGCAAATTCAGACACATTAATATTGTAAGTACATTATACTTGGACGGGGTGCAACTTCAGACTCATTAATATTGTAAAAACACTGGTATGACAATTAACCAACAAAAGACTGAAATAATCGTATTTAGAAACGGCAGTCCACATAGATCATATGAACAATGGGTGTATGAAGACAAGCCGGTTAATGTCACATCAGTGTATAAATATATGGGTCTTCTTTTTGCGCCAAAGTTATCATGGAGAAAAACTCGCGGCTCAGGCCAGAAAATCCATTTTTGCTATTAAATCTTACCAGAAATCTTTGGGATATTTTTTGCATACTGATTGATTTAAATTGTTTGATTCCATGGTCAAGCCCATACTTACTTATGGATCGGAAATATACGGAATAGAATTCTCAGATGTTCTTGAGCAAGTTCAAATTCAGTATTGTAAAGATTTTCTTGGTGTAAATAACTGTGTCAATGACAGTGTTGTATTAGGAGAATGTGGTAGATTACCTCTTTCGATAGAACACTATGTAAAATGCATTAAATATTGGTGCAAGTTAATTAGCATGACAGAAAATCGATATCCAAGAAATTGTTATATAATGTTAAAACGACAAGACGATATTGTAAGAAAAAATTGGGTTACATATGTAAAACATATTTTGTTCAGCTATGGGTTTGGTTTTGTTTGGCTTAGTCAAGATGTAGGAAACATAGAGTTATTTTTACTGTTGTTTAAACATAGACTGGTTGATTGTAAAACACAGAACTGGCTAGAAAGCATTAGAAGTTCCCCAAGATGTGATACATGTACATACAAGCACTTTAAATCTATGTTAAATCCAGAAAAATATTTATATATCGATATACCATTCTCTTTTCAAAAATCATTAGCTACATTCCGCTGTTCTAGTCATATATTAGCCATTGAAACTGGTCGCCATTTAGGGATTTCAAGAGAAAACCATATTTGTAGTTATTATTTAGTTCACTGTTTTGACAACTGTATTGAAGACGAGTTTCATGCATTTTTTAAATGTCCTAAATATAGCCAAGAGAGGCAAATATATTTTTTTCATGGTTTAATGGCGAACATAATTTTCATAATTTCTGTAATCTTATGCAAATTTTAGATGACAGAAAATTAAAAAAACATAGCATTTTTTGTTAATGAAATAATGAAAAAGAAAGAAGTAGATTTAAATTGACTCAACACAACTCAATTTATGATATTTCTGTAATATGTACTCTGTATTTTGGGCCGGTGGCCTATATTTGCACAATAAACTGTTGTCTTGTCTTGTCTTGGACAGGGTGCAACTTCAGACTCATTACTATTCTAAATACATTATACACGGACAGGGTGCAACTTCAGACTCATTAATATTGTAAGTACATTATACTTGGACAGGATGCAACTTCAGACTCATTGGTATTGTAAGTACATTATACTCGGACAGGATGCAACTTCAGACTCATTGATATTGTAAGTACATTATACTTGGACAAGATGCAACTTCAGACTCATTAATATTCTAAGTACATTATACTTGGACAGGATGCAACTTCAGACTCATTAATATTCTAAGTACATTATACTCGGACAGGGAGCAACTTCAGGCTAATGAATATTCTAAGTACATTATACTCGGAAAGGGTGCAACTTCAGACTTTTTAATATTCTAAGTACATTATATTAATTAAGGCTCATTGATATTCTACGTACGTTTTGCTCGGACGGGTTGCAACTTCAGACTCAAAAATATTTTAAGTACATTATACACAGACCGATTGCAATTGTGTCTCATTGATATTATAAGTACGTTTGGCTCGGACGGGGTGCAACTTCAGACTCATTAATATTGTAAATACATTATACTCGGACAGGGTGCAACTTCAGGCTCATTAATATTGTTAGTACATTATATGTGGACAGGGTGCAACTTGAGTCTCATTGATCTTCTCAGTATCTTTGCTCGGACAGGGTGCAACTTCAGACTCATTTATATTGTAAGTGCATTATAATCGGATAGGGTGCAACTTCATTCTCATTAATATTGTAAGTACATTATACTCGGACAGGGTGCAACTTCATTCTCATTAATATTCTAATTACATTATACTCGGACAGGGTGCAACTTCATTCGTATTAATATTCTAAATAGATTATACTCAGATTGAGTGCAAATTGAGACTCATTATTATTGTAAGTACAATATACTCAGACAGGGTTCAACTTGAGACTCATTAATATTTTAAGTGCATTATACTCTGACAGGGTGCAACTTCAGACTCATTCATATGGGAAGTACACTATACTCGGACAGAGTGCAATATCAGACTCATTAATATTCTAAGTACATTATACTCGGACAGGGTGCAACATCAGACTAATTAATATTGCAAATACATTATACTCGGACAGGGTGAACTTTAGACTCATTAATATTGTAAGTACATTATACTTGGACAAGGTGCAACTTCAGACTCATTAATATTGTAAACACTATCATACTCGGAGAGGGTTCAACATCAGGCTCATTGATATTATCAATACATATACTCGGACCAGATGCTACTTCCGACTCATTAATATTGTAAGTACATTATACTCAGACGGAGTGCAAATTCACACTCATTAATGTTGTAAGTACATTATACTCAGACAGGGAGAAACTTCGGACTCTTTAATATTGTAGAAGATTATACTCGGACAAAGTGCAACTTCAGACTCATTGATATTGTAAGTGCATTATACTCGGACAGGTTGCAACTTGAGTCTCATTGATACTCTAAGTACGTTTTTCTCGGACAGGGTGCAACTTCAGACTCATTAATATTGTAAGAACATTATACTCGGACAGGGTGCAACTTCAGACTCATTGAAATTGTAAGTACATTCTACTCCGACAGTGTGCAACTTCAGCCTCATTGAAATTCTAAGTACTTAAAATATTAATGAGTCTAAAGTTGAACCCTGTCCAAGTATAATGTACTTATAATATCAATGAGACTCAATTTGCACCCTGTCCAAGTATGATGTACTTACAATATTAATGTGTCTGAAGTTGCACCCTGTCCAGGTATAATGTACTTAGAATATTAATGAGTCTGAAGTTGCACCCTGTCCAAGTGTAATGTACTTGCAATATTAATGAGTCTGAAGTTGCACACTGTCCGAGTATTATGTACTTACAATATTAATGTGTCTGAAGTTGCACCCTGTCCGAGTATTATGTACTTACAATATTAATGAGTCTGAAGTTGCACCCTGTCCGAGTATTATGTACTTAGAATATTAATGAGTCTGAGGTTGCACCCTGTCCGAGTATTATGTACATAGAATATCAATGAGACTCAAGTTGCACCCTGCATTATACTCGGACGGGGTGCAACTTTAGACTAATTAATATTTAAAGTACATTATACTCGGACTGGGGGCAACTTTAGACTCATTAATATGGCAATTACTTCAAACTCGGACAGGCTGCAACATAAGACTGATTAGTATTGTAAGTACATTATACTCGGACAGGATGCAACTGATGTCTCATTGATAATCTCAGTAAGTTTTTTTCGGACAGGGTGCAACTTCAGACTTATTTATATTGAAATTACATTATTCTCGGACAGGGTGCAACTTCAGACTCATTAATGTTATAAGTACATTATACTCGGGTGAGGTGCAACTTTCGGGTCATTAATATGGCATGTACATTTTACTCGGACAGGGTGCAACTTTAGACTATTAATATGGCCATTACATCAAACTCAGACAGGGTGCAACATAAGACTCCTTAATATTGTAAGTACATTATACTCGGACAGGATGCAACTTATGTCTCATTGATAATCTCAAAAAGTTTTACTCGGACAGGGAGCAACTTCAGACTTATTTATATTGTAATTACATTATTCTAGGACAGGGTGCAACCTTCAGACTCATTAATATTATAAGTACATTATACTCGGACAAATGTGCAACTTTAGACTCATTAATATTATAAGTACATTATACTTGGACAGGGTGCAAGTTCAGACTCATTAATATTTTAAGTACATTATACTCGGACAGGGTGCAACTTTACACTCATTAATATGGCAAGTACATCAAACTCGGACAGGGTGCAACTTAAGACTCATTAATATTTAAATACATTATACTCGGACAGGATGCATCTTATGTCTCATTGATAATCTCAGTAAGTTTTGCTCGGACAGGGTGCAACTTCAGACTTATCTATATTGTGATTAAATTATACTCGGACAGGGTGCAACTTCAGACTCATTAATATTTTAAGTACATTATACTCGGACAGGGTGCTACTTTAGACTCATTAATATGGCAAGTACTTCAAACTCGGACAGGGTTCAACTTAAGACTGATTAATTTTGTCAGTACATTATACTCGGACAGGATGCAACTTATGTCTCATTGATAATCTCAGTAAGGTTTGCTCGGACAGGGGGCAACTTCAGACTTATTTATTTTGTAATTACATTATTCTCGGACAGGTTGCAACTTTAGACTCATTAATATTTTAAGTACATTATACTCGGACAGGATGCAATTTTAGACTCATTAATATTTTAAGTACATTATACTTGGACAGGGTGCAACTTTAGACTCATTAATATGGCAAGTACATCAAACTCGGACAGGGTGCAACTTAAGACTCATTAATTTTATAAGTACATTATACTCGGACGGGGTGCAACTTTAGACTCATTTTTATATTTTAAGTACATTATACTCGGACAGGATGCAATTTTAGACTCATTAATATTTTAAGTACATTATACTTGGACAGGGTGCAACTTTAGACTCATTAATATGGCAAGTACATCAAACTCGGACAGGGTGCAACTTAAGACTCATTAATTTTATAAGCACATTATACTCGGACGGAGTGCAACTTTAGACTCATTTTTATATTTTAAGTACATCAAACTCGGACAGGTTGCAACTTCAGACTCATTAATATTATTAGTACATTATACTCGGACAGGATGCAATTTTAGACTCATTAATATTTTAAGTACATTATTTTTGGACAGGGTGCAACTTTAGACTCATTAATATGGCAAGTACATCAAACTCGGACAGGGTGCCACTGAAGACTCATTAATATTGTAAGTACATTATACTCAGACAGGATGCAACTTATGTCTCATTGTTAATCTCAGTAAGTTTTTCTCGGACAGGGTGCAACTTCAGATTCATTAATATTATAAGTTCATTATACTCGGACGGGGTGCAACTTTAGACTCATTAATATTTTAAGTACATTATACTCGGACAGGGTGCAACTTTAGTCTCATTGATAATCTCAGTAAGTTTTGCTCGGACAGGGTGCAACTTTAGACTCATTAATATGGCAAGTACATCAAACTCGGACAAGGTGCAACTGAAGACTCATTATTATAGTAAGTACATTATACTCAGGCAGGGTGCAACTTCAGACTCATTACTATTGTAATTACACTATACACGGACAGGGTGCAACTTGAGTCTCATTCATATTCTAAGTACATTTGCTCGGACGGGGTAAAACTCAGACTCATTAATATTGTAAGTACATTATATTCTAAAGGGTGCAACTACAGACTCATTAATAATGTAAGAACATTGTACTCGGACAGGGTGCAACTTCAGACTCCTTACTATTGTAAGTACCTTATACTCGCACAGCGTGCAACTTTAGTCTCATTGATATTCTAAGTACGTTTTGCTTGGTCGGGATGCAACTTCTGACTAAAAAATAATGTAAGTACATTATACTCGGAATGGGTGCGACTTCAGAATCATTAATATTCTAAGTACATTATACTCCGACAGGGTGCAACTTCAGTCTCATTGATATTCTAAGTACATTTTGCTCGGACGGGGTGCAACTTCAGATTCATTAATGTTATAAGTTGATTATACTTCGACAGTGTGAAACTTGAGACTCATTGATATTCTAAGTACATTTTGCTCGGACAGGGTGCAACTTCAGACTCATTAAAATTATAAGTGAATTATACTCGGACAAGGTGCAACTTCAGACACATAGATATTGTAAGTACATTATACTCGGACAGGGTGCAACTTCAGTCTCATTGATATTCTAAGTACGTTATGCTCGGACGGGTTGCAACTCAGACTCATTAATATTGTGATTACATTATATTCGGACAGGGTGCAACTTCAAACTCACTAATAATGTCAGAACATTATACTCGGACAGGGTGCAGCTTCAGACTCCTTAATATTGTAAGTACATTATACTCGGACAGGGTGCAACTTTAGTCTCATTGATATTCTAACTACGTTTTGTTTGGTTGGGGTGCAACTTCAGACTAAAAAATTGTGTAAGTATATAATACTCGGACAGGGCGAAACTTCAGATTCATTACTATTGAAAGTGCATTATTCTCGGACAGGGTGCAATTTGAGAATCATTATTATTCCAAGTATCTTTAACACGGACAGGGTGCAACTTAAAGCTCATTAATATATTATGTACATTATACTCGGACAGGAAGCAACTTCAGACTCATTAATATTGAAAGTACCTTATACTCGGACAGGGTGCAACTTCAGACTCATTAATATTGAAAGTACATAATATTCAAACAGGGTGCAACTTCAGACTCGTTAATATTGCAATTACATAATACTTGGACAGGATGCAACTTCAGACTCATTAATATTGTAAGTACATTATATTCGGATAGGTTTAAACTTGAGACTTCTTGATATTGTAAATACATGACAGGGTGCAACCTGAGTCTAATTGATATACATTTTGATATACGTTTTGCTCGGTAAGTACACTATACTCGGACAGGGTGCAACTTGAACTTCATTAATATATTAAGTACATTATACGAAGACAGGGTGGAACTTCAGATTCATTAATATTACAAGTACATTATACTTGGACAGGGGGAACTTCAGACTCATTAAAATTATAAATGCAATATACTCGGACAGACCCATAAATATTGTAAGCACATTATACTCGGAAAGGGTACAACTTCAGACTCATTAACATTCTAAGTACATTATACTTGGCAGGGTGCATTTTCAGACTCATTAATATTCTAAGTACATAATACTCGGACAGGGTGCAGCTTCAGACCCATTAATATTCTAAGTACATTATACTCGGACAGGGTCAACTTTTGACTCATTAATATTCTAAGTAAATTATACTCGGACAGGGTGCAACTTGCAACTCATTACTATTGTAAGAACTTTATAATCGGACAGTGTGCAACTCGAGATTCATTAATATTCTAAGTACATTATTCTTGGTCAGAGTGCAACTTCAGACTCATTAATATTCCATCTACATTATACTCGGACAGGGTGCAACTTCAGACTCCTTAATATTGTAAGAACATTATACTTAGACCTAGATGCAACTTCAGATCCATTAATATTCTACGCACATTATACTCGGAGAGGGTGCAACTTCAGACTCATTAATATTCTTTGTGTATTACACTCGTACAGGATGCAACTGCAGACTCATTAATAATCTAAGTGTATTATACTCGGACAGGGTGCAACTTTAGACTCATTAACGTTCTAGGTAAATTACACTCGGACAGGGTGCAACTTCAGACTTATTAATATTTTACGTACATTATACTCGGACACGGTGCAAGGTCAGACTCATTAATATTCAAAGTATATTCTACTTTTAGGGTGCAACTTCAGACTCATTAATGTTCTAAGTACATTATACCCGGACACGTTGCAACTTGCGACTCATTATTATTCTAAGAACTTCATACTCGGACAGGGTACAACTTCAGAACCATTTAATATTCCAACTACATTATTCTCGGACAGGGTGCAACTTCAGACTAAAATTCATGTTCTAGCTATATTATACTTGGATAGGGAGCAACTTCAGACTCATTAATATTCTAAGTACATTATACTCGTGCAGGGTGCAACTTCATACTCATTAATATTCTAAGTACATTATACTCGGACAGGGTGCAACTTGCGACTCATTTTTATTCTAAGAACATTATATTCGGACAGGGTGCAATTTGAGACTTATTGATATTCATAGTACATTAGAATTATAATTCGTCTCAAGTTTCCCCCTTTCCGATTATAATGTACTTAGAATATTAATGAATTTCAAATTGCACCCTGTCCGTGTTAAATATACTTTGAATAATAAAGAGTCTGAAATTGCACCCTGTCTATAATGTACTTACAATATTAATGAGTCTCAGTTGCACCCTGTCCGAATATAATATGCTTACAATATAATTGAGTCTGAAGTTGCACCCTGTCCGAGAATAATGTACTTAGAAAATTAATCAGTCTATATTTGCACTCTGTCCGAATATAATGTACTTAGAATAATAAAGAGTCAAATTGCACCCAGTCCAAGTATGAAGCACTAAGAATATCAAGTTGAGTCTCAAGTTGCATCATGTCCGCCTATAATTTACATTAAATATTAATGAGTCTAAACTTGTACCATGGTCGTGTACATACTCGGACAGGGTGCAACTTAACAGTCATTATTATTCTAAGAACATTATACTCGGAAAGGGTGCAACTTGAGACTCATAAATATTGCAAGTCTATCAACCAATACAAACACATATAATGTTAAAGAACTAGAAGATATTGTATGTTTTAAATTGTGGTGATGTGACGTTTTCAAGACTTCTCACTTGCATGTCTATTAGACATAAAATGATAAACAACTTGAAGGTATTATAAGACTTAGATTTTTGTTATTTGACGGTTTCAAGACTTCTCACTTGCAGGTCTATAAGTCAAAGGTAAGACATGGACTTTTTCAGGTAAAAGAAAGATAGGATTCAGATTGTGGTTATTTATGGAAGGTATTATAGGACTGAGATTGTGGCTATGTAGCCCTTGCAAGATTCATCGCTAGCAGGTCTATAGAGGCATGGCAAGACAAAGAATGTTAAAGAACTAGAAGGTATTATAGGACTGATATTATGGTTATGTCACCGTCGCTAGATTCATCAACTGGAGGTCTACAAGTCAGTGGTATGCTATAGAATACAAAAGAACTTGTAGATTGTGTATTACTTAGACTGAGGATATGTGACTATTGCAAAATGCGTTTGGAGGTCTATAGACCAATGGTAAGAAACAGTATGTTTAAGACCAAGGACTAATAGGACTTATATTTTGGTTATGTGACATTGCTAGATTCCTCACTTGCAAGACTAATAGGTAAATGGTAGGACATAGAATGTTAAAGAACTAGGAGGGATAATAGGATGTTGATTGTGGTTATGTTATAATAGGACGTAGATTGTGGTTATGTGATAATAAGATGTAGATTGTGGTTATGTGATAATAGGATGTAGATTGTGGTTATGTGATAATAAGATGTAGATTGTGGTTATGTGAGAATAGGATGTGGATTGTGGTTATGTGATAATAGGACGTAGATTGTGGTTATGTGATAATATCATGTAGATTGTGGTTATGTGATAATAGGATGTAGACTGTGGTTATGTGATAATAGGACGTACATTGTGGTTATGTGATAATAGGATGTAGATTGTGGTTATGTGATAATAGGACGTAGATTGTGGTTATGTGATAATAGGACGTAGATTGTGGTTATGTGATAATAGGATGTAGATTGTGGTTATGTGATAATAGGACGGAGATTGTGGTTATGATATAATAGGACGTAGATTGTGGTTATGTGATAATAGGACGTAGATTGTGGTTATGTGACCATTGCAAGATTCATTACTTGCAGGTCTACAAGTCAATTGTAAGACATAGAATGTTTAAGAAATACAAAGTATTATAGGACTTACGCTTATGTGACTGTTGTAAGATTCACCACCTGCATGTCTAGAACTAGAAGGTATTATAGGACTTTGATTGTGGTTATGTGACCATTGCAAGATTCGTCCCTTGCAGGTATATAAGTCAAGGTAAAACATACAATGTTAAAGAACAAGAAGTATTATAGGACTTAGATTGTGGTTATGTAGCCCATACAAGATCCATGAATAGCAGGTTTATAGACATATGGTAAGACAAAGACTGTTAAGGAATTACAAGATATTATTGCACTTAAATTGTGGTTATGTGACCGTTGCAAGATTCATCCATTGCAGAAGGATAGTTTTATTTGGATTTGGTAGCGTCAAGCAAACAGGTAGTATCTTAAAACTGTGTGAATGCATAAGTAAAAACTGGGCTTATAGAATGATAGTTGTATTTGGTTTGATGGGCTTATTCAAAAATAGTTTTATTTGATTTTGAAAGGTTCAAAGTATGGGCTAACAAAATATTAGTTGAATTTGATTTGATATACTAAAATATTGGTTTATAATCATGGAAGTCCGCTATATGTAGCTTTACAGGTACAACAAAGGGCAGATGTATGTAGTTTGATAATATAAACAGGCTTAAATAATGGTTGTTTTATTTGGCTAATAGGTCAGGAATGGTATATTGAATGGTATATTTGGCTTGCCAGAAGGGAAAGTTGTACATTGGATGATAGAACGGTAATTGTATTTGACTTGATAGAATGATATTGTCTTGATAGAATGGTAGTTGTATTTGGTTTGATAAAGGCATAGATAAATTCAACTTGATAGAAGGGCAGGTCTATTTAGGTTCACAGAAGGAAATATGTATTTAGCTTGACAGAAGGATGTTTAACTTGATAGAAGGTAGTGGTATTTGGCTTGATAGAAGAATACTGGTATTTGACTAGATGTAAGGGGAGTTGTATTTGGCTTTATAGAAGGGAAAGCTGTATTTGGCTTGGCAGAAGGGATAGTTTTATGTTTTTCTTCATAAAAAGTTATTTGTATTTGGCTTGACAGAAAGCAATCTGCATTTGGCTTGACAGAAGGATATATGGCTTGACAGAAGGATAGTTGTATTTGGCTTGATAGAAGAAATAGCTGTATTTGGCTTTATAAAAGGGATAGCTGTATTTGTCATGACAGAAGAATATTTTTTTTGGGCTTGATTGAAGGGTAATTGTATTTGGCTTGACAAACGGGTAGTTGTATTTGGCTTTATATTGACACAAGGGATATTTTTATTTGGCGTCATAGAAAGGTATTTGCATTTAGTTTGACAGAAGGCAATTTAGCTTGACAGAATGGTAGTTGTATTTGGCTTGATAGGAGATCAGTTATATTTGACTTAATAGAAGTGTAGTTTTATTTAGTTTCACAGACGGAAATCTGTATTTGGCTTGACACAAGTCTATTTGGCTTGATAGAAGGGTAGATGTACTTGACTTGATAGAAGAACAGTTGTATTTGGCTTGACAGAAGGATATTTGGCTTGATAGAATGGTAGTTTAATTTCACTAATAGAATAAAAGCTGAATTCAGCTTGATAGAAGGGTAGTTGTATTTAGATTGACAGAAAGGATAGTTTTATTTGGCTTCGTATAAGAGTATTAAAGTAACTGCATTCAGCCCAATAGAAGGGAAGTTCTATTTGGCTTGACAAAATGATATTTGGACAGATAGAATGGTAGTTGTATATGGTTTGCTAAAGGAATAAATAATCTTGACTTGACAGAAACGTAAGTGCATTTGGCTTGACAGAAGGAAAGCTGTATCTGGCTTGACAGAAGGATATTTAATTTGTTAAAAGGTAGCTGTAATTCGCTTGATAGCAGAATACTGGTTTCTGAATTGATAGAACAGGATTTGTTTTTGGCTTGATTCAAGGGATAGCTGTATTTGGCAAAATGGATAGTTTTGGTTTGCTTCATCAAAGTGCATTTATATTTGGTATTACAGAAGAAAATCTACATTTGACCTGACAGAAGGCTATGTGGCCTGATAGAAGAATAGTTTATTTGGTTTCATAAAATGGTACCTAGTTCTATTTGGCTTTGCAGAATGATATTTGGCTTGTCAGAAGGATAGTTTTATTTGGCTTAATAGAAGGGATAGCTGTATTTGGCTTGACTGAAGGGATAGTTGTAATTGGCTTGAGAGCAGAGATAGCTGTATTTGCCATGCCAAAATATATATTTGTACTCGGCTTGATAGAAAGGTAATTGTATTTGGCTTGACAGAATCAAAACTGTATTAGGCTTGACAGAAGGATATTTGGGCTTGATAGAATTGTACTTGTATTTGGATTGTTAGAACAAAAGTTTAATTTGGCTGATAGAAAGAAAGTTGTGTTTGGCTTAACAGAAGGATATCTGTATTTGGCTTGAAAGAAGGATATTTGGCTTGATAGAATAGCAGCTTTTTAGTTTCACAGAAGGAAATCTATTTGGCTTGACAAAAGGCTATTTGGCTTGATAGAAGGGTAGTGGTATTATGCTTGATAGATGAATAGTTACATTTGAATTGACAGAAGGAGAGTTGTATTTGGCTTCATAGAAGCAATGGCTGTCTGGGGCTTGACATAATGAAATCTTTATTTGGCTTGGCAGAAGGATATTTGGTTTTATAGAATGGTAATTTTATTTGGTTTGATACAAGAAAATCTGTAATAAGCTTAATAGAACGGTAGTTGTATTTGTCTTGATAGAAGGGTAGTTATATTTAGTTTCACAGATGAAAATCTGTATTTTCTATGACATTAAGATATCTGACTTGATAGAATGGTACTTGTATTTGGCTTGACATAACAGAGAGCTGTTTTTAGCTTGACCAAAGGAATAGCTGTATTTGGCTTGATAAGAGGATAGCTGTTTTTGGTTTGACAGAAGGGATAGTTGACTTTGGCCAGCCAGAAGGAAAATGTGTACATGGTATTATAAAGGGTAATTTCATTTGGCTTGACAGACTGATATTTGGCTTGATAGAATGGTAGTTGTATTTGGTTTGATAAAAGAAAAGATAAATTCGGCTTTATAGAAGGGCGTGTATTTAGCTTCACAGAAGGGAAGCTGTATTTGGCTTGACAGAAGGATATTTGACTTGATAGAAAGTAGTGGTATTTGGCTTGATAGCAAAATACTGGTATTTGACTTCATATAAGGAGAGTTGCATTTGGCTTCATAGAAGGGAGAGCTGTATTTGGCAGAAGGGATAGTTTTATATTTTACTTCATAAAAGCGTATTTGTATTTGGCTTAACAGAAAGAAATCTGCATTTGGCTTGACAGAAGAATATATGGCTTGATAGAGGAATAGTTCAATTTCGCTTCATAGAATGGTAGATGTATTTGGCTTGGCAGAAGGATATTTGGCATGACAGAAGGATAGTTGTATTTGGCTTGATGGAAAAAATAGCTGTATTTGGCTCGATGGAAGGGATAGCTGTATTTGGCTTGATAGAAGGGATAGTTGTTTTTGTCTTGATAGGCAGGATAGCTGTTTTTGGTATGACAGAAGAGACTTCTGTACATAGTATGACAGAAGGGTATTTATATTTGATTTGAAAGAATGAAATTTGTATTTGGCTTGACAGAAGGATATTGCTTTATAGAGTGGTTCTTGTACTTGGCTTTATAGAAGAATAGTTGAATTCGCCTGATATAAGGGAATTTGGCTTGACAAAAGGAAATCTGCATTTTGCTTGACAGAAGGATATCTGACTTGATAGAATGGTAGTTGTATTTGGCTATATATAAAAATATATGTATTCAGCTCGATAGAAGGGAAGTTGTATTTGGCTTGACAGAATGATATTTAGATTGATAGAATGGTAGTTGTATTTGATTTGATAAAGGAATAGATAATGTTGGCTTGACAGAAACGTAAGTGCATTTGGCTTGACAGAAGAATACTGATATCTGAATTGATAGAACTGGAGTTGTATTTGGCTTGACAGAAGAATACTGATATCTGAATTGATAGAACTGGAGTTGTATTTGGCTTGACAGAAGAATACTGATATCTGAATTGATAGAACTAGAGTTGTATTTGGCTTGACAGAAGAATACTGATATCTGAATTGATAGAACGGGAGTTGTATTTGGCTTGATAAAAGCGATACCTGTATTTGGCTTGGCAAAAGAGATAGTTATATTTTGCTTCATAAAAGTGTATTCGTATTTGGTTGGACAGAAGGGAATCTGTATTTGGCTTGACAGAAGGTTATTTGGCTTGATAGAAGAATAGTTTATTTCGTTTCATATAATAGTAGCTGCATTTAGCTTGGCATTAGGATATTTGGCTTGACAGAAGGATAGTTTTATTCGACTTGATAGAAGGGATAGCTCTATTAGACTTGCCTGAAGGGATAGCTGTATTTGGCTTGAAAGAAGAGATAGCTGTACTTGCCATGCCAGAAGAGATAATTGTACTTGGCTTGATAGAAAGGTAATGGTATTTCTCTTGACAGAATGAACACTATATTAGGCTTGATAGACGGATATTTGGGCTTAATAAAATTGTAGTTGAATTTGGTTTGTTAAAAGAATAGTTGAATTTGGCTGATAGAAGGAAAGTTGTATTTGGCTTGACAGAAGGAATCTGTATTTGGCTTGATAGAATGGTAGTTGTATTTGGCTTGATAGTAGAACAGTTGTATTTGGCTTGGCAGAAGAAAAGTTGTATTTATAGAATGGTAGTTATATTTGAAACTAGAGCTACCACTAAAGGTGATTAATACACCCACACATCGCTTTGGCACAGATGTAGAGCTTTGACACAGATGTAGAGCACTGACACGGAACAATGTATCGACTGACAAAATGACCTGCATAAAAGGAAAACTGAGCTTGAAAATGCAAAATGAAGAGTAAAAGCGGAAATGATTCACACATATTTGATCTTGAATTGTGACCTTGACTTCTGACTGATAAGAATAAGACATGTGCATGACACATTGTCTAGTAATGTGGAGTAACAATTTGAAGTAATATTAAAATCCTTCCAGGCATTTAGAAGTTACGGAGAGGAACAAAATGCAAATATTAAAACTTTGATCTTAAATTGTGACCTTGACCTTTGACCTACAAACACAGGTCATGTACACGACACATCAACTGTTTATGAGGAAAAATTATTTGAAGTTATATTAAAATCCTACTAGGTTATGAAGCGGAAATTAAATACTTGAATATTTGAATTTTGACCTTGAATTGTGACTTTGACCTTTGATGGACATGCATGGGTCATCGTCTGGTGATGGGGAATAATAATCTTAAGTTATATTAAAATCCTTCCATGCACTACAAAGTTATGCAGCGGAAACAAAATACATGTATTTAACCTGTATTTGACCTTGGACCTGGAATTGTGACATTGACCTTTGAAGGACAAGCGACACATCGTCTTGTCATGGGGAATAATTATCTAAAGTTATATTAAAATCCTTCCAGGCATTAAGAAACTATGGAGCGGAAACACACTACAGGTATTTGACCGTTGACCTTGAATTGTGAACTTGACCTTTGACAGACACGCATGGGTCATGTACGCGACACATTGTCTGGTCATGGAGAATACAAATCTGAAGTTATATTAAAATACTAGTAATAGAAGTAATAGTTTTATTTGAGATATTTGGCTTGACAGAAAGACAGTTGTATTTGGCTTGATAGAAGAAATAGCTGGGTTTTTTGGCTTGGTAGAAGGGATAGCTGTATTTGTTTTGATAGAAGAATAGTTATTTTGGCTTGATAGAAGGGTCAGTGTATTTGGCTTGACACAAGTATAGTTGTATTTGGCTTGATAGAAAGGATAGTTGTATTTGGCTTGAAAGAAGGGATAGCTGTATTTGGCTTGACTGACTGGATAGCTGTGTTTGGCTTGACCGAAGGGATAGCTGTATTTGTCTTCATAGGCAGGATAGCTGTTTTTGGTTTGACAGAAGGAACATTTGTACATGGTATGATTGAAAGGTAATTATATTTGGCTTGGCAGAATGAAATCATTATTTGGCTAGACAGCAAAATATGTTGCTTGATAAATTAGTAGTTGTATTTGGCTCGGTAGAATAATATTGTATTCAGCTTAATAGAAGTGAAGTTGTATTTGGCTTACAGAATGATATTCAGCTTGATAGAAAGGTAGGTATATTTGGCTTCACAGAAGGAAAGCTGGATCTGGCTTGACAGCAGGATATTTAGCTTAGAAGAATAATATAATTTGAATTGATAGAAAGGGACTTGTATTTCTTTTAATAAAAGGGATAGCTGTATTTGGCTTGGCAAAAGGGACAGTTATATTTTGCTTCAAGTGTATTTGTATTTGGCTTGACAGAAGAAAATCTGCATTTGGCTTGACAGAAGTATATTTGACTTGATAAAAGAATAGTTGAATTTGGTTTGACAGAATAGTAGTTGTATTTGAACTGACGGAAAGGATAGTTTAGGCTTCATAGAAGAGTATTTATATTTAGCTTGACAAAAATAAATTTGTATTTGGTTTGAAATAAGGATATTTAGCTTAATAGAATGGTAGTTGTATTTGGCTTGGTTGGGGAACAGTTGTATTTAGCTTGATAGAAGGGAAGTTATAATTGGTTTCACAGATACAAATCTGTATTTACCTTGACATAAAGATATCTGACTTGATAGAACGGTAGTTGTATTTGGCTTGACAGAATGGAGAATGTTTTTGGCTTGACCAAAGGGATAGAAGTATTTGGCCTGACCGAAGGAATAGCTGTATTTGGCTCGATAGGAGGGATAGCTATTTTTTCGTATGACAGAGGGGATAGTTGTATTTGGATTGCCAGAAGGGACATTTGTACATGGTATGATAGAAAGGTTACTCTAATGGGCTTGACAGAATTATATTTGGGCCTATAGAATGGTAGTTGTATTTGGTTTGATAAAGGAATAGATAAATTTGGCTTGATAGAAGGGGAGGACTTCAAGTGCACTTAGCTTCACAGAAGGGAAGCTGTATTTGGCTTGACAGAAGGATATTTAAATTGATAGAACGTAGCGGTATTTGGCTTAATATAAGGGGAGTTGTATTTGGCTTCATAAAAGGGAGAGCTGTATTTGGCTTGGCAGAAGGGATAGTTTTCATTGTATTTGCCTGGATAAAAGGGATAGCTGTATTTGGCTTGATAGAAGAATAGTTGAATTTTTCTTGATAGAATGGTGATTGTATTTGGCTTGACAGACGGATAGCTGCATTTGGCTTGATAGAAAGGATAGCTGTCTTTGACTTGAAAGAACGGATAGCTGTATTTGGTTTGACTGAATGATATTTCTATTTGGCTTGACAGAAGAGATAGCTGCATTTGCCATGCCAGAAGAGATATTTGTCTTGATAGAAAGGTAATTGTATTTGGCTTGACAGAATCAAAACCATATTTGGCTGGACAGAAGGACAATTGGACTTGATAAAGTTGTAGTTGTATTTGGTTTGTTAGAAGAATAGTTAGATTTGGCTGAAAGAAGGGAAGTTGTATTTGGCTTCACATACCGAAATCTGTATTTGGCTTGACAGAAGGATATTAAGCTTGATATAATGGTAACTGTATTTGGCTTGATAGAAGAATATCTGTATTCAGCTGGATAAAAGGGTTGTTGTTTTAGGATTGACATAATGGATAGTTTTATTTGGCATCATATAAAGGTTTTTGTATTTTGCTTGACACAGGGATATTTAGCTTGATAGAATGGTAGTTGTACTTGGCATGATATGAGAATAGTTGTATTTGGCTTGATAGAAGTGTAGTTGTTTTTAGTTTCACAGAAGGAAATCTGTATTTGATTGGACAGAAGTTTATTTGGCTTGAAAGAAGAGTAGTCGTATTTGTCTACACAAAATGGAGCTGTGTGTGGCTTGATAGAACGATATCTGCATTTGGCTTGACAGAAGGATATTTGTCTTTATTTAATGGTAGTTTAATTTGGTTTGATAGAGGACAAGCTGTATTCAGCTTGATAGTAAGGTAGTTATATTTAGATTGACAGAAGAAATAGTTTTATTTGGCTTCATATATGAGTATTTGTATTTAGCTTGATGGAAACAAATCTGTATTTGGCTTGAAATAAGGATATTTGATAGGAAAGCAGTTGTTTTTGGCTTGATAGAAGGGTAGTTATATTTGGTTAAACAGATGAAATCTGTATTTGGCTTGACAGAAGGATATCTGACTTGATAGAATGGTAGTTGCATTTGGTTTGATATAAGGAGAATTGTATTTGGATTGACAGAATGAAACATTTATTTGGCTTGATAGATGATATTAGGGGAAAGGTTATAAGTTATTCATGTCATTGTAAATAATCAAGTAGTAAAAATCTTTTTAGAATGATATTACCAAAAGGTTTATATCCTTATTGAGAAAGCTCCATGGGACAAAATATCAGTAAATGTGTATTCTACATATATGCAGTAAAATGTATCCTGTAATAGCTGCTTATTAACAGCATGTGCAAGGAATCTGGAAAAATCAGCAAACGACAAAGAATATGTTAATATTACTTATTAAATTGGAGATTAAGACTTTAGAATAATATGCATGGAACAAATGAACTGAGAATCCTAAAAAAAGAGTCAGTGGATAAGGAAGTCATGTCATATGAGGAGGATGGCATGTCATATAAAGGGAAAGACATGTCATATCATGGCAAACCTTGGCATACACATACAATTGAAAGCCATGTCATATAAGGGGAAGCCATGTCATCAAAAATGAATGACATATCATAAAGGAAAAGGCATATCCTTAAATGAGAAGGCATGTCGTAAAAAGGTGAAAGGCATGTCATATGAGGGCAATATAAGGCCAAAAAAAAATTAGTTCCGTTTTTGTCTCCTGCCCCACAAAATAAGGGTCAGTAGGTAGGGATTTTTTTTATTTTTATGATGGGCGATTGGTGTGTGTGTTCCATATATGTTTCTATTCAAATGAGTACCGTGTATTGTGGTACTCCATGTATTACGCGCACATTTTACCCTAAAATTTGGCTATGAAAATTCTGTGCGCGTTGTACACGGTACAGTCTTTTTCAGCCAGGTTTTTTTTGAAAATTTTAGTGATATTTTATTTTACATTTAATTCATAATTTTGTATTACTGAAAGATTGCATCCTAATTACCTTGCAATCATATTTCTAATTTGAACAAACAATAAAATCCGTTAAAAACACAGTCATGTATAATAACACCTGTTACAACTGAAAATTTTGAAAGTGCAACGTCATCAATTAGCCAGGTCTTTAAAATCTGCAAGCCGTTAGCAACAACCATAGCAACGGTGTCGGTTTGACTTCAAAAAGTCTTTGATGTGACTGCTGAGCTGGGGCCATTGTCTAGCAGTTTGAAGCACTAAGCGTGTAACACGATTAACACGTTGTCAGTGAAAAAAGCATCAATCAACACTATTCTACCTGAACAATGCAAGCAGTGTTGATAGGGCAGTAATGAATGAGTGTTCAAGAGGAAATGTAAAGGGTGTGAAAAAATTAGACAGTTGTTTTGTTCCATCAGATAAATTGTAGATTTAAATGGGAGTGACGAAATATACATGTATTGGAATTAACATGGAGATTGTGTTACGACATAAAACGTATTGAATAGTAACATGAATATTTGCATTCAATTTGGATTAATATGTGTTTCGCGCACAAGGTAATTATGTATGCATATCTGAATATACATTGATTACGTTTTTTATGAAAGTAAATTTAGTTCAATATTCCACAAAAAAACAATAAAAAACGTGGACAAAATTTGGTAAAATATGTGCTATGTGCAACAGTGAATCATTATCAGGTTTATGAAACGCGATAGCCAATTAAAATCTTGTTTGATAAAATGAGTAAGAATATTTCTCGGCGGAAATAAATAAATTATTTTTGGACCAAAAATGTGCAGGGTCGGCAGCAAAAGTAAAGGGACGGTCGGGAAACCAGAAACGGGACTTTTTTTTTGGGGGGGGGCCTAAGTGGAAACATTATTATACAAGAGGGCCATGATAGCCCAAAGTGCTCACCTGAGTACTGGCAATGACAGAGAACAGCTCTGACATCTGAATGTCATCACCTACAAAATGACCCAAATCAGACAACCTGATCTGGCAATCGACAGGTGCAATACAAATGCATGTCCGGCTTTCTTCTGTAGCTAACCTGGCAATATACAGGCGCTATACAGTCTCATGCCTGTTCGGCCTACTTCTGTTATTTATCTGGCAATTAAAAGGCGCAATACAGATGCATTTACGATCGAAACTGTTGGGACCAAGACGAACCACAAGCCATCAGTGATATGTTTACCATGCACAATCACACTTTTGACAGCCAATCTTTGCAATGGCACAATTTTCAGATTCAAACATCCAGCTGAATTCCATGTACAATGTTTTGTTCTTTTTTTAACAGAACAATGATTAAAACAGTCGCAAGTGACAGTCACCTATCAGCATTACGCATATCATCAAGTAGGACTATTCAATTAAACAGACCATTGTACTTGATGTATTTCCATTTTAATTGTGTTTAAGGTCTTATCAATGATATTTAGCTCACTGGTTAACAGCTCAAATACCAAAACCAAATGACCGGTTACTGACATACTATTTGTTGCAATCCCATGAAAAATGAAGTCTCTATCCTGAACATATTTCTTTTTTTTTTTCTTTTTCACAAACAAGGGCCAATAACTTTGTTCTTTATACCCTCATCAGGGCAAAACCTTGGTTTATTATGAGATCTTATGGTCTTACACAAGCTGTGCACTTTATCAAGATTCGGTGAAAAATGAAGTTTCTATGTCACACAAAGTCCATTTTTTGCAAATGTTCTCATAAAGACGGGGAACAAACTTTAGTGTTCCTGGTTCTATCTGGCCTATCCTTGCACCCATATGAGATTTAATGGTCATACATAAACTGTGCACATTTTATTATTGACAAATTATGGAATTTTTTACACAAACAAGGGGCCACAACTCTGGTCTTTCTCATCTGATCTGTTCCATATTCGGAATTGACTGATACCTAATGGTCAAACACAAACATTGCAAGTTTGGTCAAGATTAGGCAATAAATGACGTCTCTATACTCCACATTGTCCATTTATTCTCACAAACGAGGGGCAAACAATTCTGGTGTTTGTACCCCAATCTAGGCCATTTTATTTATTATTTTAAAATATTCAGTACATACACACGCATTTTAAGTTTGCTTGATAGAATGGTAGATGTATTGGCTTGATAGGAGAGCAGTTGTTTTTGGCTTGATACAAGGGTAGTTATATTTGGTTTCACAGATGAAAATCTGTATTTGGCGAAGGATATCTGACCTGATAGAATGGTAGTTGTATTTCGCTATATAGAAAAATATCGCATTCATGCTCGATATAAGGATATTTGTATTTGGCTTGATAGAAGGGATATTTGTATTTGGCTTGACTTGAAGGGATAGTTGTATTTGGCTTGAGAGAAGAGATAGCGGTATTTGCTATCAACAAAGAGATATTTTACTTGGCTTGATAAAACACTAATTTATTTGGCTTGACAGAATCAAAACTGTATTAGGCTTGACGGAAGGATATTTGGGAATTATAAAATTGTACTTGTACAAGTATTTGGTTTTTTTAGAAGAATAGTTGAATTTGGCTGATATAAGGAAAGTTGTATTTGGCTTGACATAAGGAAATCTGAATAAGGCGTGACAAAGGATATTTGGCTTGATAGAACAGTAGTTGTATTTGTCTTGATAGTAGAACAGTTGTATTGGACTTGATATAATAAAGGTTATATTCAGGTTGATAGAAGGGTAGTTGTATTTCAATTGACAAAAGGGATAGTTTTATTTAGCGCTTTAGAAAGGTATTTGCATTTGGCTAGACAGAAGGATACTTAGCTTGACATAATGGTAGTTGTATTTGGCTTGATAGGTGAACAGTTTATTTGGCTTGATAGAAGGGTAGTTTTATTTAGTTTCACAGAAGGAAATCTGTATTTGGCCTGATGGAAGGCTATTTAGCTTGATAGATGGGTAGTTGTATTTGGCTTGATAGAAGAACAGTTGTATTTGACTTGATAGAATCAAAGTTGTATTCAGCTTGATAGAAGGGTGGTTGTATTTCAATTGACAAAAGGAATAGTTTTATTTAGTGCTTTAGAAAGGTATTTGCAATTGGCTAGACAGAAGGATATTTAGCTTGACAGAATGGTAGTTGTATTTGGCTTGATAGGTGAACAGTTTATAGTCAAATATCCTATCAAGTCAAATACAGATCAGTCTGTCAAGCCAAATACAAATACCTGTTTTGAAGACAAATATAAATCTATCCCTTCTGCCAAATACAGCTCTCCCTTCTATGAAGCCAAATACAACTCCCCTTATATGAAGAATTGTATTTGGCTTGATAGAATTGATAGCTCTATTTGGCTTGATTGAAGGGATAGTTGTATCTGGCTTGAAAGAAGAGATAGCTGTACTTTCCATGCCAGAAGAGATAATTGTAATTGACTTGATAGAAAGGTAATTGTATTTGGCTTGACAAAATTAACACTGCATTAGGCTTGAGATAGAAATATATTTGGGCTTAATAAAATTGTAGTTGTATTTGGTTTGTTAAAAGAATAGTTGAATTTGGCTAATAGAAAGAAGGTTGTATTTGGCTTGACAGAAGGAAATCTGTATTTGGCTTGACAGAATGATATTTTGCTTGATAGAATGGTAGTTGTATTTGGCTTGATAGTAGAACAGTTGTATTTTTTCTTGACAGAAGAAAAGTTGTATTGATAGAATGGTAGTTGTATTTGAAACAAGAGCTACCACTAAAGGTTGTTAATATCTCCACACACCGCTTTGGCACAGATGTAGAGCTTTTACACAGATCTAGAGCTTTGACACGGCACAATGTATTGACTGACAAAATGACCTACACAAAAGGAAAACTGAGCTTGAAATGCAAAATGAAGAGTATAAGGGGAAATGATTCACACATATTTGACCTTGAATTGTGACCTTGACATTTGACGGATAAGCATGAGATATGTGCGTGACACATTGTGTAGTCATGTTAAGTAACAATTTGAAGTAATATTAAAATCCTTCCAGGCATTTATAAGTTACAGAGAGGAACAAAATAAATGCAAATATTAAAACTTTGATCTTAAATTGCGACCTTGACCTTTGACCTACAACACAGGTCATGTATACGACACATCATCTGTTCATGAGGAAAAATTAATTGAAGTTATATTAAAATCTAACTAGGCATTATGAAGTTATGGAGCGAAAATGAAATACTTGTATATTTGAATTTTGACCTTGAATTGTGACCTTGACCTTTGACGGACAAGCATGGGCTATGTGCGCGACACATTGTCTGGTCATGGGGAATAATGATCTGAAGTTATATTAAAATCCTTCCATGCATTACAAAGTTATGCAGTGGAAACGAAATACATGTATTTTACCTGTATTTGACCTTTGACCTTGAATAGTGAACTTGACCATTGAAATACAAGCATGGGTCATGTACGCGACACATTGTCTGGTCATGGGGAATAATTATCTGAAGTTATATTAAAATCCTTCCAGGCATTAAGAAGTTATGGAGCAGAAACAAAATACAAGTATTTGACCTTTGACCTTGAAAATTGACCTTGACCTTTGACAGACACGCATGGGTCATGTACGCAACATATCGTCTGGTCATGGAAAATAATAATATGAATATATATTAAAATTCCGCCAGGCATTACAAAGTTATGTTGCGGAAACGAAATATGGGACATACAAACGTATATTCGTACCGACTTTTTCAAAAAGTGGGGGTATAATGACAGAAGTGATAGTTCTATTTGGCGTCATTGAAAGGTATTTGTTTTTGGGTTGACAGAAGGATATTTAGCCTGAAAGAATGGAAGTAATGGTAGTTTATTTGGCTTGATAGGAAAACAGTTGTATTTCGCTTGATAGAAGGATAGTTTTATTTAGTTTTACAGAAGGAAATCTGTATTTTGCTTGACAGAAGGCTATTTGGCTTGACAGAAGGGTAGTGGTATTTGGCTTGATAAAAGAAATAGTTGTATTTAAATTGACAGAATGAGAGTTGTATGGCTTCATTGAAGAGAGGGTTTTACGAGTGTGACTTGACAGAAGAAAATCTGTATTTGGCTTGACAGAAGGATAATTGGCTCAATAGAATGGTAGTTTAATTTGGTTTGATAGAAAAAAAGCTGTAAGACATGCTTGATAGAAGTGTATTTGGATTGACAGAAAGGATTGTTTTATTTTGCCTCGTAGAAGAGTATTTGTTTTTAGCCTGACAGTAGGGATCTGTATTTGGCTTGAAATAAGTATATATTGAGCTTGATAGAATGGTAGTTGTATTTAGCTTGATAGGGGAATTATAAAGGTTGGCTTGATAGAAGGGTAGTTATATTTGGTTTCACAGATAAGTTTCTGTATTTGCCTCGACAGAAAGATATCTGACTTGATAGAATGGTAGTTGTATTTGGCTTGACATAATAGAGAGCTGTATTTGGTCTGATAGAGTTATATATGTTTTGGCTTGACCAAAAGGATAGCTGTATTTTGGCATTTGGCAATTTATTTGGCTTGATAGGAGGGATAGCTGTTTTTGGTTTGATAGAATGGTAGTTGTATTTGGTTTGATAAAGGAATAAAAACATTTGGCCTGATAAAATGTGAGGTGTATTTTGTTTCACAGAAGGCAAGCTGTATTTGGCTTGACACAAGGATATTTAACTTGATAGAAGGTAGTGGTATTTGTCTTGATAGAAAAATACTGGTATTTGACTTGATATAAGAGGAGTTGTATTTGGCTTCATAGAAGAGAGAACTGTATTTGTCTTGGCAAAAGGGATAGTTATATATATTTCTTCATCAAATGGTATTTGTATTTTGCTTGACAGAAAGAAATCTGCATTTGGCTTGACAGAAGGATATATGGCTTGATAGAAGAATAGTTGAATTTGGCTTAATAGAATGGTAGTTGTATTTAGCTTGGCAGACGGATATTTGCCTTGACAGAAAAACAGATGTATTTGGCTTGATAGAAGAAATAGCTGTTTGTTTGGCTTGATAGAAGGGATAGCTGTATTTGTCTTGATAGAAGTATAGTTAATTTGGCTTGATAGAAGGGTAATTGTATTTGGCTTGACACAAGTATAGTTTTATTTGGCTTGATAGAAAGGATAGTTGTAATTGGCTTGAAAGAAGGGATAGCTGTATTTGGCTTGATTGACGGGATAGTTGTATTTGGCTTGCCCGAAGGGATAGCTGTATTTGGCTTCATAGGCAGGATAGCTGTTTTTCGTTTGACAGAAGAGACATTTGTACATGGTATGATAGAAGGGTAACTTTATTTGGCTTGGCAGCCTGAAATCTGTATTTGGCTTGACAGAAGAATATTTTGCTTGATAGAGTAGTAGTTGTATTTGGCTTTGTAGAATAATATTGTATTCAGCTTAATAGAAGTGAAGTTGTATTTGGCTTACAGAATTATATTCAGCTTGATAGAAAGGTATGTGTATTTGGCTTTACAGAAGGAAAGCTGCATCTGGCATGACAGCAGGAAATTTAACTCGATAGAAGAATAATATCATTTGAATTCATAGAAAGGGACTTGTATTCCACTTGATACAACGATAGCTGTATTTGGCTTGGCAAAAGGGATAGTTAGATTTTGCTTCATAAAGGGTATTTATTTGAAGCTTGACAGAAGAAAATCTGAATTTGGCTTGACAGAAGGATATTTGGCTTGATAGAAGAATAGTTGAATTTGGTTGGATAGAATGGTAGTTGTATTTGACTTGGAAGAAGGATAGTTGTATTTGGATTGACAGAAAGGATAGTTTCGGCTTCATAGAAGAGTATTTATATTTAGCTTGATGAAAAGAAATCTGTATTTGGCTTGAAATAAGGATATTTAGCTTAATAGAATGGTAGTTTTTTTGTGGCTTGATAGAATAATATATGTATTCAGCTTGATAGAAGGGTAGTGATATTTGGTTTCACAGAAAAAAAAGTGTATTTGCCTTGACATCAAGATATCTGACTTGATAGAATGGTAGTTGTATTTGGCTTGACAGAATGAAAAGGTGTTTTTGGCTTAACCAAAGAAAGGACATATGTACACGGTATAACAGAAAGGTAATTGTATTGGGCTTGACATAATTATATTTGGCTTGATAGAATGGTAGTTGTATTTGGTTTAATTAAGGAATAGATGAATCTGGCTTGATAGAAAGGGAGGACTTCAAGTCTATTTAGCTTCACAGAAGGGAAGCTGTATTTGGCTTGACAGAAGGATATTTGAATTGATAGAAAGTAGCCGTATTTGGCTTCATATAAGGTAAGTTGTATTTGGCTTCATAGAAGGGAGAGTTGTATTTGGCTTCATATGGCAGAAGGGATAGTTTTGGTTGTAATTGCCTGGATAGCTGTATTTGGATTGAAGAAGAATAGTTGAATTTTCTTGATAGAATCGTGATTGTATTTGGCTTGACAGACGGATAGTTGTATTTGGCTTGATAGAAAGGGTAGCTGTATTTGGCTTGAAAGAAGGGATAGCTGTTTTTGGTTTGACTGAAGGGATAGCTGTATTTGGTTTGACTGAAGGGATATTTGTATTTGGCTTGACAGAAGAGATAGCTGCATTTGCCATGCCAGAAGAGATATTTATATTTGGCTTGACAGAAAGGTAATTGTATTTGGCTTGACAGAATCAAACATGTATTTGGCTTGAAAGAAGGATAATTAGGCTTGATAACGTTGTAGTTGTATTTGGTTTGTTAGTTAGATTTGGCTGAAAGAAGGGAAGTTGTATTTGGCTTGACATACTGAAATCTGTATTTGGCTTGACAGAAGGATATTTAGCTTGATAGAATGGTAGTTGTATTTGGCTTGATAGAAGAATATCTGTATTCAGCTTGATAAAAGGGTAGTTGTATTTGGATTGACAGAAGGGATAGTTTTATTTGGCGTCATATAATGGTTTTTGTATTTGGCTTGACAGAAGGATATTCAGCTTGATAGAAAGGTAGTTGTATTTGGCCTGATAGGAGAACAGTTGTATTTGGCTTGATAGAAGGGTAGTTGTATTTAGTTTCAAAGAGGGAAATCTGTATTTAGTTTGACAGAAGTCTATTTAGCTTGATAGAAGAGAAGTCATATTTGTCATGATAGAATGGAACTGTATGTGGCTTGACAGAAGGATATCTGTATTTGGCTTGACAGAAGGATATTTGGCTATGTAGAATGTTAGTTTAATTTGTTTTGATAGAGAAAAGCTGTGTTCAGCTTGAAAGAAGTGTAGTTGTATTTGGATTGACAGAATTGATAGTTTTATTGGGCTTCATATAAGAGTATTTGAATTTAGCTTGACAGAAAGAAATCTGTATTTGGCTTGAAATAAGAATATTTAGCTTGAAAGAATGGTAGTTGTATTTGGCTTGATAGGAGAGTAGTTTTATATTTTCTTGATAGAAGGGTAGTTTCACATAAGGAAATCTGTATTTGGCTTGACAGAAGAATGCCTGACTTGATAGTGGTAGTTGTTTTTGGCTTGATAGAATGAAACCTTTATTTGGCTTGACAGAATAATATTTGACTTGATATAAGGGTAGTGGTATTTGGCTTAACAGAATGAAAGCTTTTTTTGGCTTGACAAAATGATATTTGACAGAAGGGTTACATGGTATTTGGCTTAATACATGAATAGTTGTATTTGACTTGATAGAATTGGAGTTGTACTTGGCTTGATCAAATGGTGGTTTTAATAAAATGTATCCTGTAATATATGCTTATTAAAGGCATGGGCAAAGAATCTGGGGCTAATAACAAAGAATATGTTGATATTACTTATTAAATTGAAGATTAAGACTTTAGAATAATATGCATGAAAGAAATGAACTGAGAATCCTAAAACAAGTAAGTGGATAAGGAAGTCATGTCAAATGAGGAGGATGTCATGTCATATAAAGGGAAAGGCATGTCATATCATGGGAAACAATATCATATAAATGCAGGCTATATAATACTAGGTGCAAGCCAAATCTTTTATGTGTTATTCATGTCAGATACATAACAAATCATATTGTATAAGGGGAAAGCCATGTCATATATGGAAAAATACATGTCATAATTATATAAGGGAAAAGCCATGTCATATATGGGAAAAAAGCCATTTCAAGTAAGGGAGAAAACCATATCACATAAGGGAGATGCCTTGTTACAAATATAGGAAAGCCATGCCATATAGGGGGAAAAGCCTGGTAAAAAACAAGTAAAAGGCCATGTTATATAAGGGAAAAGCCATGTCATATAAGGGAAAACCATATACAGGAGAACTATGTCATATAAGAGAAAAGCAATGTCATATACATGAGAACTATGTAATAAAAGAGAGCCATGTCATAATATAAGGGGAAAGCCATGTCATATATAACGAAAAAGCCATGTCACCACTTTTTTTTTGGGGGGGGGGGGGTAGAAGAAGATAACAACAGTTGTTGTTGCCGCCTATCTTCTAAACAGTATGTTCATCTTAATTGTACACAGAAATAACCATTTCACAATTTTATCAAACCTTGAGTGTAAAGAAGAAGAACACTAATGGGTGAAGAACATTGTTGGTATTATAGCTACTTAGAACATTGACCTAAGTCACCAGTACTCTTTGCAATCCCAACCACTGTTAGGTTAATATAGTATCCTGAGAAAAGCAAAATGCTATCGTGATATTTGTTGGCGACCATTTTATGTTTCCACAACAGTACCATGACCCATCATTGCCATCAGCAATCTTAAATAAAGCCTAACAGTAATGTATCTATTACTAGTTTAAATGAAACTGCTGACTCCATTTTCCAATTATGAAGTGCAAATTATTTTATTGAAGAATACAATGGCCTTGACCCATGTCCCTCAGCTCCTCTAGTTATGCTACAAAAGAAATTGCCTTGTCATAAGGTGCCTGTATACAAGTATTCATATAACTGTTATTTTGACTAGTCCCATTGACCACAATTTCAATCAGAGTTGCATAGTTTTATTCTGATACAACAATCGCAACACTTTTTGTTTTCTATTTTTGGTCCATGTGACCTTTTTCTTGGGTCCTCTGACTTCTTCAAGTAAACCTTACATTGACTTTAGTCCCATTAAACTTATATGCAATTCAAAATATTGTTGACTACTTTGACCATTGTTCATAAGCATAGGTTCATCAAGATATTAAACATAACTTGCTTGACCTGTGCCCCACTGCCTGCAAATGCAATTCCAGCAGCAGAAAAACAGAGAAATTAGTACAATACTCAATGTGATGTAATTTAATATCAAACCATAAGGTTGTGTTATGTAATGTAATACATATATCAAATCATGTCAGACTTGATGGAATGGCAGTTGTATTTGGCTATATAGAAAAATATCTGTATTCAGCTCGATAGAAGGGAAGTTGTATTTGGCCTCACAGAATGATATTTGGATTGATAAAATGGTAGTTGTATTTTGTTTGATAAAGGAATAAATAAATTTGGCTTGATAGAAAGGTAGATGTATTTGGCTTCACAGAATGAAAGCTGTATTTGGCTTGACAGAAGGATATTAACTTGATAGAATGTAGCTTTATTTGGCTTGATAGATAATACTGGTATCTGAATTGATAGAACTAGAGTTGTATTTGGCTTGGTAGAACGGAAAGCTGTATTTGGCTTGGCAAAAGGGATAGTTTTATTTTGCTTAATAACTGTGTATTTGTATAGTCTTGACAGAAGAAAATCTGCATTTGTCTTGACAGAAGACTATTTGGCTTTATAGAAGAATTGTTTATTTGGTTTCATAGAACGGTAGTTGTATTTTGCTTGGCAAAAGGATATATTTGGCTTGACAGAAGGATAGTTGTATTTGGCTTGATAGAAGAGATAGCTGTATTTGCCATGCCAGAAGACATATTTGTACTTGGCTTGATAGAAAGGTAATTGTATTTGGCTTGACAGAATCAAAACTGTATTAGGCTTGACAGAAGGATATTTGGCTTGATAAAATTGTAGTTGTATTTGGTTTGTTAGAAGAATAGTTCATTTTGGCTGATAGAAGGAAAGTTGTATTTCGGCTTGAAAAAAGGAAATTTGTATTTGGCTTGACAGAAGGATATTTGCCTTAATAGAATAGTAATAGTATTTGGCTTGATAATAGGACATGCAGTTGTATTTGGCTTGATAAAAGAAAAGTTGTATTCAGCTTGATAGAAGGGTTGTTGTTTTTTAATTGACAAATGGGACAGTTTTATTTGGCTTGACAGAAGGCTATTTAGCTTGACAGAATGGCAGTTGTATTTGGCTTGTTTGGAGAACAGTAACTGTTGTATTTGGCTTGATAGAAGGGTAGTTTTATTTAGTTTAAAAGAAAAAAATCTGTGTTTGGAATAACAGAAGGCTATTTGGCTTGATAAAAGGTTAGTGGTATTTGCCTTGATAGAAGAATAGTTGTATTTGAATTGACAGAAAGAGAGTTGTATTTTGCTTCATAGAAGGGATGGCTGAATGTGGCATGACAGAAGGAAATCTGTATTTGGCTTGACAGAAGTATATTTGGCTTGATAGAATGGTAGGATAATTTGGTTTAATAGAATAAAAGCTGTATTGAGCTTGATAGAAGAGTAGTTGTATTTGGATTGAGAGAAAGGATAGTTTTATTTGGTTTCATTGATAAATATTTGTATTTAGCTTGACAAAATGAAATCTGTATTTGGCTTGAAATAAGGATGTTTTGCTTGATAGAATGGTAGTTGTATTTGGCTTGATAGGGGAACAGCTGTATTTGGCTTGATAGATGGGTAGTTATATTTGGTTTCACAAATAAAAATCTGTATTTGCCTTAACATAAAGATATCTCACTTGAAAGAATGGAATTTGTATTTGGCTTGACAGAATGGAGAGCTGTATTTCGCCTGATAGAAGATATAGCTGTTTTTGGCTTGACCAAAGGGATAACAGTATTTGGCTAGACAGGAGGGATAGCTGTTTTAAGTTTGACAGAAGGGAAAGTTGTATTTGGCTTGCCAGAAGGGACATTGTACATGGTATGATAGAAGGGTGATTGTATTTGGCTAGACAGTATGATTTTTGGCTTGATAGAATGGTAGTTTTATTTAATTTGATAAAGGAATGAATAAATTTGGCTTAATAGAATGGGAGGTGTATTTAGCTTCACAGAAGGGAAGCTGTATTTGGCTTGATAGAAGGGATAGCTGTATTTGGCTTGATCGAATGGATAGCTGTATTTGTTTTGATAGGCAGGATAGTTGTTTTTGGTTTGACAGAAGGGACATGTGTACATGGTATGATAGAAGGGTATTTATATTTGGCTTGACAGAATGAAATCTGTATTTGGCTGAAAAGACAGATATTTTGCTTGATAGATTGGTTCTTGTATTTGGTTTATAGAATTATATCTGTATTCAGCTTGATAAAATGGAAATTCTATTTGGCTTGACAGAATGATATTCAGCTTGATAGAAAGGTAAGTGTATTTGGCTTTACAGAAGGAAAGCTGCATTTGGCTTGACCGAAGTATATTTAACTTGATAGAAGGTAGCTGTATTTGGCTTGATAGAACAATACTGGAATTTGAATTGATAGAAAGGGAGTTGTATTTGGCTTGATAGAAGGTATAGCTGTATTTGGCTTTGCAAAAAAGGGTTAGTTATATTTTGCTTCATAAAAGTGTATTTGTATTTGGCTTGACAGAAGAAAATCTGCATTTGGCTTGACAGAAGGAGATTTGGCTTAAAAAATAGAAGGATAGTTGAATTTGGTTTGATAGAATGGAAGTTGTATTTGGCTTGGCAGAAGGATATTTAGCTTGACAGAAGGATAGTTGCATTTGGCTTGATAAAAGGGAGGGCTGTTTTTGGCTGTATAAAAGGGATAGCTCATAGAAGGTGGCTGGCCTGCACAGGCAGTGGGTGCAGTGTGAGTACCTCAGAATATAGTGGCGGTTAGCCTGCAGTCAAGGCAATGAGCATACAGAGTGAGTAGCTTGGTATATAAAGGTGGTTAGCCTGCACAGGCAGTGGTCACATGGAGTGAGTTATTCATCATATAGTTGTGGTTAGCCTGCACAGGCAATGGGCTCATGGAGAAACTCAACCTATAGTGGTGGGTAGCCTGCACAGGCAATGGGCACATAGAGTAACTCGATCTATAGTGGTGGTTAGCCTGCACAGGCAGTGGTCACATGGAGTGAGTTATTCATCATATAGTTGTGGTTAGCCTGCACAGGCAATGGGCTCATAGAGTAACTCGACCTATAATGGTGGTTAGCTTGCACAGACAATGGGCACATGGAGTAACTCGACCTATAGTGGTGGTTAGCCAGCACAGGCAATGGGCACATGGAGTGTGTAACTCTGTCTGTATTGGTTGTTAGCCTGCACAGGCAATGGGCACATATAGGTCACAATATACTAAAAGATTTCCTTAACAAATTCAATGTAAAAGCAATAAATTCAACAAAAAATAAACTCAACATTTTGCGCGTAGAGACCCTCATAACCATACCTTTTCTTAAAGAGCATTCCGAGCCGAATTGATTTAGACAATAAAAAAGATAGGTCATGTGATATGTAAGAAAGAACTCGACGCGAATCAAAGTTCACTGTTTTACGGCCATCTTTTTACCGGCTACTCTCCAGTTGAAGGTATACTGCCAACTGTCAAAGTCTCGTCATGTAGTCTCCAACCTTCAAGCAAAACAGTGAATTTTTAGTACACAACAATGTTTTTCCTACCACACGTACAAAGAAATATTCAAAAATAAAGTCATGGCAAGTGACTATACAGAAAATTGTGTCTTCAAATAAATGGTGTTGATTTATTTAGAGAGTATAGCATTGCACACCTGAAATATTTAGTATACTGTAACCTATAAGAGAAATTTGTTCTCATTAAAATTAGTTTTTCTTGCATATAATTATCTTCCCATGCATATTGCACCAATATATTAAGTTTGGCTTGTATATCTGTCCATTTGGCCATTTTATTTCATATTTTCAAACACAGGTGATTTTGGTCGGAAGCCGGTGATTTCAAGCGTCTTGAAGCTTAAATGTCCCTCTAACAATTAAAGCTGATATTTGCAATATTTGTGACAAAATACCCAAACAAACCAAACAAACATGTATGGGGGACTTATGTGGGGTGAGGAGAGAATGACTTTGTTAGATATTTTTACTCTAAGCCATTTTGATAATGTATTTTTTGTGTATTTTTTTTTAAAAATCACCCCAAAAATGTAAATTTAATAGAAAAAAAATTCCAATTTCATCCAAGACAATTAACAAATTAGTCAAAATGGGAGATCAAAGATACTTTGAAGTGTAGAAATCAATCAGCTTCCAGTAATTGCTTGTTTCAAACCAATAAAGTGTAAAATCTTTAAAGCACCTTGCTTGTCGCAGCCTCTTTAATTACAGGCCACCAATTATATATTCTAGTATATAATGTCATGAGTGCCTTTAAACTGCAGCAGGTGGTCAATTTGCATTGCCTGCTCACATTTAGAGGTTTAAGGGAATACAAAATTGCATATTTTGGGCACAAAATAAGTACTTTGACTTTTTTTAAGGTGGCAATCTGGTCAAAATGGGGTTCATAACCAAGCAAAAGAAAAAGTTGCTCAATGTTGGTTTTAAACGAGGTGGGACTAGTCCGGTGAAGGGGAAAAAACATAATTATGAAAGAAGGTCAAATTCCAACACAACCTATGTAAGGTTAGAAAGGTCATCCTTTGAAGCACGGGTAGCTTACAATGACAAGGTTCTTACTTTTCGGGATGTAGACGGCTCTCAAACCCCAGCTAAGCCCTTGCGTCCGAGAGCGAACAAGATTCGCTATGTAGACCTGTTACGGGTTCCTGCTCCATCAAAAGTCCATCCCGACTTACTTACGAACAAGGTCTATGTCCCCGCCCTACTCCAGTCTATGATGTCCTCTGAAAATAGAAAGCATAGGTTAAGAAGTGATAAATGTAGGGGCGACTTGGTAATTGACGGCAGTGCTTCCATAAAGTGGGGCTTAGGCTGGGAGGAAAGGTTAAAATGTACAAGATGCAGATATGTAGGCAAGCATTATAAGCTTTACAATGAGGTTCCATCAAGTACCAGGGGCAGAAAGGCAGCTCAGATCAATGTAGGCTTCCAAATAGGTGTTGCAAGTACTTCTACTGGGAACACAGGTTCCCGCAGAATTCTCAACACAACCAATATCATTGCTCCCTCTCCACTTGCTATGCAAAAACAAGCAAATAAGGTCAATACTGCCCTTAAATCCCTAAATGAGAGAAGCATGTACCAGATTAGAGAAAACTTAGTTGCTGAAAATGCCAAAATTGGTCAAAAAGATCCCTCTAAGGTAAATGTTGAAGGGGACACTTGCTACAACAATCCAATTTTTAACTCTGACGCGACACCCTTTCAAGCCGGAACTATTGCCATAAGCACTATGTGTGAAAACAATACCAGAAACAAGCAAATTGTAGGGGTACAAGTAGCAAATAAACTATGCAGGACTGCATCAATGCTTAGGAATAAGGGTAAACCTGTTCAGTGCCCCAATCATAGGGGGCATTGTTCTGCAAATGTTTCAGAGAGGGAACCAATAGGTGATGAAGGCAAATGGAATAGGTTGTTAGGTGACCAGATCTCTAAGGACATCAAAATAGCAAATTTCACTTGTGATGGGGACAGTAGGGCATTCCAAGGTGTTCGTAACTCTCACGGTCACAATGTGGGTCATCTTAAGGATCTGAGGCACCTAGGCAACTCGCTGAAGCGCGAGCTCAACAAAGCGCCTTTCTCAAAGGGCATGCTCAAGGGTCATTCCAAGTCTAATATCAGGAGTCGGTTCGCTCTCTCGGTCAAAGCTAGGTGTATGGCTGAGCTTAAAGCTGCCCACAATAAACACCAGGGTGACATCAAGGTTCTAAAGAAGGTCATGGTTGATGTAATCGCAACCATTGTTCTATGCTTCAGTGGTTACTGCGGTACTCATTGTGCAAAGTACAGTTATGTCTGTGCTGGTACAAATAGGCAAGCTAAGAATTTCATGCCAGACAATGTCAAGGTTAAAATGGTTGACAGTGACAAATGCATTGAAATGGTTTTAGGTCCAGCTGCTCTTGACGCTACCAAACTTTTAACCACAACCCAAAAAAGTGAAGCAGTAAACAGGTCGTACCAAGCTGTCAATCCTAAAACTGTGACTTTCTCACGCAACTGTGTAGGTCGAATTCACGGGCAGGTTCACAAATTAAACAATGGCTATGCTGACTCTGTAATTGCAAAAACCACTGAACTAAATGCTAACCTTACCCAGGGGTCAAAGATTATTAAGCAGATAGCATATGAGGACCGCAACGACCTTAACCGAAAGCAAACATCCGCTACCAACAAAGCACGAGCTTTACGTGCCAGGACGCGGAATTATCGATACAAACTGCATGAGGAATTACACTACGGCAAGGGCATGAGTGACCCCAAACCTGATTATGACAGTCTTCCACACCTTAAGCATCATAAATATGCTTAGTTGATTGTGTACCTGATAATAAATTGTTATTATTACCTGTTTTGGCATAAGAGACCTCTAACAAGTGGCCCTCGCGTCAGCATCAGGCGTTCCTCTACCTGAAAAAGGCAAAAATACCCAATAGAAATAGATATAAAATGAAAAAAAACATGCATTTATGTATTTTAAGTGTATTTCTATGAATAAAAGGAAGTGATAAAGCTTGTTGTATTCATGTTTTTACCAAATATGCAGGCTGGCTCAGTTCCATGCCCGCTGCACTGTCCGAACTGTAAACATGTCCGCCGTTCCATGTTGGTGGAATGGGGCTCTATGTTTAAATGTTCAGGCTTAACACACAAGCGATTGTTGCATAAGTGGCTCACAGAGTCCCTGGCGTTCAATTCTGACTTCATGTAGCACATTAACGCTACACGGTGAACCAAGTATGTCTCTGATTTTATGTCCGAAGGCAATTTAGCCCACATTCGGCCATAATAGGGTAAGGAACTATTTGAAATACAACCATTCCAGATCAAACAATCTGAATAGATGCATTTAATGCACTTATTTTCTACTCTTTTGCTCAGAAATGACCAAAAATCTGCTTTCTCATCCATATTTTGCACTTGCAGACGATATTTTATTTTAACCCAAAGTCAGTTTAGGTCACAATATACTAAAAGATTTCCTTAACAAATTCAATGTAAAAGCAATAAATTCAACAAAAAATAAACTCAACATTTTGCGCGTAGAGACCCTCATAACCATACCTTTTCTTAAAGAGCATTCCGAGCCGAATTGATTTAGACAATAAAAAAGATAGGTCATGTGATATGTAAGAAAGAACTCGACGCGAATCAAAGTTCACTGTTTTACGGCCATCTTTTTACCGGCTACTCTCCAGTTGAAGGTATACTGCCAACTGTCAAAGTCTCGTCATGTAGTCTCCAACCTTCAAGCAAAACAGTGAATTTTTAGTACACAACAATGTTTTTCCTACCACACGTACAAAGAAATATTCAAAAATAAAGTCATGGCAAGTGACTATACAGAAAATTGTGTCTTCAAATAAATGGTGTTGATTTATTTAGAGAGTATAGCATTGCACACCTGAAATATTTAGTATACTGTAACCTATAGTAACTCGACCTAAAGTTGTGGTTAGCCTGCACAGGCAGAGGGCACATGCAGTGAATAACTCGGTACATAAAGGTGGTTAGCCTGCAGAGGCAATTTTAGTTGGCACATGGAACAAGTAACTCCAACTTCGGACTACCAAGCTCTGAGCTGTTTATAAATTATATGGCATAGTTATATGATTATAAGAATAACATAATCATTCCAGAAACATATCAAGTCGATCCATTGAACATTCCTGCAAATACTATCAACATGGTAACCATTGTTCTAAATCAAGTGAACTGCTTTCAGTACTTAGTTCTCATGTTCTTAAGAAGGGATAAAGAACCTTTGTGCTTTTCAGGATTGCTGTGCGTCATTTGTCCAGTACAACCTTTTATTAACTTTAAGATCTTATGGTCAGACATATTTTTTGCAAGTTTGATCCGTTTTTCAAATACAATATCTTAGATTCATGCACACTCTTCAAGTTTGGTAAAGATTGTGTTAATAAGGAAGTCTATATTGTGAATAATATAGTCTCTACCATGAATAATGAAGTATCTGTTGTGAAACAAGAGCAAGGGGTATTTCCCACAAAAAGGGGCAATAGCTCTGATTTATTTTTGCACCATTATGTCAACTTGGTTAGCTGCCAGAAACTCTCGGTGGAAAAACACAAGGCAAAAAAGAAGAATGAGTTTGAAGGAAATAATCATATGTACATGTATGGACAAAGTCAGTTGGCAGTGACTGAAAGTGCGAAGAGCAATATTGATCACTGCAGAAGAACTTCTGGGAAGCTACCGAAAACATTTGTATAACTGCATGCATTTATAACTCAAGAAGGCAGTGTTTGTAACTTCATAAGGCAGTATTTATAACTGCAGAAGACTTAAGAACTGCAGAAGACTTTATAACTGCAGAAGAAAGTGCTTTTCATTTCAAAAGACTTTCTTTTTAACTGCTTATGCTGTATTTTAAGGCAGTCTTGGTGATTTCTAACACAGGATGTTTGTGCTTAAAAATTATATTTTGTTTGGAAACATGGCATTTTTGTAGCAGTTTGTTGCTTTAGAAAGCAATATTTTAGATTTATCTATAGAAAATATATCATTTTATTTTTGTCAGTATATTTAGGGTCCATGGGATATGGAGACAGACAGTATATGCAAGGTAAACAATTTGCTATTTGCATAAAAGTGGCAATATTCATAAAGTCCTTTACATAACAACTTAAGGACATTGACTGAAACCTTAAAACCAGTTGATTCAATGACTTTGTCATGTACATTTATTTTTAGGTTTTATTTTTTTTTAATTGAACTATTTGCTTAATAAATAACTATTTTTCTTAACATTTATAATTGAATTTTCTTAATGCTAATCATAAAATATTTGATCTGAAATTGTCTCTTAACTTAAGATTTTCCTAAAATGCTTTTTGTATATACATTGTACTGGCTCGGATAACTAAACTTTGCTTATTGCTACTTTGGAGAGGTATTAAAATATAGCAGCAACCAAACAGATAATTATTTGAAAATGTTGCTTTAGTATAGTTGAGTAACAGAAATATTTCTAGACAATAATATCAGTAAAACTGGTGGATGCTCCCCAATGCATTGATTGCCAAGCAATATAAATGCAAGAAGGGCAGAAATATTAAAATGACTAAAAATCGCAACTGCAGGACCATATCTGACATGACTAAAAATCGCAACTGCAGGACCATATCTGACATCAAAACTGTGAGCATTCCACAAATATACCATATGAGCATGCATATGAAGCAAAATAGTAAACAAATCAAGGTCTACAAGGTAACAAAATCAAAGTGATAAATCAAAACTGTAAGGTTATTTTATCCTAGTTATTTAATTTTCCATCAGGTATCAATGAATTTCATAAAGAAGTTCCAGAGAAATAGGCACAACACAATTCAAACTCCCATTACTTCATGAAAGTCATTTAAGCAGAATATCCTGGTAATATGCAAACCTCCTCTTGGTAATGAAGCTACCCATAAATTTTCATTGAAATCTGGCCAGTAGTTGCTGAGAAATAGTGTAAACAACTAGAACTCCGCGAGTCGGATGTGTCGCCTGATGCTGGATAGCTTACGTGAATCCAAATGAAGAAGCACTGTAGGTTGATGCTGAAATTTTTTTTAACAGATTTATTGAAATCTTCAAAAGCACTGCACTCTGGCTAATTGCAAAGAAAAGACTATTTAAAACCAAAAATGTGGCACAAAAATAAGTATGAAAATTTACAAAGGGCAATAACTCTGAAAGTATGAGGTGCAGAGTAACGGTTCTTGTGCATCGCACTTCTCCTCAATGAGATCTATCTACCTATGAGGTTTCAAGTTGATAGCTTTCATAGTCTTAGAGTTATGCTCCAGACAAAAATTAAGTATGAAAATAAACAAAGGGCAATAACTCCAAAAGTATGTGATGCAGAGTAATGGTTCTTGTGCTTTGCACTTCCCCTCAATAAGATCTATCTACCTATGAAGTTTCAAGTTGATAGCTTTCATAGTCCTAGAGTTATGCTCCGGACAAAAATTAAGTATGAAAAGAAACAAAGGGCAATAACTCCAAAAGTATGAGGTGCAGAGTAACGGTTCTTGTGCACTGCACTTCTCCTCAATGAGATCTATCTACCTATGATAGCTTTCATAGTCTTAGAGTTACGCTTCGGACAAAAATTAAGTATGAAAATAAACAAAGGGCAATAACTCAAAAAGTTTGTGATGCAGAGTAACGGTTCTTGTGCATTGCACATCCCCTCAATAAGATCTATCTACCTATGAAGTTTCAAGTTGATAGCTTTCATAGTCCTAGAGTTATGCTCCGGACAAAAATTAAGTATGAAAAGAAACAAAGGGCAATAACTCCAAAAGTATGAGGTGCAGAGTAACCGTTCTTGTGCATTACACTTCCCCTCAATGAGATCTATCTACCTATGAAGTTTCAAGTTGATAGCTTTCATAGTCTTAGAGTTAGGCTCCGGACACACATTAAGTATGAAAATAAACAAAGGGCGATAACTCCAAAAGTATGAGGTGCAGAGTAACGGTTCTTGTGCACTGCACTTCCCCTCAATGAGATCTATCTACCTAGGAAGTTTCATGTTGATAGCTTTAATAGTCCAAGAGTTATGCTCCGGACAAGCGAAAGGGGCCGCCGCCGCCTACACCGCCGCCGCAGCCGACAAACGTAACACCTATATGTCACTTTTTCAGGCGACACAAAATGTGCACCATCAACGAATTTCAGAAATCTTCAAAGTCCCATTACTTTAAGAAATATCATTGAAGCAGAACATGCTGAAAATATGCACACCTCCTCTTAGTAATGAAGCTTCCCATAAAGTTTCGTTGAATTCCAGCCAGTAGTTGCTGATAAATAGCCTCGACAAGAAAGGTAGACAAAATTAAGGACAGAAGCATTAAATTATTGTTACTTAAATAGAAAAGAAATAAAGGTTATGCCGGCCTCAGTTCGGGTGCCGGGGGTGTGCCAAAGGATAGAACTGCAGATGTTTTATGAGGTTAATTTATAATTTTATTTTCTCCGTATACATCTACATCTACACATACGTCTACGTTGAACTGAAAGTGTTATATAATGTGATAATGAAAACTATATATAAGAAATCGGTATAAACATGTAAGTTATAAATCGAGAAGGTGTAACTTAATTAATGATACGACGCTCAAAGTAATAAATCTGTATATGATTCAAAAATTTACTGAAATACTTAATTACTAATATATTCTTAATTATTATTAATGTTAATGTTAAAAATATATCAAACATCTACCTCTTTTTGGGCACTATCCGCATAAAGTCTCTTACTGCAAACACAACGCAAGTAAGAACTACAACTAGTTCAGCGTAGCCCGCAAAGTGTCAGTGTGGCAACGCTGCGCATGCGCAATTAGTTTAAGGGCAAACTAAAATCAGTGTTCACTTAACTGAAGTTAAATGCACAGTTTTTGAAGATATTTTCAAGATCAAGGGGAACAACTAGTGAAACCAGCAGATGTGTTTCAAATGGGTTGATAAAAATATGCTTGATGGAAAACTGTTGTTAATGACTGCATATTATACTACTTAAGTTCTATGTGGACAATAATGTAAGATGTCAGTCAGTACACTTCTTGTACATGTATATTCTTTGTCATTTAATTTTTATCATTATTTTACTGTACATGTAAAACATACATATGAGGCGTGTCTTGGGAAAACCGGGCTTAATGCATGTGCGTAAAGTGTTGTCCCGGATTAGCCTGTGAAGTCCGCACAAGCTAATCCTGGTCGACACTTTCCGCTTTTATGGTAATTTCTGTTTTATGGTAGTCTCCTCTAAACATAAATCCACTGTAGGTCGTAAGTGTCGTCCCAGATTAGCCTGTGCAGTCCGGGACGACACTTAACGCACATGCATTAAGCCCGGTTTTGCCATGACACGCCTTATATTATTTCACCCAAGTAAATGTACAGATACATATTCAATAATATTCATTGATGTCTTCCTAGCAAAAGAGCTAGAGAGTGAAGTGTCCCAACATTTTAATACCAAGCTAATACTGCCCTACTGCCGCATGAGCATGCCTCTGTTCTACTACTATGAAAACTATGGTTATAACTAGACTATCTGTATGTGCAGGGTGAGACAGATTGGAAGACCATCCATGTTTTCCCAGACAGAATACTGCCCTACTGCCGCATGAGCATGCCTCTGTTCTACTACTACGAAAACTATGGTTATAACTAGACTATCTGTATGTGCAGGGTGAGACAGATCGGAAGACCATCCATGTTTTCCCAGACAGAATACTGCCCTACTTCCGCATGCATCTGTTCTACTACTACGAAAACTATGGTTATAACTAGACTATCTGTATGTGCAGGGTGAGACAGATTGGAAGACCATCCATGTTTTCCCAGACAGATTGAAGACCATCCATGTTTTCCCATGTTTCCCAGACAGATTGAAGACCATCCATGTTTTCCCAGACAGATTGAAGACCATCCATGTTTTCCCAGACAGCTGTGATATTCACCAACGTCAGACTCAAGTCTCCAGCATCTCGTACTTCCGGAGACAAAAAGGACAAGATGTTTTGGTCTGGCTGCTGATTATACAACAGCTGTCACAAAAATGAAATAATAATATATTATTTGTTTCTAGCAGATTATCTGGAAATCTGTCAAAACTCATTTTATGTATTAAAACAAATAATATCAACATTTTAACATTTTAAATGTTGTATGACATGTACAGTCAATGAAACATTTGAAATTGTCAAATGGTGTAGAGCATTTTACTACAACCTGAAATGGTGTACCTTAAATGTTGTCATATTAACAGTGTGTTCTTAAAGAAGAAACACTACATTTGGCAACAACGATCAAAACAGAAAGTTGGATATTTAACATTTAAAAGGGCAGTTTGACAGTTTTGGGCAGTGAGAAAAACATTTTTAAACTGACTTTTCTGTTCTTTAATACATATTTTCATATTTCAATCATTGAAAAGCACATTGCTTGTACAAAGGTAAACTTATGATGAATATCTGTTATTTTTCGAGAAAAACCTGGTAGACATACCCTAGTCATTGTTTATACAAAAAGGCATAATAATTATCAAAAAAATTACGTTTTGCAACCTAAACATCATCACAGACAAAATGTTTCAATAGATTCTACAAATTCCTGTTTTAAAATTCCATTTTTAAAGAAAAGTTTTTCCAACCCCAACTGTGAAACTGTCCATTTAAATCATGGAATGAGAAAGCGATTATTTGCCATGCGATGCGCATGGTGAGTCCTCAGTAGTAGTAGCTAAGTGGAGTGTTTATTTAGAGCATTTGAGTTGTATGTAGTCAGAAAGGGGATTAAAGAAAATGAGCGCAAATGAGCATTGCTACTCCACATGGCGGGATGGATGTGCAGAACATCTGATACACTTTGCCAGAAGGAGAAAGAGGCCATTTATACGCTAGAGCTGCCGATGCTCAAGGCAAACATTTTGCGCCGCAATCGAAAGTGCCAAAAAAGAGACACATGTTTTATAAATTTGAACAATCGCCGACGGAATCTGTCAATCAATACATGAGATGAGGCAGAAGCTACTCCAATGTTGGCGAGATCTGACATTGACACAGTAACTTGACATTACAAGAACGTTTGAAGACACAGACCATCAAGTGAGGTGTATTCAGACCAGAATCCTCATTCTATAAATAAGATGTCATTTCAGAGATCAAATATTCTGGACATTAAATGCTTTAAGTGTGGTAAGAAAGAACATATAGCTATGACAAGTGCGTGACATGTGCTGTCATATGGACATTGTGCAGTTAAATGAAATTCAGACGAGAAATGAAAATGGTAGCAGGGAGCAGTACTCCAAGTTGAAAACACATCAGAACACAACAGCCAATTTACATTTATTGTCCAAACGAAGTATCCAACAGCAATGTCAATCATAATCAAAATTGGTGGCATTTAAATGAAAGTGATCCTTGTCTCTTGGTCCAGTTACAACATTGTTAATAGAAAAACATGGGATTACTTTAAATGCAGTGGAATTAAATGCAGGAATGAGTCCAGGAAAACTGACCTGTAGGCATATAGCTCCAAAGAACCACAGGAGACAGCTAGAATGTTTTGGGCAGCAGTTATTTACAAGGGTGTAGCATTAAATACAGAATTCATTGTTATTAAAGGGTCAGGACAGTCGTTGTTATGTTGTGATACCTCTATGAGGCTGGGAGTGCTGAGAATCATGTGGAATATCAAACATCAAGACAGGCTGGAAGTGCCAAGTGCAGTCTATCAAGACAGTGGACTTTTTAACAGCCTAACAAAGTTAAAAAATGCAACTATCGACCAGCAGTGGAGCCTGTAGTGCAAGCAAGCGTACTTGAGCTGAAAAGCTGGAAGCAAATACCTATGGCTGTCAGTTGGCAACTCAGCCATCACAATGGGAACCAGTAATAGGAACAGAGATTCTAAATGCCTTGTGGGAAGAAATAAGGGTGGACATGTTAGGGCCGTTAACATCTGATGATTATATGCTTGAACATGTTGACTATCACAGTCGATAAGTGGAGCTTGAGCTGACTATTACAGTCAAGAAACTTACAGAGTAAATGGTTTTTAGCTGACAGTGTACCATTGTTTCTGCAAATGCAAGTAGTTTTATGTGTGATACTTGAAGAATTTCTTAGAGTCACAAAGTATTAAGCAAGGGTGAAATACGCCTTTGTGTCCTAAAACAATTGGAGAGGAGGCAGATGTCTAACAATATGCGAAACAAACGGTGGCAGATGCGCAACGAAGTGATTAACAATGTGAAATCGGTTCAGAACACAAAAATAGGAGTACTGTTGTTGTTTGAGACAACGCCACCAGGACCATATATCGGCGAAATATAGTGCACAGAAATTAAAATGATTTAAATGAAGACATTTGTGCTGAAAGATAGGCCAAATAGAGTCCACAAAATGCCAGATTAATATAACGGAGGAAATAATGAATAAATAAGAATAGATCAATTTAAAATCTGAACAAAGTCTCTTTCCCGGGACCCGGATTCATTTGGTGTGTCAAATTCCCGCCTGTCAGGAATTGCTTTCAGTCTAAAGTCCAGTATATGCCTGCCACTCCCCCTCTGGGGGAACATATTGATAGGTGCATTATTAGTACCTTTAAAGGTGTTCCTTAAATGGTGTTATACTAACAGTGTTTCTTAAGGACGAAAAGAAGAAACACTACAAAGAGTACATGTGTAGTAAAAGAACATGTACTAGGGATATTAACATTATGTGATGTATTGTATATGTGATGTATTGTATATGTGATGTATTGTATATGTGATGTATTGTATATGAAACAAAAACACTGCATGCAAAAACATAAAAAACAAATAGATAATTAGCAAACAAAGTATCAACAAAGACATGGTCCCATGTTCACAAAGGTTAAACTTTAGGATCAAGATCACTCTAAGCTTAAAGATTTACCATGAATCCTATTCACATAGAAAATAATTACCAGCTAAGAACTAGGGTCCTATTCATATAGCATACAATTGTCAATGAAGAAGTAGGGATCATTTCACATAGCATTGATAAGAAACTATGTTGAAAGTTTGTTAACATTACCATTACTAATTTCTTTACTAATACTATGCTTAAACTTTTTTTTCAAATGTAGATAAAAATAACCATACAGATGTATTTCTAACATGACCATACCGATGTAATCTAAAATAACCATACAGCTGTAATCTAAAATGACCATACAGCTGTAATCTAAAATGACCACACAGATGTAATCTAAAATGACCACAAAGATGTAACCTAAAATGACCACACAGGTGTAATCTAAAATGACCACAAAGATGTAATCTAAAATGACCACAAAGATGTAACCTAAAATGACCACACAGATGTAATCTAAAATGACCACAAAGATGTAACCTAAAATGACCACACAGATGTAATCTAAAATGACCACAAAGATGTAATCTAAAATGACCACACAGATGTAATCTAAAACGACCATACAGCTGTAATCTAAAATGACCACACAGATGTAATCTAAAATGACCATAGTACAGTACAGATGTAATCTGAGTGTCATTAAACTAATTTACATTTTAATATCTGGCCAAAGTCTACAGAAAACTTTAATTACTACCTTAGAGATAGAGGCAGCTCAACAATTTAAACTTTGTTACAATAAAATATCCAAATGAGCAATATTGGCTCGCGAAAATAACCAGGAAACCACTGAAACTCAGTCATTCCAATGGATATGGTGTCCACTTCGGGGAAAAAGGAATGCCAAGTTTAACCCTGATAGATCTTAGCCTTCACCCCTAATTATATCTCATCCCACGAAGAACTCTGTCTACACATAATGTTCATCATTATTATTGCTAAGGTTCTTGTTGTTATTCAAAATACGTCTACTCTTCCTACTTATCATCATCATAATCATCATCATCTTCCTCCTCCTCCTCCTCATCATCATTATTATTATTATTATTATTATTATTATTTCTCCTCCTCATCCCAATCTTAATGATGTTAAGAAAAACATACACATTACGTTCAAGGAAACACTAAAATGTCGAACAAATAACAGAGCCGTGTGTCGACTTTTGCATTGTTTATTAGTACTGTGTAACCTCAACCAACTGAGTAGGTGCATATACATGTATGTGAATTCTTGGCTGTACAGTCAAAAACTTGTTTGTGATTAAAAACTCGCCAAGTATGCGTTTTACAATGATTATTCTTAACTTTTCCTCTATTTTAAATCAAAGTCTATGGTACAATGTAGTTAACTTTATCGGGTTGTTTTAATTTATGGCAAAATGTTTTGTTGTTGAGATCGTACTTATACACTTCAATCATTATTATTTTATTAATGTTGTTTCAAATTATTATTAATATTTTATTATTACTGTTTTTTTTGCTCTATTATTATTCCTCCCCCTAATTTTTATGATGCATTCATTATCATTTTTATTATTAACATATATTTAAGAAATACTTTTTTATTTAGAGTTGTTTTTTGGCTAATAAACAACGATTTGGAGTTCTGATGCATAGGAATATAACGCATCAAAACAAAAAATTGTTGTTTACAAGATGATAAACAACATTAATAAAAAAATTATTTTGATTCTAACTTTACCTGACAAGATATTCTGAAATTACAATGCAAACTATATTTTATTGTTTCAGAACTATTTTTTAGGGTTGTTTATTGATAGTTTTACAACGGTATATTTTGTGCACTGCGTCTGTCATGTTAGAATTTTTATATATTATTATCATTGTTTTTGTTGTTATTTTGCCTCTTCATCATCATCTTAATCATTATTTGTACAATTTTTATCAACATAAGTCACTCATTGTCTTACTCCTCTCATCTTGCTTCTCTCATTACTTTCATTCATCACTGCTCTAACTCACTACTTTCAATGCCCACATCTCACTGGCATTTGTTCACTACTCACAGCTTTCACAAGCTCATCTCCCAACTTGTCTCAAACCCACTTGTTTCCCCTATCCCATCTCTCACTCACTTATTCCCATATCCCATCGCTCACTCACTCATTGCCCCATCTCATCTTTCACTCGCCATTCTCCCATTCCATCTCTCACTGACTTATTCCCCCATTCCATCTCTTACTCACTCATTCCTCCATTCCATCTCTAACTCACTCATTTCCCCATTCCATCTCTCACTGACTTATTCCCCCATCCCATCTCTTACTCACTCATCCCCCATTCCATCTCTCACTTGCGTATTCCCCTATCACATCTCTTACTCACTAATCCCCTATCCCTTCTCCTATTCAGCCCCCACCTATTCCCTGGTTTACTCACTAATCCCCCATCCCTTCTCTTATTCAGCCCCCACCTATTCCCTGGTTTACTCAGCCCCAATCCCATTCTCTCAATCACTCATCTCCCATCACCTCTCTTACTCATTCACACATCCCATCTCTCATTCACTCATCCCCCATCCCTTCTTTCATTCACTCATTTCCCATCCCTTCTTTCATTCACTCATCCAACATCCGTTCTCTCCTTTACTCATCCCCATCCTGTCTCTCATTCACTCATTTCCCATCCCTTCTTTCATTCACTCATCCACATCCCTTCTCTCCTTTACTCATCCCCATCCTGTCTCTCATTCACTCATCCATCTCTCACTTGCGTATTCCCCTATCACATCTCTTACTCACTAATCCCCCATCCCTTCTCCTATTCAGCCCCCACCTATTCCCTGGTTTATTCACTAATCCCCCATCCCTTCTCTTATTCAGCCCCCACCTATTCCCTGGTTTACTCAGCCCCAATCCCATTCTCTCAATCACTCATCTCCCATCAGCTCTCTTACTGATTCACACATCCCATCTCTCATTCACTCATCCCCCATCCCTTCTTTCATTCACTCATTTCCCATCCCTTCTTTCATTCACTCATCCAACATCCGTTCTCTCCTTTACTCATCCCCATCCTGTCTCTCATTCACTCATCCTCCATCCTTTCTCTCATTGACTCAATCCCCATATATTCACTCATCCCACATCCCTTCTCTCATCCACTCATCCCCCATCTCTTCTTTAATTCACTCATCCCTTTTCCCATCTCTACCCCTTCTTTCACTCACTCATCCCTCATCTATTCTCTTACTCACATATTCCCATCCCTTTTCTCACTCACTCATTCTTACATCCCATCTCTCACTCACTCATCCCTAACCCCTTCCATCACTCACTTATCCCTTCCATCGCTCCCTCATTCCCTCTCCCTTCTCTCACAAACTGATCCCCAACCCCTTATCTCACTCACTCATCCGTTCTCTCACTTACTCATCCCTAACCCCTTCATCACTCACTTATCCCTAACCCCTTCCATCACTCACTCCCTCATTCCCCGTCCTTTCTCTCACAAACTGATCCCCAACCCCTTCTCTCACTCACTCACCCTTCACTCACTTACTCATCCCTTCACTCAATCACTCATTCCCCACCCCTTCTCTCACTCACTTTTCCCTCATCCATTATCTCACTCAATCATTCACCATCCCTTCTATCACTCTCTCATTCTCTCATCCCTTCTTTCACTCACCCATTCTGCATCCCTTCTCACTCTCACTATTCCCCAGTCATTTATCTCACTAACTTATCTCACCTCACTTCTGTCACTCACTCCTTTCCCCATCCCTTCTGTCATTCACTCTTCCTGCAACCTATCACTCGCCATCCCCTATTCTTATACTAACTCACTGTTAAAGATGCTCATTTACCATTAACACTCAATCATACCCCATTTAGTCTGTCTCTGTCTTACACCACCCTCTCATTCAATCATACCCTATCCCTTCTCTCACTAACCAATCCCCATCCTTTCTATCAATTACTCATCCCCAATATCTTCTCCCACTCACTCTTCTCCCATACATTCTCTCATTCACTTATTCCCTATCCCTTCTCTCACTCACCTATCCTATCTCGTCTCTCTAACTCATCCACCACCCCTTCACTTACTCATTAATTCCATATCCTTTCTCTCACTCACTCATCCCCCATCCCTTCTTTCACTCATTCATCCCCAATCCCTTCTCTCTCTTATCCACCATCCCTCCTTTCACTCATTCATACCCCATCCCTTCTCTCAATAATATCCCCAATCCCTTATCTAACTCATTTATCCTCCATCCCTTCTCTCACTCGCTCATACCCATCTCTTCTCTCACTCAATCATCCACCATCCTTTTTCTCGCTCATTCATCCCTCATCCCTTCTCTTACTCACTCATTCTTCATCACTTCTCTCATTCATTCATCCCCCATCCCTTCTGTCACTCATTAATTCCCCACCCATTCTCTCACTCATCCTGCATCCCTTCACTCACTCAATCATCCGCCCTCTCTTCTATTGCTCACTTATCCTCCAGCCGTCCTTTATTCACGCACCCTGCCCCCCCCCCCCCATCAATCCCCCATCCCTTCTCTCACTCACTTATCTCCATTCCTTCTCTATCTTATTCCTGAATGAAGTTAAATAATGAATACTGCAAACAATAAACATAAACCAGGAAAAAAAAACAAATAAATAACTAACCAAATAAATGGCCATTCAAAACCACAGTCACAAGCTGGACCCATATAATTTATGACTTAGGTTTAACCACTTGTTTATCAATATTTAATAATTATTTGTTATATCAGCATTAGTATTACTAATACTTGTTATTTTAGCATTGCTCATTGGATTGTTTGAAAAAACCAAGATCTTGTATCCGACCAACGACAATCAGACAACCACACAAACAATAGAAACATCCATAAAAACAACCTAAATACACACTAACAACTGACCACACTAACAACTGACCACTAACAACTGACTACTAAGAACTGACCATACTAACAACTGACCACTAAGAACTGACCACACTAACAACTGACCACGCTAACAAGAAACTTTAAAGCCCAAACAACCCAATAAGTCACAAATAATTATTATTAAAAATTGACAACAATGGTCAGTTAGCCATTTAAAGGTTTGATCATTCCTTGGTTATCTGATTCCCAGTTAGAATTTTTGTTGGTGTGAATATTCATCATTTATAGTTTATTAACTTGCATATAGTTTAAAAACAGGAATTTCATTAATTAAAAACTAGACAAGTGTCCATAGGACACGGATGCGCCCACATTCCGCTGGTTGTCACAAAACTCTGCTGATGTCGGAAAAAATGCACCAAAATACCCAGGTGCACAAGTTCACATGCTAATTAATATGTTTATAAAGTTTCATCAGTGTAGCAGTTATACTTTTTGAGTTACACGCGACACAAATCCCAAAATGTCATTTTTTGCTAAAAATGGGTCATAACTCCACTGATGGCGGAAAAAACTGCACCAAAATACCCAGGTGCACAAATTCATTTACTGATGAATATGTTTATAAAGTTCCATCACTCTAGCAATAATACTTTTTTAGTTACATGCGACACACGTCCAAAAATGTCATTTTTTGCTAAAAAAAGGGCCATAACTCCGCTGATGTCCAAAAAAACTGCACCAAAATACCCAGATGCACAAGTTCACAGGTTGATTAATATGTATATAAAGTTTCATCACTGTTGCAGTAACACTTTTTGAGTTATGTGTGATACAAGTCCAAAAATGACATTTTTTGCTAAAAAAGGGCCATAACTCAACTGATGTCTGAAAAAACTGCACCAAAATACCCAGGTACACAAGTTCACATGCTGCTAAATATGTTTATAAAGCTTGATCACTCTAGCAATAATACTTTTTGAGTTACACGCAACACAAGTCCAAAAGTGGTCATTGTTTGCTAAAAAAAGGGCCATAACTCCTCTGATGTTGGAAAAAACTGCACCAAAATACCCAGGTGCAAAAGTTCACATGCTGATTAATATGATTGTAAAGTTTGGTCAGTCTAGCAGCAATACTTTTTGAGTTACGCGCGACACAAGTCCAAAGCTATCTTTTTTTGCTAAAAAAGGGCCATAACTCCGCTGATGTCGGAAAAAACTGCACCAAAATACCCAGGTGCATGAGCCCCGATGCAATGAATATGCTTATAAAATTTCACCACTCTAGCAGTTATACTTTTGAGTTAGACAGACAGACGGTCGAACGGACAATGGCAAATTTGTGTGCCCCCCCCCCCCTTTAAAATGGGGGCATAAGGATGTTTTGAAAACTATCGGAAAAACCCAAACAAATAAAAAATGTGTTTGATAAACAATAACATTATTAAACTCACATTCATCCCTTACCCACCCCATCACTCATTAATCCCTCACCCACTCCATCTAGCAGCCTGTCTCGTGCACTCATTCCTTACCCGATCACATACTCACTCATCACCGGCCCCATTCTGCACTCACTCATCCCCTTTCCCATCTCTAACTTATCCCTCATCCACCCAATCTCTCACTCACTCATCCATCACCGACCCCATGTTACTCTCACTCATCCTTCACTCACTCATCCCTCACCACATCTCTCAATCATTTATCCCCAACACCATCTCGCACTCATCCCTCACCCACTGTTTTCTCTCCCCCCCTCTCGCTCACTCTTCTCTTACCCCTTCTCTCACATACTCATCCCTCACCCCAACTCTCACTCACTCATCCCTCACCCACCCCATCTCTCACTCACTCATCCATCATCTATCTCTCACTCACTAATTCCTAACCCTGTCTCTCACATCACTCATCCTTTACCCTGTTTCTCACTCACTCATCCCCCACCACATCTCTCACATCACTCATCCCCCACCTGAATCTCTCACTCATGCATCCCCCACCTCATCTCTCACTCACTTATCCCCCACTCCGTCTCTCATTCACTCATCCCTCACCCCATCTCTCACATCACTCATCCCTTATCCCATCTCTCGCTCACACATCTCCCACCCAATCTCTCACTCACTCATCCCTTACCCTGTTTCTCACTCACTCATCCCCCATCTCTCACTCACACATCCCCCACACCCGATCTCTCATTTACACATCCCCACCCAATTCTGCACTCGTCCCCCACTCTGTTTCTTACTCACTCATCCCCAACCCCATCTCTCATTCACTCATATCTCACCCCATCTCTCACGTCACTCATCCCTCATCCCATCTCTCACTCACGCATTCCTTACACCCCATCTCTCACTCACGCATCCTCCACAGCCCATCTCTCATCCCTCACCCCATCTCTCACTCACTCAACCCTAACCCTGTTTCTCTTTACTCTACCCCCCCACCCCCCACAATCATCCCTCACTGCATCTTTCACTCACTCATCCCCCATTACCCATCTCTCACTGACACATACCCCAAACCTATTTCTCATTCACTCATACCCACCCAATCTTGCATTCATCCCTCATCCACTCTCTCACTAATCCGTCACCCACTCCATCTCTCACTCACTTATCTCTCACCCACCCCATATCTCACTCACTCATTCATCACACCATCTCTTGCACTCATTTCCCACCTCATCTCTCACTTACTGATCCCTAACTCACCCCATTTGTTGTTATTATTATTATTATTATTATTATGTTTACAATTTAATGTTTTTACATTCAGTCTATGATTGCAGTATTAGGCAAACCCTGCTACTGTTAATTTTAAAATTTCTCTGTCATTACATTGTTGTTGTTATTATTTCTTCTGTTGCTGTTGTTGCTGTTGCTGCTGCTGATGATAATGATGATGATTGTTCTTTTTATAAATACTATTATCATTTTTCCGCATCACCATCACAGGCACTTTTATTATCATTACAGTATATGTATACAGCAGAGCTTTATTTCACTAATTATAACCCATCTGCTGAAGATTCTAAATTAAAGTAGATAATTTAATCACTTTTTTGCAATAATAAGGCTTAAAATAATAATAATAAATGTCAATGTGTCTGTGCAAAACTATAGTAAGTCTATGTTGTATACTAGTTCTATAGCATAGTTTTTCACTGAGCCATCAGCATAATAATCTGCAAAGTGGACACCACATGCAGTACAATGGCTGTGATTTTCTTAAGGTAGTACAACTGTATTCATTTCCCGCGTTTTTTTTCTAAGATCGGCCGATATAGGTGACTGTCGGAAAGTTTCGTTACCCAGTTCGTAATATGCCCGTTTGGTTCCGATTCTTGTTGAACACATGATATTTTTTATATAAGTACATTCTTTTATATAATCACATTATTTTACACATGTTAGTATCATATATATACTTATGACGAAATGCCAACAGATAAATATTTTGACATAATGAAAAATTGATAGAAATTGAAACCGAAAGTCACATATTTTTCGTGGTATAAACAAAAACAACTGTCAAACAAAAATTATAAATACCAGCAAAAAGGGAATGCTTACTGGACGAAAATCGGAGCCATATAAATAACCGTCACCAGATCGTACATATGATGAACCAGCTTGAATCCTGATAATAAGGAGATGAAACACATGTACGTAAAACAAGTAAGTGAAAGAATTGTATTTTTATTCTGAAATTTTCTGAATATATTAATATTTGTCTATAAAATCATAACGTAATTCATTAGAGGATAATGTGATGCTTTTCATTTCAATGCTTGAACTACGAAATTATATTGCTTAAATGTACAATTAATGTATTAGTATAAGTAATATTATTTACATGTAGTTGTGTTTGTCGATATTTCTATATATACTTACAGTACACATGTAAGTAAATGAACATACAAGTCATGAAGTACATGTATGATGTATCAGTCCCTTAGTTTTGAAGCCTCAAGACACTTTACTAGTTGAGTACTTCTACTTAATATGTGTGCCATTTTGCTTATGAATTTGTGCACCAGTGTTTCTTCATGATCAAGATACTTATAAGAATTCAGTAATTACACAGTTTTGACAGAGTATGACTGAATAGCGGAAAGGGCTTTCTGTGTTCGGAAAGGGCCTCGTATGTTTTATTGTTTACATTTTTTAAACTATTACCAGTATTATGTTATTTAACTAGTAAAAATATGTGCATACTAGAATTTTCATCCATTTCCATCAAGTAATAATGACTTTATGAAGGATTTTACAGGTCCAACAATAGAAGGTCACTGAAGGGCCGAACACTAAGGAAAGGCTAATCGGTAATTTTCGTAAGAAACAGTAAGGGCCCCTTTTCGCGGAAAGGTCGTTCAGTGTACGGAACGGGCCTTATATGATTTATTTTTAACATTTTTTTCAATGTAACCAATAACTCATATTTTTTACATAGTAACTCAAAATTTCATCCAATTTTAAAAAGAAAATAATGATTTTGTGAATGTTTTACAGGTCCAATATTAGTAAATTACGGAAAGGGCTTTCTGTGTTCGGAAAAGGTCTCGTATGTTTTATTGTTAACATTTTAAAACTATTACCAGTATTATGTTAGTTAACTAGTAAAAGTATGTGCATACTACATTTGTCATTCAATTCCATCAAGTAATAATGACTTTATGAAGGATTTTACAGGCCCAACGATAGAAAGTCGCAGAAAGGGCCTAACACTAAGGAAAGGCTAGTCGGTAATTTTCGTAAGAAACGGAAAGGGCCCCTTTCCGCAGAAAGGGTGTTCAGTGTACGGAAAGGGCCTTATATGTTTTTTTTATTTTTTTTTAATGTAACCAATAACTAATATTTTTTACGTAGTATCTCAAAATTTCATCCAATTTCATAAAGAAAATAATAATTTTGTGAGTGTTTTTACAGGTCCAATATTAGAAAGTTACGGTAAGGACCGTACACATCGGAAAGGGCGTTATGAAACGGAAAGGGCATAATTCAGAAAGGGCTTCACATGTTTTAATATAAAACGTATTATATAACATGACTCTATCTATTAAAAATAGGTATTTCGACCAATAACATAAAAAAATAATGAAATTGTAAATGTTTTAACAGGATCGAACCTTATGGAAATAATCGAAAACTACGGAAAGGGTTACTCGGTAATTTTTGCAAGAAACCGAAATGACATATTAAAACAGTTAAAACGATTCCAAACCTATGGAAATGTTCTTTTTTTTTTAAATTTTAAATCAGTCATCTTACAAACTCGAATATTGATTGAAACATGCAGATATATAAATACTGGCCGAAAATGTTTCTCATGTACAATGAATCATAGAATATTAATTTTTATTAGTATGCCATAAACATAGAGAATTGAGAACAATATTTATAAAATCCTATAATGGCTAATATTATTGCCACATCCAATCCAAAAAGAAATATACAATCTGGCATAATATTTTTTCGAATATCAGCGTATTGAATGACAATTGACATGCACACTTTTTATGTTTGCAATAAGCATTGTATAATGTGTTAATGCAATAAACGTATTGTATCGTAATCGTAATATAACATGTAACAGATAAAAGTCAGTATATTCAGAAAAACACAGTGGTAACTTGCACAAGTTCCATGCTTTTGATGAATATTTTACTTCTAACATTAATTTTAATTGCCATAAATTGGGAAACTAGGACACCTATTATGTTTTTAAGCTAATGCAGTGTTATTTTAAGGGATTAACTCCGGAACCAATTACGCGAGACAAAACAAGCTGTTCGCGCAATCAGTGTTAAAAGATAAACGATTACATTGCACCAGACAAGTTGCTATGCGACGCTTTGTTTAATTGATATAGATGAGCCACTTAGTGACATATGCTCTTTCACTTGATAACTTATGGCGTATTAAAATAGTACGTTGTCCAAGTCAATGTATTTTTTCCTTAACATGCTTAAAAGGACATGTTATTTCTATTACTGTACATTTTTTCACGATCATGGACTAACTATCGGCACAACCTTATTAGTTTACATATTAAAATCCTATGAAATTTTAGTAAGGAATTTTATCAGTGAGATATAACATTCTTCAAATACATAAGTTGAATGTAAGTAATGTTAATATATGTATATTTGATACTCTGGAACCCGTTTTATTTGAAAACATAAAAGAATCTAGAATCTTTTATGTGTCTTTGAAATTTCGCTAATTATTCGCAGTGTGACAATCTAATCAGTAACAATAATGATCCTCAACATTACTTTAATAAGGGATTTCAAGACTTTTTATTAGGGATTATCACAGGTTGTTGCAGTTTCAGTTTTGCATGAAAGTCAACAGTCTTTAAAAAACACCAACAAATTTGTTTTTCATTCATGTGGTCCTAATTACAACTACAAGTATGGTAATGGCGTTGTTTACATGTTAAAAAAACACCAACAACAGGGCATTACCCATATACATCCAAAAGACATCCTTTCCATTTCTTACGAAGATTACGGAATACTGGTTACACTTGAAAAATGTTTTAAAATGTTAACAATAAACATTCAAGGCCCTTTCCATACACTGAACGCCGTTTCCGCGGAAAGGGGCCCTTCCGTTTCTTACGAAAATTACCGACTAGCCTTTCCTTAATGTTCGACCCTTTCCGTGACTTTCTATCGTTGGACCTGTAAAATCCTTAGTCATATTACTTGATGGAATTGGATGAAAACTGTAGTATGCACATATTTTTACTAGTTAACTAATATAATACTGGTAATAGTTTAAAAGATGTTAACAATAAAACATACGAGGCCCTTTCCGAGCACAGAAAGCCTTTTCCGCGGAAATGGGCCCTTTCCGCTATTCAGTCATACCGGTTTTGACATTAGTTTTACCTAACACTGAAAAGTATGGCTTACTAGGTTGGGTTGCACATATACTGGAAAGTTTTGTATGTATATTGTTAAATATGTAGTGGAAAACCATCAGTTATTGGATTGTATTAAAACATTTTTGCAGCTGAAGGAAGAGAATTGCCACAAATTACTCGGAGTGCTTCCCTGGGGGTCAAACCTGGTGCTCAACACAGTACACACGTTTTTCGGCGTAGCTGTCTAAGATCACTTAGATTTCTTGGGATAATTATGCAGTGGGAAAATTGAATGCCAATAGAATTGGGCAAATTTTCTAATTGTAGGGAATGCAAACTTCAAACAATGGTTTAACGTATACCAATAACTGTTGCATACTTTTGGGGATTACAAATTTACATAATTGTTTACATAAGCGGTTAAATTAAAGTTATAAATATATCTTCGACCCACTCTAGAAATGAACATAATTATGAACAATTTTACTCATTGTATGTCATGATCAGAATGTTATTATATTCATCCACATAATGAAATAACTATATTGTTTAGCCTACATAATCGGCTCGCTCTATAAATAGCAATTACAATGCTGCAATTCACGGGGACGACAGTCGGTCACAAGGTACAAAGAGTTGCCTGTCGAGCTCGCAAGCACAAAATATAAAGTGGTAAATTTCTTGTATTTTTCTGATAAATAAGCAAAACAAATATTAGCAAATTTGATTGAGCTTTTATATTTCCTATTATTTTATAATTGTGTAAAAATATGATTGTAGACATATGCTGCAACCGACTTTCGTCCCCGTGAATTAATTGTAGCGAGTACAACTCCAGCAGGAGAAGCATTCTAAAAATAGCGCGCGGTAAAGCTGTGTTAATACACACGCATCTGGAGAATCCGAAACCCGAGAATTGCAATAAATGGGGAATTCATAAACGAAATGCTCATTCATTCCCGCTATTATTTTCTGACAATGTTAATTTGTTAAATTTGCCTGACAAGTCATGTATCAATTATGTTTACGTAAATTACTAGTATTTAGCTTATTCATGTATCACTAGTGAAAACATGGGGCGGTATATGATCGGTTTATTCATGGTTCAGATATTAATAATTGTTGACTTTATCTCAAATTAAGTTTTGGGGGCCGATACGTTTTCTTATAGTGTCCGAAAAATCTAGTGTCCGAGAAGTCTCCTTAGTAGAGACCGAAAAATCTGGGGTCCAAGAAGTCTCCTTCGAAGGGAACGAAAAATATGGGGTCCGTGAAGTCTCCTTAGTAGGGAACGAAAAATATGGGGTCCGTGAAGTCACAGCTTGATCCTGTTGTATTATATTTAGGGCAAAAAAAAGGACATCTCAATATTAATTTCTACGCTGATTGTCTTTTTTTAAAGACATTTCTTGTTCTGACTGTGCCAGTTGGTGAAGATGCAGCCTAAATTACCAGCATATACAGCCTCAATTACGAGCATAAACATTGTTGACATGAAGATGATTGGAAACGAAGATAATAAATAAGACATAAGTTGTTGATGTACGGTGTGTTGTCCCAGAGCTGAAAACGTTGCAGGGTGCGGGTGGCATTTCGTGTACCTCTAGGGAACTGAATTTTGAAAAAAAGTTTGTTTAACTGAAATAATAATTTTTTATTATTAATATATTTAGTTTAACTGGTATAAATGGTGTATTAAACTAAAAATGCATAATTTATGTCACATTTGATAATTATTGTTGTGGAATTGCCTAAAAATAGCTGTCTATTTTTTAAGGGGTATTTTCTTCACTTTTTCAAGAAGTACACGGTAAATTTGTTTCTATCTTTTTATTTTAGTTAAATATATGTCATAGATGAAAAATAAATAAAAAGATTTAAGTGAAAAAACATACCATTCCAGGAAATCCAAAATCTTTAAGACAACAGATTATTTTATCGGTCCTGTCAGCTTCAAGTTTATGCAGAGCTTCCACAAAAAATTGATAAATATCAATATTTTTATCTTCTTTAACGCCTTATGTTGTCTTATTTTTTTAATCTTCAATCATTACTTGTATAAAAGACACCAACATTTGGATATATTTGCAACTATAATTGAGTTATGATTTTTTTGTTCATCCATAGGGTAAATGAATTTTGATGGAAAAATGGAAAAAGGGGTTGTCCTGAACATTTAAAAAAAATAAATGTTTGTGGCATGGAAAGCCACCCTCAAAATTTGTAATAAGATCAGTGATGCAATACAGATAATGGCAATAATATTTAAAATTAGGTTTGGGATATTGGCCATTACAGTTGTACTAACTTAAAATCTCTAACTTATCAATTACTGTCTGTTACCCAAATATAACATATGACTTTAAGGCTAGGTCAGACCTGTACTAAAATGCCTAGATGATAATAAATACTTTTCATCGTACGTTTATGTACAATTCTGAAAATAACAAGCAAGTAACTAACAAAAACATTTTCTATGATATTTCTTATAATATAAACAGCTATTTTTATCACATATTTAAACTGGATATTTAAATTAAGTGTATCAATTAACAAGTAACTATCAATAACATAATTACAATTAGTACAATTAACAATTATGACTTCGATGGAGCCATATTGAGGAACATAAAATACAGTATATATTTGTATGGGTCCTTACTAAGTGAACAAGATCTATAACAATTATTAAATACAATGTAAATACATATCAACGAACATAAATGATCTGATTGAGGTTCTAGTGACTTTAAATTGGGAAATTTTAGAAAAGAAAACACAAATTATTTTTTTATTATTTAATAATACACAAATATTTTTTAATAGGTTTAATTTTAACAGGTTCTATACTATAGTGGAATGTAACCTGTATTTGGGCATGTGTTTGGTTGTATTATAATTATATAGTTGGAACATGAATGTTTATTAAACTGTTGAACTGTTTTAATTAGTTGTTTAAATATGTCTACTGACTTTAACTGGCGATGAGAATCGAACAGAAACAGGGGAAATCAAGGAAACACATGAACATTCTATAGGAATGGTGGAAAATATTGTCAAACGAGTGAAATGGCTGCCCAAATAGAATAAAACGGTCTCGCCAAATTTGAGCCATGAGGTCGAGACTCTTCAAACTGTACCAAACCTGGAAAAGGGTGGGCCAAATCTTAGTCGGTTTTGAATTGTTTCGGAAAGGGGGTGAAGGATCTAGCACAGAAGAGCGCACTATTCCTTCACTGTGCTGGCCACGAAGTACAAGATATATTTTTCTCATTTATAGAGTTACCTGGAGATTACCCATATGCACTAGTAACATTGAAAAAAAAATGCCCATTTTAAAGGCGAAGTAAATTAAGCGTCTGAACGTCACGTATTACGGAAAATGTTTCAGACGAATGATGAAACTGTGTCCTGAATTCATAACTATTATAAGCTTAGGCATCAATCAAACCTTTGCAATTTTGAAGGAAGCATTGATAACAACATACGTGACCAAGTAAGGCAAAAAAATAAACGAATTGTGTCTTTCAGGCATTGGTTTCAAAAAAGTTAGGTAGAGTGGGGATTTTTTTATTATTTTTTTTAAAGATACATTTTGGTAAAAAAACATTGAACAAAATCTAAAATCTGACAAATACAGATTTTATGGAAAACCATGGTCGCTAAAAACTTTAGGGTCAGGCGGTTTTTGTTAGGTAGGGTCGGGTTACCCGAAACACATAAGAGGCGCGTCGTGGGAAAACGGGTCTTAATGCATGCGCGTAAAGTGTCGTCCCGGATTAGCCTGTGCAGACCGCACAGGCTAATCCAGGACGGCACTTTCCGCCTACAGTGGATTTATGTTTAGAAGCCGTCCTGGATTAGCTTGTGTGGACTGCACAGGCTAATCCGGGACAACACTTTACGTACATGCATTAAGACCGGTTTTCTCACGACGTGCCACATAATTTTTTCACACAAACTGAGAACTAGATTGTTAGAAAATAAAGATCTGACTCTAAAGAAAGTTACCGACATAGCTCAAGCGCTAGAACAGTCGGAATTTCAAGCATCAAGCATTGAAAGTTCAAATGGTTATGTGAATTATAATAATGACAAGGAAGAATAAAAATTCACACACTGGGTTCACGAAAACATGTTATCGATGTGGTTATACAAGTCATTTTGTGATGGTTTTAGATTAAGAAGAATTATTAGAAAGAATAGAGGTTCATTTACACTCTTATTTGATACCCGACCCGACCCGAATTTTCCAATGAGGAACCGAACTTGGTTTAATTTGAATGGAACCAAGAATGTGGGTATGTTTTGGTACCCGTTGCATCCCTATTGGGTATCATCAAATTGAATTGGAAGAAATCAAGAGTTTCCTGGGACTTTTGCATTTTAGTGCCAGATACATTCCAAATTTGGCAGCGTTTTGTGAACCTCGGCGCAAGTTGAGCAGAAAAGGGGGAAATTAAACAACAACACAGTTTAGATAAGCTGAATCATTGTTTGATGAATGTGGAAAGCCTAGGACACTCCCGGCTTGATGCGGCGATGACTGTTGTAGTAACAGATGCCTGCAATGCAGGATTAGGTGCCGTACTCTTACATGAAGACCATCAAGGAATTTTATGTAAAAGTCATTTGTTATGCCAGCAAAGCATTGTCACCAGTGGAATGCCGTTATTCCACAACTGAGAAAGAGGCTCTAGCAGTTGTTTGGGCCTGTGAAAAATATAAACTGTATCAATGTGGTGTGAAATTTGAATTAGTAACTGATCACAAACACTTTAAGTGTTGTATGAACCGAAGCCAAGGCCGAATGCCGGGACTGAAAGGTGGATCATGAAATTGATGCCCTACGACTTCTCCATAGTGTAGTTTCATGCCTAAAGGGAATATTGCGGATGCATTGTCTCGACTCGTAAGTACAAGAAATTTTGATCTTCAAACCAGTAAGCTTGAAACTGAAACTGAAGGTTATATTCGTTCAATAGCAAGGGAAACAACTCCGTCAGCAATATCAGTACAGTTAGCGAAAGAAGTTTCAAAACATGACCCTGAACTATCAAGTGTTAGAGATTGTTTGAAAACAAACTGCTGTGAAAATTCAAAACACTTCCTACCTTTAGCCAGTTAGGTTATTTGATTTTGACGGGAACTCGATTAGTAATTCCAACATAACTACAGACAAAATGTATTGAATTGGCACATGAAGGCCATGTGGGAATTGTCAGTACAAAGCAGCCAATGGGGTCGTAAGTGTGGTGGCCACATATGGACAAAGATGTCCAGAAATATGTCAAATTGTGTCATGGTTGCCAACTTGTGGCAGGAAGAAAGCCACCAGAACCAATTATACCCACTGCAATGCCAAATAAAGCTTGGGATGATATTGGAATTGACCTTATGGGTCTGCATACGACTGGTCATTATGTGTTTGTGTCAGTAGACTATTACAGCAGATACTACGAGATTGACATTATGAAAGACACTTTGGCTGAACAAATAGAAGAGTCTGTTGAAAATATGTTCTGTAGATATGGACTCCCTGTGTCAATAACATCAGACAATGGACCACAGTTCATTTCCGAGAAACTCCAAATGTTCACTTGTGAAAACGGCATTTATCATAGAAGGGTGACACCATTACATCCAGTGGCGAATGGAGAAGTGGAAAGACAAAATCGGTTGTTGTTGAAACGTATAAAAATAGCTGTTGCTGAATCAAAGAAATGGCAGCAAGAAATTCGAACATATTTGTTTGCATATCATTCGACACCGCATAGTACAACTGGTGTTACTCCAGCGGAGTTGATGTTTGGATGCATACAAAGAACACAGTTACCCCAAGTTGAAGAAATGGCAAGGATCACAGACGAAGGGATCCGAGACCAGGATGTGTACTTGAAGTACAAAAACAAACTGTACATTGATAAGCAATGTGCAGCTAAAGTGTCTAATTTGCATGTTGGAAAAACAGTGTTAGTTAAACAGAAACAATTAAACAAATTCTTCACACCATTTCAAGCAACACCTTATGAACTTGTATCAAAGAAAGGGATCAGTTGTTCGATAAGAAACAACGAAGGCGTTTTGAACAAGAGGAACAGTACATTTGTGAAGAAGTACAACAAGCCTTCGAATGAGTCGTTACATGGAGCCGAAATAGACGATGATGTGTGCATGTCGGATAAAACTTGTGTTCCAATCCATTCCGGGGAGGTGGAAAATCCGGGTGAGTCTGCGGATGAAGTTCCATCCCAACCTGAAGTTACGACCCGAGTGGAGATGTCGACTCGACCAAGGAGTGTGTTCCACCTCAATGATTCAACAAATTCAACATATTTGGTGAACTCTAGCTCACTCTGGAAAATGGATAATCCGTTTACTGTTATCAAGTACACTGCTGATCAATTATGGAGTTTTCGATCATGCCCAAGAAAAGAGATTATGTTCTTAATAGATTAAAATCTCAAAATTTATTGATGTATAGAGGTAAAAGAGCTGGTCACCCCAGGACATGAATCAATGGTGTAAACTCGAACAATATCAAGCAATTAAAGTTTGACCCTACATACAGCATAAATGAACACAGAAAAAGCAGATTAAAGGTATCAATTGTTAACACTAGATCTGTCAGAAGAAAATCAGCAGACCTTCTTCAACATGTTTTAGAGGAGAAAACAGACTTAGGTCTGATAACCGAGAGTTGGCTACAGTCAGATGGCGATGATGTTGTACGGGGAGAACTAGCACAGGATGGCTATGGTTTTGAAGATGTTCCCAGACCTAATAGAAAAGGCGGAGGAATTGCCCTGTTGCCTGATGTATAGAGACAATCTTAGAGTTTAAAAAAATCCATGCAAACAATTTCAATCCTTTGAGTATGCTGAGTGGAAAGTTTATGACAAAAGTTTTGCCTTTTTGATTATTCGCATTTATAGACCACCATACTCTGAAAACCATCCAGTCACTGAGGCAATGTTTATGAATGAACTTCCAGAGTATTTAGAAGTAATTTCACAGAGAACTGAACCAGTGATCATTATGGGCGATTTCAACATCCCTGTGGACAATAAATCCGATTATTATTCTAAACGGTTCTCACAATGCCTAGACTCATTTGGACTTGAGCAAAATGTCAAGAACCCAACACCCACAAGTGGTCATACGCTTGACTTGATTGTTACCAGAAAGGGTGATACATTCTCTGAAATCACAGACCCTCTGTGTAGCTACTTTATATCTGATCACTGTTTTGTTATCTGCTTGGTAGAGCAACGCAAACCTCCATTGACTGTGAAATCCTTCAAAAACAGACCAAAGAAACCTTACAAACTGATCTTTCTGAATTGAACTCGCAGGTGGAAAAATCAAACATTGTAAATGAACTTGTGACTGACTTTAACACTATTATGTCAGAAATAGTCAATAAAAATGCTCCTCTTAAAGAGAAGACCATCATTTGCAGACCAAAAGTCCCATGGCACAATAAGTACTTAAAAATGCTTAAACAGTACAGGCAATCAATTGGAGAAATATATTTAAATGATAAAACTGGCATTACAGAGTATACTTACATACGTGTTAGAAATTATTACAGTCGTGCTGTTGCCAAGGCCAAAACTGACTACTATCCGAACAAAATAAGTGAGGCAGAGGGTAACACGAAAAAGCTGTACGGGGTAACTTCTTGATTGCTCGGTCGTGTGAAGGACAATCCACTTCCACCTTTCTCTGATGGTAAGCATCTGGCAAATGATTTCCTGAGGTTCCTTTCTGACAAAATTTCAAATTTGAGAGACCAGTTAGATAACATAAATTGTGATGCTTCCCCTGGAGTCTTAGAAACAGCATATAATGGTACCTCGTTGATAGAGTTTAAATCAATTTCAGAGCATGATGTTGCAAAACTGATTCAAGGATCAAAATCAACAACCTATGTACTTGACATCATGCCAACAGTAAGGTTGAAAGACAATTTACATTATGTTACTCCGGTAATCACGGAAATCATAAATCGTTCATTATCGTCAGGAGTTTTTCCAAGCAAATGGAAAAATGCAGTGATACAACCATTACTGAAGAAACGGGGTCTCCCTTTGGAACTTCAAAACTATCGACACGTGTCTAACTTGTCGTTTTAATCAAAAATTCTTGAAAAGGTCGCCTTGAAGCAGATCATAGATCACTTTGAAGAAAATAACTTACTTCCATCATACCAAAGTGCTTATCGGAAATACCACCGTGTTGAAATAGCTATGCTTAAAATGTATCATGATCTCTTGTTTGCAGCTGACAAAAACCAAGTAACAATAGTTGTAATGGTTGATCATAGTGCTGCATTTGACACCATCGATATACCACTGGTGATTACAATTCTTGAGAATGATTTTGGAATTAAAGGTACACCACTGAACTGGGTACACTCTTATTTAACTGCAAGATCAGTGAGAGTGGATATTTATAACTCTTCTTCGGACACAAAACCCCTCAGATTTGGCGTCCCACAGGGCTCCTGTGCGGGCCTGGTGATTTTTACCAGGTACATTGCTGCTTTGAGTAAGGTTGTGCAAAAATATCCTGCAGATCTTTACTGTTATGCCGACGATCACAAGCTCGCATTCAAGATCCAAGCGGGTAACCCACAAAATGAGGAATCTGAACTACAGCAGATTGATAATTGTCTTAAAGACGTCATGGAATGGATGACTTGCTTCAAACTGAAAATGAACAATTCAAAAACAGAAGTAATTATATATGGTACTAAACGTCAGTTGTCAAAAATTAACATCTCGAGCGTAAATGTCAGTGACTGCGTAGTAAAGTGTGTGGATCACCTACGAGACCTTGGTGTACAGATGAACAGCACTCTAAGTTTTGAAGATCACATAAAAAAGAAATGTTAAATTGCTTGTGTGCAGCTGAGAAATCTGAAAGTCATTCGTAGTCATCTATCACAGAAATCTACTGAGATCCTTGTGCACGGCCTTATTCACTCGCACCTAGACTTCTGCAATGGACTTTTCATTGAAATCCCCAATATCAGATTGACAAACTACAGAGAATTCAGAATAGCGCAGCCAGAATTGTTACTAACGCTCCATACGACCAATCCAGCAAGGATATACTCAAAACACTGCACTGGCTTCCAGTGCGTGCACGAATAAAGTTTAAAATTCTAGTACTCGTATTGAGAATTATACATGGAACCACTCCAGTTTATCTCGGACAACTGTTCACTTGCAATCAAGGTCAATACAGGTTAAGATCAACAGACGTTACTAACTTTACCATTCCCAGAACCCGGACAAAAATGGCTGAAAGATTCAAAGCTGTTATTGGACCTAAGTGGTGGAATGCTCTTCCAAAAGACTTGAAGTGCTTGCAGAATGAAAATCAATTCAGATGCAAACTTAAAACACATCTGTTCAGTGTTTTCTTTGACTGACTAAATGCATAATACGAGGGCTTTGTACATAGGACTATGTAAAGCGCAATCGAATATTGAAAAATAATTTTTGCGCTATATAAATGTATTTGTATTTGTACATGAACGAAGACCACCCAAGGCTCTGGATGACAAACTGTACATTGTTATTTTTCTATAGACATTTAAATGAGTATGACTCGATGACTATTCATGCACTGGGACTAATAGTGACATTCATTCTACTATTATATTTCCATTTAAAATTTCTGATGGTTACTACCCTTTGGCGTTCTTTAGTAACCACTGCCACCACAAGCGAAACAAACTCCTCGGAGCGGTTACTACCCTTTGGCGTTCTGTCTGATGAATGCTAATATAATTTGACAAGATTTGACAATCACTTATTGCAGATCCAAAGTGTGGAATTTTATATGATGTTTTTTTCTAAGAAAGGGTGGAATGTAGTACAGTGGAATGTAACCTGTATTATCAGGCATGTGTTTGGTTGTATTTAGTTTTGGGAACATGAATGTTTTATTAAACTGTTGAATTGATATAATTCGTTGTTTAAATACGTCTACTGACAGCAGGTTCTTTTTTTACTAGACTTCACTAAAGAATGAAAAAGAAATCACTGATGTTATTTATACAGTACATAATATAAATATCATATGGCAGCGTGTGTGACATTGTTATTGTCAACCCGAGGGCAGAATGTCACCCATGGCAAATGCCAACAAAACTGAGTAAGAAAAGGTAAACACGTGCTGAATTCTGCCCATCAAGATTGAAGAATGCCTAAGTCTTCTTTCATCTTGAGAGATACTTGCAAACTGTTTTTTATGACAGTTAACTTCAAAGAGAATCGCTTATTTAAACAAAGAATAGTGACGTCAACACTTTATTACGTTACGAAAAAGGAGGCAATATTTTCATGATGCGGCTAAAAAAACTGATGCAGTTACATGCCCTTATATGATATTCAAAATGACATGACCTGACAGTAACTTTTCGCTTGGTCACGTGTCACAAAGGTTGAAATGTTTTTGACATTGAAAATATCTCTTTCTAGGGTAATGTAAATTAATCGTTGCAGACAAAAGTGAGGTATAATAAAATTGTTATCATCTTATAATAATAACTTACAAATATGTAATTATTGGATAAATAGCGCATTGTGTACGTTTTATACAATTACCTTAAATAATTTAAAAATATGTAACCAATATTTACATTTTTAAAATCAAATGAAATATGTAGCACTATGCAATTCAATTAACTTTCTAAACTAAATATATACTACATTAAAGCAGCAGTCCAGAAATATGTATATACATATAAAACTTCGCAGAAATCGTTTCTTATGGACATCTTACCGATCAAAATATATATATAAAAAAACGCATTGAAATTGGTAACAAAAAAAACGTTTGGGTAACTTTTTATTGTATAGTTATCTGTATGCGATAGCTGGTGATGCAAAAATCGTAGTAAATCGGCATATACGATAGTGTATATTCCATTCGTACCAGCGTTTTTCAACATAGACATTATAAAAATGCCTTTCGTAAATAAGAAACAGTTTTCAGTCGAATGAACGTCAGTTACGTTCATTAGAATTAATGCCAATTTAAGATGTATCGAATTATATTCCATGGACTGCGGCTTTAAAGAAATTAATCTAAAGAATACTAAACTAAAAGACTATAACAGAACCTGTTCACAGATGTGCAACTTGACAATGTCCAATTTCTTTTTTGTGCTACAAAAGAAAACAAAACAACAAAAAAAGACAGAAATATTATATATGAAATATATAGAAACATCTCAAGTATTACAGTTTCCAATGTAATGCTTATTGTAATGCAGTATTTATTTCACTGACTTGATTATTCCAGATTTCCAGTGAAAATGGCTTATAATGCTTTTAAACATAAAAATCTGTGACTAGGTCATTGAAACAGTACTTAAACAGTAACTTAGATTAACAAACTCTTATTGGCAGCCATGTTTTGTAGCAGCTGGTAGGGGAAACTGTCGAGGCACTGTGACATGTTTACAGGCATTCTGCAGTCATTGGAAGATCACAAGCACACAGTCAAGTCCACAACACAGTAGAAAGTCCACAACACAGTCCATGAATTGGTAAGTCACTTGCTATCGAGCCGTGTATCTGCGATGGGTATCATAATAGGCAGAGCTTCATACGCGTTGACATCCGTCGGGTCGTGGAAAGGCTGAATACAGATGATGAAATTGTTATTAAATGTGCTATTGATATTTAAAGCACATTAGACAACTAAAAGCTATTACTAACAACTTATAAAAAATAGTTTCAAACTTAGTATAGAACACCAACATTTTAAGGTCAATAATAATTATTGTCTTTAGCAATTTTTTTCAAACGTTTGTCATACTGCAGAAAGTTTTCTTAATTTATGTCTGTGTCTTTTGTTGGTAGACAAAAATCAGGGGTTTACTTAAGCGGACGCCCGCTTGCCCGTGCCTAGTTAAAATCGCTGAGAGCAAGTGATTTTCAGAAGGAGGTAGCCCGCCGGGCAATTCATTTATGGTAGGGACATCTTTTGAGATTATTTATTTCTCGAGTTAATACATTTATTTCTCGAGCTAATATCAAATGTCTTTATAGGTCAAAAATAATCACAAACAATTTTTCCATACTTGATCATGGCTTATTGAATTTCAATGGCTTGTGTTTGATAACAAGTGTATACCATATAACATCTGTCCAAAGAATGATTGTGTGGGCAGTCATGTAACAAGATCATGGCTTAATGAATTTCAATGGCTTGTGTTTGATAACAAGTGTATGCCATATAAAATCTGTCCAAAGTATGAGTGTGGGCAGTCATGTTACATGATCATGGCTTAATGAATTTCAATGGCTTGTGTTTGATAACAAGTGTATGCCATATAAGATCTGTCCAAAGTATGGAAGTGTGGGCAGTCATGTTACATGATCCAACTTACAGAATATGAAGATTGTTTAAGCTTGCATCTATTAATGCATGTGTATGCTTAAAAAATCAACAGATATTGACTTAAAGATTGGGCAACCTTTTTTGACTGAGGGCAAGTAGATGTTCAAAGTAAATTGAGAGGCAAATCCTTAAGTAAACCCCAGCAATATACTGCTGCACCAGGCTATGCAAACTCTAAAACTAGGAGTCTACTTTAAAGGTACTATTGCACTAGGCTATGTAAACTCTCAAACGAAGGGTTCATTAATGTTTAAAGTTACTGTTACAAAAGGCTGTTCAAACTCTCAAACTATGGGCTCTTTTTAAAGGTGCTGTTACAATAGGCTGTGCAAACCCTCAAACCATGGGTTCATTTTAAAGTTCCTGTTACACCAGGCTGTGCAGACCCTCCAACCATGGGTTCATTTTAAAGTTCCTATTACACCAGGCTGTGCAGACTCCCAGACCATGGGTTCATTTTAAAGTTACTGTTACACCAGGTTGTGCAGACACTCAAACCATGGGTTCATTTTAAAGTTACTGTAACACCAGGTTGTGCTGACTCTCAAACCATGAATTAATATTAAAGTTACTGTTACACCAGGTTGTGCTGACTCTCAAACCATGAATTCATGTTAAAGTTACTGTTACACCAGGCTGTGCAGACTCTCAAACCATGAATTCATTTTAAAGTTACTGTAACACCAGGTTGTGCAGACTCCCAGACCATGGGTTCATTTTAAAGTTACTGTTACACCAGACTGTGCAGAGTCTCAAACCATGGGTTTATTTTAAAATTACTGTTACACCAGGCTTTTGCAGACAGTCAAATCATGGGTTCATTTTAAAGTTCCTATTACACCAGGCTTAAGACTCTCAAACCATGGGTTTATTTTAAAGTGACTGTTACACCAGTGTATGCAAACTCAAACTATGAGTTCATTTTAAAGTTACTGTTCCACCAGGCTGTGCAGACTCTCAAACCATGGGTTCATTTTAATGTTACTGTTACACCAGGTTGTGCAGACACTCAAACCATGGGTTCATTTTAAAGTTACTGTTACACCAGGTTGTGCAGACACTCAAACCATGGGTTCATTTTAAAGTGACTGTTTCACCAGCTTGTGCAGACACTCAAACTATGGGTTCATTTTAAATTTACTGTTACACCAGGCTGTGCAGACCCTCAAACTATGGGTTCATTTTAAAGTTACTGGTACACCAGGTTGTGCAGACTCTCAAACTATGGGTTCATTTTAAAGTTACTGTTACACAGGTAGTGCAGACACTCAAACCATGGGTTCATTGTAAAGTTACTGTTACACCAGGTTGTGCAGACACTCAAACAATGGGTTCATTGTAAAGTTACTGTTACACCAGCTGTGCAGACTCTCAAACTATGGGTTCATTGTAAAGTTACTGTTACACCAGGCTGTGCAGACACTCAAACCATGGGTTCATTTTAAAGTTACTGTTACACCAGGCTGTGCAGATTCAAACCATGGGGTCATTTTAAAGTTACTGTTACTCCAGGCTGTGCAGACTCTCAAACCTTGGGTTCATTTTATAGTTACTGTTACTCCAGGCTGTGCAGACTCTCAAACCATGGGGTCATTTTAAAGTTACTGTTACACCAGGTTGTGCAGACTCTCAAACCATGGGGTCATTTTAAAGTTACTGTTACTCCAGGCTGTGCAGACTCTCAAACCATGGGGTCATTTTAAAGTTACTGTTACACCAAGCTGTGCAGACTCTCAAACCATGGGTTCATTTTAAAGTTACTGTTACCGCACGCTGTGCAGACCCTCAAACCATTTTGTTCATTTTAAAGTAACTGTTACACCAGGCTGTGCAAAGTCTCAAACCGTGGGTTCATTTAAAGTTACTGTTACACCAGGCTGTGCAAAGTCTCAAACCGTGGGTTCATTTCAAGTTACTGTTATACCAGGCTGTGCACACTTTTAAATTATAAAATCACTTTAAAGACCTGTACACATTGTTACAGGAGCAGTTTCACGGTTTTGGCTGTGAGAAATTATTTTGTATAGCTAACTTTTTTCTTGTAGCACAATGCATTTACTGTTCATATTTCAAGGTTTGAAAAGCACATTGCTTACAAGTGCAAAGTTAAACTTTTGACGAATATGATTATCTGTTATTTTTCTAGCAAAATATGCTACCTGGTAGACATATACATACTAGTATTTTTTACATCAAAAAGCATAGTAAATATCAAGTTAATTATGTTTCTCAAGCAAAACAGCATAAAAGAAAAAAGTGTCGATATATTATACACATTCCTTTTTTTTTTAAATTCCATTTTCAGAGAAATATTTGTGTAACTCCAAACTGTGAAACTGTCCCTTTACAGCAGGCCGAGTTAAATCTCAAAGTGTTTGTACCCGAAGAAGAATATAAGCAAAGAGACATATGATGTACTTTTGTTTGTCTTCTTTTATGTATTTTGAAAGCGTCTTTCCACATGTACTGCAGTATAATGCTGACTTTTTGGTTTCTGTGTCCTGAATTTAGTCAACGTTGGTCAGATTGGAAGTATTGAAACGATAGTGTCAGCAAAGCTGCAATCACGTGTAAAAGATGCAATACAGACTGTTATTTATGAAACCTTACGAAAAAATTAATTTTAAAATCTTGGTTTGAATAGGAAAACTATTTAATAATAAAAACAAATGTGTCCACCTTCTACGTGAGCAGTTGCTCACGTAGAAGGTGGACACATTTGTTTTTATTATTAAATAGTTATGCTTAGTTTAAACCTATTTATTTTAGCTCGATTGCATCGAAAGCCTTAGGCTTATAGAGACAATCTCGAGTCCGTTTCCTGGGTAGAACCAGTACTTGGTGTCTTCGGGGGAGATCTTGAGAACGCTCCCAGAGTGGGGATCGAACCCGGGACCTCCCGATCGCAAGGCTGACACCATATCCACTACGCCACCGCAACTGCTTGGCACCGCTTTTCACAGACATTGCGTAACTGTACAATGAAAGAGCGTCCCATGCAGCAATAGCGTCGCGCTGAAGCTGTGCTTGATTTTCGTTACGTCCGCCGCGGAAAGGTACAGTCCGTACAATCGTAAACGTGCGTTAATTCAAACACCTTATACACGGTGTTAAAACGAATCGGTAACCTCTCCGTTAAAATAGCCCGTTAGAAATCATCTCTGAGAACTACAGGTAGGTCACTTTCTTGTCGATATATAGCTTACTGTCGCAAAAAACTTGAGATATTTTTGTTTCACGAAACATTGTGGACAAACTACTGTAGCGTACTGCTATTTCAGAAAGGAATTCACACTATTACATGATCTGTTCCCTAGCAATAGTGAGCACTGTTACGATTTATTTTGAGTCGGCAAGATAGCAACAATACAACATAAGCTCGTGTGAGCATTTGAACCGACTATGTTTAATATAAGGTATAAGAGTAACAGATGTATAAAAGCTGAAATTATCTAAGATAGTGGCATCATAGTTAACATAATTTAAGAAACATGGACATGGACCACGATTGGTGCCAGTTGAGTTTAAAAGTTGTCTACATAAGTAGTGTAGTAGGGAAAATTTCATTTAAAAATCGTCCACAAAAATTAAAAAGTGTAGTACAGAGAAACAAGCAGTAAAGAAAGCAACTATATATATATATATATGTAATAATTTAGTTGCCTGATCGTATATATATATATATATATATATATATATAATATTACTAATAGTTAGAAAAAAAAGCACTCGTAATTGGCATCTATCACAATCAGTTACACATACACATGTAGCAAGCAACAGCAACGCAAATACATATAAAGCATTTACTCCTCGGCTGCAAGCAATATAGGACATATAATATAAGCAATCACAAATCACACTTAGCAAGCAACAGTAACGTATGCACATATAAAGCAATTGATAGAGGCAGACTCAACATCAGCACAAATGCATGCAGGCTCATACAAAAGCGGGATAAAGAGTGGCAAAGTAAGCAAAGCAACATATAAGACATACAGACAAAGTTCACTGCAAATAATATGCAACATTTCACGAACAGAACATACTATAACGGAACTGATATACTTCACCAGCCCTGCAAGAACCCAACTAACCAGGCCTACAAACAATGCACTTGCAGTCCCCACCACTCCAAGTGGAAATAAGAATTTTGAATTGATTGAAACTAGAAGCGGTCCTGAAATGGTCTGGTAGTGAGTTCCACAAGACTGGTAGCATACGTGAAGGAGTTTGTACCATAAGTAGTAGTTATAACGTCAGGAATTTGTAAAATATTTGAATATCTAAAGTTATAATGTGTTGACTTTTTTAACAACAAGGTCGGATAACACTGGAGGAGATATATCATTTACTATTTTAAATGCCTCTTTCGCCCTCATCCTGCAGCACATAGATCAGCTCGTCAAACTCAGGGGAGAGGAATGAGAGTGTGTTGTCATCTGCATAGTTATAGAGGGCACTTCTCTGAATAAGAAAGTTGTCATTTATAAAAACATTAAACAGAAGTGTGCCTAAAATAGAACCTTGAGGAACACCCTTATGTACATCTGCCCAAGAACTAACTATATTTCCTATATTAATTTGTTGCTTTCTACCAGTCAAGTACAAGTGTAATCATTTAGTTGCCTGATCAGTTATTCCATACGCAGACAATTTGTGCAATAAAAATATCATGGGATAAACAATCAAACGCTACATATTCGTTTTTAGCTAAAACAGATTTCCAATCTTCTAAAAGCCTAATAAGAGTGGGCTGACACCCATGATTTTGTCTAAAAGCACATAAAAATTGCGAAAAATATTGTTAAAATATGTAGACAATTGCTCACTTGGCACTTTTTCAAAAATCTTGGATGGAATAGGTAGAATACTAACAGGTCTATAGTTACATTTATCTAGGGGATCATTCTTCGTATATATAGGAGTAACTTGTGCATGTTTAAGTTGTTCAGGAAAACTACTAGAACTAATTGAAATATTTACAAGTGTTGTGAGGCGAGGTACACCACTTTCCTTGCATGGCACCACATATGGCTAATACAACACTCTGCGGTGAGGGGTATTTATATGACCGGGTGGACGTAGCAGTAGCGTGATGCTTACGTGGCGTGTGCTTGGTGGGCGTGGTATTAGCGTGACCGATGGGCGTAGTGCGAGCGTGGTTATATGCGTGGTAACGACGTAGTGAGGACCGCTTTGAGGTAATACGAGCGTAGATGGGACCTAGTACATGCGGGGTATCGAGCTATATTTCGCCTTTTTGCCACGTTCTCACCACGTCCGTACGAACAATCAGGGCGTGGCCAGGACGTGGTGAAGAGTTAGAGAATCTAGTACGGACGTGCTGATCTGGTCTGATGGGGCCATTACATTTCTGGAGTTTAGCTCAAATTCAAATTATTCCCCGAGGTGTGTTTATTGTTATCTATAACTTTATAAGCGAACAGCTGGTGTAAATAACAGTTTTTGCCATCGGTCGAAATTGGAAGGTATACCCGTAACCCCTCCGTATTGGTGTTTGCGTTTTACTTATTTTATGTTGTTCTCATGCAATGGTCTCAGCACGCACTGGTAGAACACAGTACATATTCAGGTACTTATTTTCAGATGTAAAATATGTGTGGTTCTAGTCCGTATGAAATTGTTTTCTTTCATTTTAGTTAATGTTTGCGTTTGTTAAACAATCCACCCAGTCTTTACATACCTGAAACATGCTTATGTTCCGTGCATAATGCGTTTTCAATCAATTTAACTCATAACTACCATATTCGCATGTTTTGTATACTTGCATACACCAAAAATGTCTAGATTTAACGGAGAGGGTGTATTTTAGTACGGAATCCGGTTAGCGCCGCATTGAATGTGGACTGTCGCACTATGAGGGCGACACACGACAATCAACGCGACAAACGACACGACGCACGACATTGCAACGCGGCACACGACACTGTACAACGACACACGACATTTGAACAGTTGAATGTCTCATTGTCGCTCTAGGTTTTGGCAAGAAATGTTGCACTAAAAATTGAGTGTTGTTGATGATTGTCGAATGTCGTTGGTCATTGTCGAGTGTCGTGCCGTGTGTCGCATTGAATGTCGTGTGTCGTGTCGTGTGTCACGTTCAGTTGTCGTGTGACACACGACAATGTACAACGACACTCGACATTTTATCGCGCAAATGTCGTGGAATTGTCGACTTAAATCGCTTAATCACGACACACGACATTCAACACGACACACCGTGTGTCGCATTGAATGTCGTGTGTCGTGTCGTGTGTCACGTTGAGTTGTCGTGTGACACACGACAATGTACAACGACACTCGACATTTTATCGCGCAAATGTCGTGGAATTGTCGACTTAAATCGCTTAATCACGACACACGACATTCAACACGACACACGACAATGACCAACGACAGACGACAGTCTATCGAGCAAATATCACGGACTTGTCGCATGTCGAGGTAATTTACGGTGTTACGGTAAGTTTAAACGTCGCAATCTAGTGGGTTTTTTTTATCTGTAACTATAAAATTATGCCGTACCGTTTGGTTGTTATAGATGCCGATATTAAACCATACAATACAAACACCAAACCGAGGAAAATCTACAAATTTAACAAGGGGGACTCGGAATCTATAAAAAAGAATTCTGCACAAAGATTTCCTGTGAAATAAACCAAAGAACCCAAAGCCAAACCTCCATTAAATAATGAACTATAGTCTCTCTTCAAATCTCATGAACCGTTCATATAAATGACCTGCCTTTCAGTGTAAATTCTCAAGTCCGGCTATTTGCAGACGAGTGTTTATTGTTCCGCCCCATTATAAACCAACATCCACCTTCAAAACGACTTAAGGAACCTGAAAATCTGGGCAGGAAGATGGGGGATGAAGTTCAACGCGAAGAAATATTATAAACATTTACTGAGCATCAAAAGCAAAAGCAACCACTTCTATCAACCCAATAACACCAGCCCTTCCAGAAGTTAATTCAAACCCTTGCCTCGGATTCTTAATTTCACAAGATCTCACTTGGTCAAACAATATCAACAACAGATGAACTACATATGTAGCTCTAGTAAGATCCAAATTAGAATATGGTTCTTTTATATGGGACCCCTATACAAACAAAGACATCGACAAGCTTGAAAAAAAAAAAGACTAGGGGCACGGTTCATCTTAAATGCCTACAGAAGTAGAGAAGAGGGATGTGTCACCAATATGCTCTCATCTCTGAAACGCAACACCTTGCAAGAAAGAAGGCCCTACAACCGTTGGTGATGTTATACAAGATCTCGGAGGGGCTTGTGCAGGCTGTGAACCCCAATACCTACTTGGTTAAAAACACTAAAAGACGCATTGTGAAATCGAAAATTTACAGTGACTTTATAGTGTCAAATATTGTAAACAATAGGACCACTAACAATACTAAATCTTTTCAAATACCATTTGCTCACACTGAACAAGTTCTTCGTGCATACACTAGTACATTGGAACCATCTGGACGATAGGAAAGTGCATATGCAGAGACAGTTGAGGGCTTTAAAATCGCCCTCTTGCATGGCTAATCTCCACCTCTAGCAGTATGCCAGCAGTGGCCATACTACGCATTACAACTGATACAGATATACCGGGACACAGCTTATTCAACCACCGTGGCGTCGAGACCAATGCCTGGCTATGTGCTTGGCGTCCTACAGTATGAATAATTCTAACATGATATTCGCTAATATTTTCTATAGACGAAGAACAAAATTATCGTTGTTTAACTATCCAATAAACAACGCAAAAAGAAGTCCTTATTCTGAGCTTCCAGAATGTAGTAAAAAGTAATTGTGGTTTTGATCCGTGGCTATTAAACAACTTGGGCTAACGCCCTCGTGTTTTACTTCCTATGCATCTGGGCCCGTATTTATAAAGATTCTTTAGCTATTCTTAACTTTAGTTGAGAATAAGTCAAAAATTGAATTTGTTTTTAAAACGCCATGCTTTGTAATATGTACATAACAAATACTAAATATTAACACATTTGAAATTGTATTGCAATTTCTTTGTTAAAATTTTCAAATTATGTATTTCTTCATCAGAAAATCCAATTATAAAATTTCAGAAATTTAAGATTTTTCTTAATTTTCAACTAAGATTCTTTATAAATACCAGCCCAGAACTCAAAATCCTTGTTGATTGACCGATAAACAACGATAAATCGAAACTTATTTCTTAATTAACGATCGTCAGTTTTCACATTGTATAAGAAAACGTGTGGTTTCCTGTTTTCGGTAATCGTTGGGTCCATATCTATAAAGTACTCGAATGAAACGTAATTAAATAAATTTCTTAAAAATTCACAAAATTCGTGTGGCTGTTTCATTAACAATGTACACTGGTAGTTCAATCTGAAGAAAGCGGTCTTAGTTTAGTAATAGTTGAAGAGATGCTTGTTATCTTAAGGTCTAATTACCCCAAAACGGAAGTCACATCCTCAGGGTTACATAATAAGCACATATGGTTGAGTGCAGGATGCATATAATTTGTAAAATACAGTTTAAATGATGTGTTTTGGTATCATTTTAAAGGTATATATGTAAGCAAGAAGAAAAAAAGGCTGTTTTTGTACGTTACTTTTTGTCTAGTGGTTCCCAGCTTCATAACTTTTGGCCCATGTTTTCATGCAAAAAATGGCAGCCTCCATGCCCGTCAAAACCGGTGTGTTTTTTCTAAGGTAAATATTTTGAGTTACAACGCATAGAGTTTTTTGACATTCTGTTTTTTTCAAAAGGTTATGTCCTGATCTTTCCAACAATGTATGGTGATATATTGGAAAGCAGCTTGGTCATGGTAAAAAGTGAGATCAAATTTTGAATATTTTATATGTAACAAAGAAGGAATTTATTTGCGCATGCGTAACCTTAATTGCTTCAAATATATTGCATTTCATTGCTTTATTCTTTATTCCCTAGCGATAAATTAAATTTATTGTTACACGCAGTAAGATACACATAAAAGGAGGCGTGTCGTGGGAAACCCAGGCTTAATGCATGGACGTAAAGTGTCGTCCCGGATGAGCCTGTGCCATTTATGTGCTGGTAGATCAATGTTTTAATATCATGTTAACAATATTATGATAACTTGAATGGTTCTAAATATAGATGCACGTACTAAGTTTAACAGTAGATTAGGCCTATAATTGAGGCGTGTCGTGGGAAACCCGGGCTTAATGCATGTGCGTAAAGTATCGTCCCGGATCAGCCTGTGCAGTCCGCACAGGCGAATCCGGGGCGTCACTTTCCGCCTATAGTGGATTTATGTTTAGGAGAGACTTCCTGGAAACAGAAAATACCATAAAAGCGGAAAGTGTCGTCCCGGATTAGCCAGTGCGTACTGCGCAGGCTGATTCGGGACGACACTTTGCGCACATGCATTTAAGCCCGATTTTCCCACGACACGCATCAATTCTTCCAGTTGACTGCTATATATCTCATCCGATACATTGTCGCCTAGTGCTGATGTCTTTTGTACGCGTCACTTTCACAGTCATGCTTCCTTTTGTTATGTTGTGGTTTGTTGTATTGAAAATTCTGTTTATGTAATTAACACAGTAACTTTACAACCGCGCACAGAGAAGCATTATTTCATCTAAAATGAAATATATAGCTAATTATGGACCGGATTTTATAAACGACTATAACTCAGTAGCTCTTAATAAAAAAATATATATATGTCCCCCATACCGAGCATAACTTCGATAGGCAGTAGATACCGGTACCAAGATCACGGTGTATATGGTCACCGTATACTGGTGTATTAAAACTACATTACCTTTATAATGAACGGATGGGCACCGCATACTTATGGACACAAAAAACAGAGTGACGTGCAAGAAAATGTTAATTTCTCTGGGTTTTCATGATAATACGACAATTATTTTAGTTCTACGGAACACAGTGGGTCAGGCGCGTCGCGCGGTATTAAACATTGGGGCGGGCGGACAACTAATGCGTATAAGGGAGGATTCCTTCATGTATGTTTTATAAGTACGAACATCAATGTCGCCATTTCTTTGAGTTTAATACGTTATTATCAAGCATAATTACATGATAAAATTCAACAACCGGTACTCATATGGGCTAATAACAACACAAAATAATGTAAACAAAGTGTCATGCACGTCGGTACGCCTGAAAACCCGGCTGGTTGAATAGTTCGTCGTTTCTGGATACTCACTGAGAGGGCTGCCTCTCGTACCTCTTCTTCGCATAAACTGTGAGGTAAGGCCATACAAATTTGAGTCTATGTTTAGCGTCCCCATGATTTTTTGAAACCTCACAACTTATTCATGGCAGTGGTACAAGCTAAAGCAAATGTTTACCTGCAAAACTGTTATATATCATCTTCATACTTTAACACAGTATTTTAACTGTGTAAATTGCCTAGTTGCACACTGTTTTTACAAATATTGATAAAAACACCTAAAAGTCATGTTTTTCAAATTTTAATGATTTCCAACTCGATTGTTCACATTGTCAAAATTGTTGTTTTTTTCGTTCAGGCATCATAAAACTTACCAGCCCGAGGACGCTAAACATATAATCAAATTGATATGGCCTAAGATTAAATGCCAATTAGGCACATCATACAATATAGGTACTTGTTTTTGACCGAGATCTACAACTTGTTAGCACTATTTTACAAAATTGAACGTTCATGTGTGGCTTAAATAATATTTTGTTCCGTGCAACTCGTGCTTTTATCATAGAGTATATGGATTGTTAAATATTTGAAATTAAATACAAATATATCTTTCCTGTTGAACGACTTTTTCCGCGAAGTAGACTGTGCTTTCCAAACTGTGTTTATTTCCCTTCTTCAACTGGCCACTTTTCCAAAAATGTCCGAGAACCAATAAATAAAAAAAACTCTTACAGGTTCGAATAGCCTCGTGGTTAGCGCACGAGTTTTTGTTAATCCCGAAGGTCCCGGGTGCGAGTCCCGGCGAAGGTATTTCTTTTTATTTACCTTTTTTCTTTATATAATATTTGTTTTAGATCATTCCAGGTGCTTTAGTTTTTGCAGTTAAGTCATTTAATGACATTGTTCAAAATACAAAAATGTGTGAACAAGTCCTCTAATAAATTGAGAAACAACATTCAGTTATTTCCGCTGTTGTCTTATGATTGTCATTTTCCAAATGCAATATCACGTGACAATTAAAAATAAACCAAAATTAACGAGCAGTCAGACATGTTTGTCTGACAAAAATGTGGGTGTCTGACAAAATGTGGGTGTCTGACAAAAATGTGGGTGTCTGACAAAAATGTGGGTGTCTGACAAAATGTGGGTGTCTGACAAAAATGTGGGTGTCTGACAAAAATGTGGGTGTCTGACAAAATGTGGGTGTCTGACAAAAATGTGGGTGTCTGACAAAATGTGGGTGTCTGACAAAAATGTGGGTGTCTGACAAAATGTGGGTGTCTGACAAAATGTGGGTGTCTGACAAAATGTGGGTGTCTGACAAAATGTGGGTGTCTGACAAAATGTGGGTGTCTGACAAAATGTGGGTGTCTGACAAAATGTGGGTGTCTGACAAAAATGTGGGTGTCTGACAAAATGTGGGTGTCTCGGATAAAATGTATAACTCTCATCATTCATAGTTTGACTTATTTTCATGAATAATGAAGTAATACTGATACGGTTAGCTGAAAGCATAATGTTAAACCATATACCTGCATTATTATCAATTTTTAACTGCGTACTAGTATGCACGTTTTGATTATGTCGCATACGGGTCAGAAATTGTGCTGTCTGGCAGCTGATTTAGGGGTTTAGAGTATTCTGCGATAATCCTCATACTATTTATGACATGTTTCGAATACGTTGCATAAAGGTCTGACAGCTGATACAGTCGTTTCGCGTACAGTTCAGTAGGCAGCATAACCACTGAAATGTTTATATGTCCTGTCTAAAAATCAAAGCTTAAGCAAATACGAAATCAAAACTATATTTATTACCAAACAAATAAATAATATATTAATTTTTTGTTCAATCAATTAACTTCTGGTGGCGTTTTACACATTATTTTTTTAAACAGCAACTCGGGAGGAGTTTAAAATATTAGGGGCACAAAATAAAAAGGTATATTTTCACCCTATAACTTGACACACGCCATTTTAGTGGTATTGACTGTTTGCCGGTCAAGTTCATATCATGTTTATGCTAAAGATTATTATGAAGGTATCACTGAAGAAAACCATGGGGCGATGTGATTGGTTTATACAAGGTAGGGACACTAGTTATGTGCCGATGATCGGTAAAATCGATTTGCGGCGTGTACACTTTTTTATGTCGATTACCGATGTCAAACTTACAAAGTCGATCATCGTCATCGAAATAACTTCAAATAAAGTCTAGAATGCTACTTATATCTACCTTTATATATCCTGTATAAAGATATAGAAGCTTCAATGTTCACAATTTTGTTGGATAATGGAAGTAAAAATACAATGTACTGTCATTTATATATTGTTGAAAGATACAAAGATGTATAATTAGCGTCATACATTGAGACAAATATTGGAGATTGGAGACTGGATAATTGAATTGCCAATACACATGCCCAAACGTACATTGGATATTCGGATTATAACATACAAACTACCCACTAGAGGACGTCAAGCCTATAGTGCAAACCGGACACAGCATAGTCGCTAGAGGACGTCAAGCCTATAGTGCAAACCGGACACAGCATAGTCGCTAAGAATACTATTGGCAAATTCCAATGAACCCGAAACAATAAATATCTTTAAAAAAGATATTCGGCGTCTGTGGTAATTTTCCAAATAATTAATGTAAATTAAACTTCCAGCATAAATATTCAAAACAATGTAATTAAGACTACCGTAGATCCGAATGGCATACATTACTCAAATACTAAATAATACAAGTAGTTTACGCCTCCAAACATACCATTATATAATATAAACTATTATATACGTGATTTAATATATGTGTTGTTGTTTTTTGACATCAACATTTTATATATGCTCTTCGGTAAATTAAGGATTATCAAATGAAATTAAAACACTATATTCAGTAACACAGAACATTGTGCATAAACGATTATATATACATCGACAAGCCGGAACATGCACGGCAATAAGCATTATTAACTGGTACATTTCGGTTCGAAGTATGCACGCGCCTAAATATGTTAAAATATTTATGGCTAGATAAATCTCGTTGAGGTTTAAAGAACACATGTATGTCGACAATGATATTTTAAAAGTATCTCGTCTTTTCAACTGTGCACTGTCACTTGACACTACACTGGCCTGCAGTCGAGCGAGCGTATGGTCATTTCGCCCTCATTATAGATTTTCCCTCTGGTGAGAGAATTGTCTTAGATATAATTGATATTTATAGAATCTCTGTCTCAGTTGTGTACGAATATAAAAGAAAACACTTAAATGTAAAAAGTGTTGCAAAACATCAAATATATTTCTTTTTAACATGTCAGATATCATGTCAAATCATACCAATAGCGTTGTGCATATACGAAAGCTTTCATTTTGTGCGAACTGTTATTCCCTTATTGAATTTGCCATAAGTACTCCAAACCTGTTACCAATTCGTCTGCTATATTGTTGCAAAGTTGCACCTACACATTTATGACTAGTGTAGCGGGAATACGTAAATTAACCGATGGAATGTTAGGATTTATTCATTCGGGATTACTGGCGGGAAATTTTCACATGATTTGATTGGATATTCAGGAAGGTCAAAAGTTGGGTTAAACAACTACGCCGAAAAATGTATATTGGACGATTCGAATATCCAAGCTCCAATCTGCAGTATTTATATAACTTTATGACGCTTGTAATTATAGTTACAGGATTGTTCTGTTTGTTCACGTTATGTCGTTGCAATGAGTCTTGTCTGACTGAAAAGTTTATAACACAGAACTACTGAAAGTTGATTCAGTTACTACTGATTAGTTGCTCTTTACGTAGTGACTGCCATGCTTGACATGCTGATACAGGGTCACGAGATCATTGGCCGCCAAGAGGCACCCAAAACAGGCCAGAAACACGATTCCAGCACAGCCGATAACTTGCGAGGACATACGATCATCCCGTGAACTAGTTTTTGACCTTATAAATTTCGAAGTCGAGGTCTTGTCAACAGTCAGATTAGCGATTATTAGTTTGACGATCATTTCGATGCTCATGGTGTCGTAAAAAGCTGGTCTACAATATTTGCATAAGCATTTTGCGCCTGAAAATGGAAATACAAATATGCGTTCAATTTGAGATGGAAAAATGACATTACGGTTTCTATTTTCGATCAGGTTACGGTTCTTCATATTAATATATTTACTTTTGGATTTAATTGAGAATTGAGTATAATTTTTAAAATTGCACAGCAAGTTCAACAGGTTTAAATTAGTTCTGTTAACTGGTATTTTTTAATTCTCAAAGCAAGTTTGTGTTGTCTGCCTTTCATTATGATCGTTAGTGACAAAAACGATATTTGTTAGAAGGCTGGAAATGGGCGATGATGTGTTTGTTTGTTTTCGTTTTTTAATTTCTTTAACCTTATCTTCCGAGTTTTGAGCGAGCTTACAAATTCCCAACCTAAAGCTCTGCACTCCGGTTGCGTTCCACTCCATTGCATGTCCGCCTGACAGGTTCTCTCCGAAACACCCACGTTCACGTACCCGGCATAGCAGGAGTACACTGCCGTGGCGCCGTACTGCGTTCCACTGGCGGCACTAACGTTACCATTGGCAATTGTACTGGGCGTTTCACAGCCTGCATTAAAATTGTATAGAGTCTATGGACGAATTATGGAAATTAGGTGATTTATCCAAGCTATATATGTCATATTCAATGCTTAAACGTTGTACTTCAGTTAGTAAATAGGGGACAAAGTTAAATTCCCAACCTATAGCTCTGCACTCCGGTTGCGTTCCACTCCACTGCCCGTCAGCCTGACAGGTTCTCTCCTCAACCCCCACTATCTGGTACCCGGCATAGCAGGAGTACACTGCCGTGGCGCCGTACTGCGTTCCATTGACGTTGCTCACGTTACCATTGGCAACAACGGTAAGTTTACCGCAGTCTGTTAAAAAGTTTTATACATAACCCCGATGAAAATTTAAAGTGCGCAGGAAAATATACATGTAGGGACTATCGATTAGCCAACTTCAAATATCACACCAATATTCCAACGTATTATGCGTCCAATTCGTATTGGTTATAAATTATTTGGTATAGTCGTACAGAGGATTATGTCATACAGAAAATATTTTATTAATTTTAAAAGGATTTGACTTAATAAGCCGTTCACTTATTTCTACAGATTTTTGTTTCAAAAACAACAAAAAGTATTGAATGCGTGTTTTGGTTTCAGTACCATAAATTGAAATTTACAGTGAGAAATACACAAGCGTGAGTCTTTCAGACAATTTTTTTTTAATGTAATACATAGAACCGGAATTGCTCTGTACGTCAACTTACCGTTTAGGTTGCATGTCGCTGTGTTCGCTGCCCAAGACCCTGTTTTCAAACAAAGACTTGCATTAGAACCGCTCAGCGCAAAACCTTCTAGGCACGAATATGTTGCCTGGCAACCGACTGTCGTGCAGTTCGTGTCAACTTGGCCGTTCGGTAGAGAAACTGCTGGACCACAATCTAACATGGTAACGGTAGGTGTAAATCGGTTTGAATACATGCAATCGTACTTGTATTCGTAATGCATTCGAGCAGTAATTAAAGTATTGTTTAAGATTGTTGGCTTAAGCTTGCATGATTAAGATGTGCTGTTCAGTAATCTGTCTTAAGGGAACCTCTTTTTGTATGTGCCTGCAAATAGACAGTAAATTGGAAAACGAAAGGTCCTTCTTCTAAACAGCAAAAGCTAACGTCTGTTTTCTTACCTTTTCATTATTTAGGATTTAATATTATGTGCATTCTAAAGGTTATTTATCTCCATTAAAGTTACTGGAATATCAATTTATTAAAATTGTTACTTAAAACGTTGATCACACTCTACTTTCGCTATTTACTTGTACGTAACCGAACTATTCACATGAGTGTCCTGTAATAAGATCACAAAATTAATGCGCTCTATCGGTTATAACGGCTGCCATGGTTGCGGAAGTGTTATTTCCTGTTGTCGACGCTTCTTTTGAACATTTCAACAAAGAATTACGACAATGTATTATGTGCTTTATTTTAAAGTGTAGTAAGGACAATTGAGAGCATGCATCGTACGATCTACTTTTGACCCTTAGGCGACATTGCACTTAAAATCGTTACTATGAATTGATACGGTGCATCGACAATTGTGCCCTTTTCAGATTGGATTATTTATTGGTATGCATATACGAGAGGTGTTCGGAATGTTTCAGGACAAGTGCCATCATTCATTTAAAGTTTCGTACTTTTCAATTAAATTATCTCAAAACATAGCTTCATGTCTGTTCTATCGCATTAGCAACGTCATTTCGACGTGAGTGGGGCAACTTTGATTGCCTACAACATAATAGTAATGTCGTTTGCATTAAATAGGTTGCACAAAAACTTACATGTTCGATAGTAATAAAATACAACTAAATACTAATAATCGTATACTATCTAATTAGAAGCACGCCACATTAATTTCAAGTTTGACAGGAACATCATGGGGTCATGTGACCCCACAAGCTGGTCTTTACAGTACATCTCTTCAACGAGGTCAAATATAACATACCAGATAAGCCAGCGTATACCAGTACATGTATATCGAATATTTTTTGAAAAACAAACAAACAAACAAACTGACATGACAGGAATTTAATGTCATTCAAACAAAGGTTTCCTTTAAAGTATAATTTATATATATATTCATGTTAAGGTCCGTTTCAGGTAAGTATTTCCAAGCTACAGGTATAATTCTAGGCCATTGATTAGCAACACAAAGTATCAGGAAGCTTTTACACATGACGATATTTACTCTTTTCTATACATTGCAACATGTTGTTGCGACACACTTCACACAAAAATGAATATAAATTAGTAATTCCCATGGTGTAGTAAGACATTACGCGCATTTTATTTTAATATGACTGACACTTCAACTCTTCATATACGCTAACCTGGCGCACACTGGATAAGGGAACTATTCCACCCGTAATGGCCGCAGGTACGATAGGAATCCCCGCCGGTCTGGGCGTATCCCTGTCGACACCAGTACTGAATCTCTGCTCCGTATCTATAGTACAGATCCGGAGTCGCGGATGTCAGGTAGGTGACGTCAAAGTCTAGCCAGCATTCTGATACTAGGATGATATACAAGTGCAATACAATTATTTAAAGCAAGTTTATTGGTGTAGTAGTAATATGTGTGATAAGCTTGAAGTGTGCACGTTTACATTGTATATGTGATTTTAGTATCTACCTTTTCAGTCTTACATAAGCATTCTTGTATGACCAAATGCTTTGAAATCTGCTAATACGCATCTCTTTTTGCTATAAGATCATATAGACTGCATTTAAAATGACCTTCTGCTTGCCAGCTTTATGTTTTTGAATGTCCAGTAATAATGACTAGATCCACAGATCTCGCGGCCAGTAATGTATACGTATCACTTTCGCGGCGACTGGAATTGTAATGTTTTGATCTAAAATAGTGTGTACAGAGGTTTTAAACTCAGCTGTAAGAATCAAATAAAAAGAAACAGTTCGTATTCCTACAGCATATACGTAAATACATATGAGGTGTGTCGTGGGAACCCTGGGCATAATGCATGTGCGTAAAGAGTCGTCCCGGATTAGCCTTTGCAGTCCGCACAGACTAACCCATGACGGCACACTTTAGAAGAGACTTTCTTGAAACAGCAAATACCATAAAAGCGGAAAGTGCCGTCCTGGATTAGCCTGTGCGGACTGCACAGGCTGATCCGGAACGGCACTTTACGCAAATGCATAAAGCCCGGTTTTCCCACGACACGCCTCATATGTTTTAGAATAGTGATTGTAATATATATACCTATTGTACAAGTATGACCCTACCTCTCTGCGGCCGTATCCACAAGACAATGTCCTTATGGACAATGGTCTCGGTCCCTTGGCCCCAATGTTCATCCAGGTAAAATCCCTGGTCGTTGTTTGGCAGCCACACGCGATAAATGTTTGTTCTGAAAAAATGTTTATCCCACGTCTCATGAGTAAAATATTTCCAAGCGTGTATTAAACGTATTAAATTGTGTACTACGACTGATATTTTATTTCATGGAATGTGTGATAAAACAATAATTTTGCACTTCAATTTCAACAGTAAAGTGCCTTTTGGTTGTTTAGTGGACAGTGCGCTTGACCACTTGACCTTTTGACCTTATGGTTAATTGACCATTACCGCTTGACCATATGGTCGATTGACCTATTGACAGCTTTACTACCGGAAACTGCCCGAGTCACGTTAGGGTCATTCAACACAAGGCGCAGACCTTCGTCAAGATACTAGGTAACTTAACAACTGAATTTCTGGTGATAGGTAACCTCCCTCGCCGTCTCGTAATGTTTAAGAATCCTTTAATAGATTCTTGGAACCAAAGGATAAATGGGATCGCCGACAAAATCTAAACATTTGCTCATTGACCATTCATTATTTTTGCGGAAAATTGACATCAAAGGGACAAACTAACAAACGGTTCCAAAAATTAAACCTCCTTGGCGACTGCAACACTTTCCTAACAATCTACGTTACCCATGTGCAAATACAACGCCTCCAAAGTTGTTATCTGTAGTTTTCGGATACAGGACGCTGCCAAAGGTTGTCCAGCAGACGGGAAGGCTGGTTGCCAGGGTAACGGCTGTTGTGTTACTCAAACATACCTGTAGACAAAGTAATCTCAATGATGGCTCAATCGGACTTATCCATATCACACACACACACACCCGCAGACAACGTTACGACAATATGACATTATTTGGAATTATATTACGAGATGGCGTTTCAAAGCCATGGAAGCACTTTGACAATAAACAATACAATAAATACAACGAGAACGATACGAATAAGTCGGCATCAAACTTGGAACCTTACCATTATACACCACTTAGTCAAAGGGGACCCTTATCAAGTACTGCTTATGTGTTTACTGCTTAACCATGATGCAAATATTTATTGAAACAAAATACTAGTAGCTTGTAAAAAGACGACAATTTGATTCCACAATACGTATGAATACACAACGTTTCTTGCCTAAAGATATTCGAACATTCGTTGCCATCCCTGGAATAAACTGGTTCATGTATCTGCATATTGCTTGATCAAGAAGTACAACTGCATTATAAATTGTATAATACGACAATGTTACTATGCAAACAAATTCAACAGTAATTAAAACAACTACCTTGACATCTACGAAATCATCATCCATGTTTATAGCGTTGCCAGGCAACGTGAACTCGTTGTTTTTATTCAGGTTCTCCAAAGAGATTGCCTCCACAGTTATCGCCCCTGACTGGTTGCTGATTAGTTCATACACCTCGACCTTCACCTCCCCCGTATTGCCATGGTGATAGAATGATGACGTCGTAACACCCCACCCGCCCTCCATGTTGCATAGAGATCCTGAGTTTAAAAATCGTTTTAAACTAATATTCTATTTATATTTATATCTGACACCGTACCATAATATAAATAATATATATTTTATGTCAAAACCGTACCATGAAATGTATATTATCTATGCTTGTATACGACATCAGAATATGAATATTATGTATAGGTAAATCAGACAACATGCATCGTACCATAATACAGATTCTATCTACACGTTTATATGATTTTTACCATAATACTGATAGTATCAATATGTACATCCAACATTTTACCATAATATAAATACTACATAGAATCATAATATAAATAATATCTTAATGTATATTCGACATCGTACAATAATATAATACTAGGTACATGTATATCTAACATCGTAACCTAATAATCAATAATATTATTATCTATATTCAACATCGTACCGTAATATAAATACTATCTTTATGAATATCCGACATCGTGCCGTAATGTAAGTATTACCTATATGTACATCCGACATTGTACCATAATATAAATACTATAGTTATGCAGAACCGACGACATAGTACTTTAATATAAATAGTATCTTTATGTATATCCGACATAGTACCATAACATATATAATACTATTTTTATTTATATCCGACATCGTACCATAATATAAATACTATCTTTATGTATATCCGACATCACGCCATAACTTAAATACTATCTTAGGTATATGCGACATAGCACCATAATATAAATAATATATATACGAATATCCGACATCGTGCCATAATATAAATACTATCGTTATGTAGAAATCTATATCCGACATCGTGTCATAATATAAATACTATCTTATGTATATCCGACATAGTACAATAATATAAATATTAGCTATATGTACATCAGACATCGTACGTACATAATATAAATAGATCTACTATCTTTATGTATATCCGACATCGTGTCATAATATAAATACTATATCTTATATATATCCGGCATCGTACCCTAATATAAATATTTATATATGTACATCCGACATTGTACTATTATACAAATAGATTCTACTATCTTTACTGCAGTATGCATAACCGACATAGTACCATAGTATAAACAAGAGATGTTTGTAAAACATGTATGCCCCCTAACTTGCAGCCAAGTTGTGAATATGTGCAAATTGTTAAGAATTTTTTTAAATATGCAATCCCAAGCGAGGTCTCGATATATGGTATCTATGTATGAAGTTTCATTAAAATATCTCGATGCGTTATCAAGTTATTGAGCGGAAACCGTTTTTCTATTTTTAGTAATGGCGACCTTGACCTTGACCCCACCACCCCATATGAAATCCCAAGAGAGGTCTCAATATAAGGTTTCTATGAATGAAGTTTCATTAAAATATCTCGACGCGTTCTCAAGTTATTGAGCGGAAACCGTTTTTCTATGTTTAGCAACGGTGACCTTGACCTTGACCCCACTCACCTCATATGCAATCCCAAACGAGGTTTCAATATAAGGTATCTATGTATGAAGTTTCATTAAAATATCTCTATGCGTTCTCAAGTTATTGAGAGGAAACCGTTTTTCTATTTTTAGTAATGGTGACCTTGACCTTGACCCCAGCCGTCCCATATGCAATTCCAAGCGAGGTCTCTATATAAGGTACCTATGTACAAAGTTTCATTAAAATATCTCGATGCGTTCTCAAGTTATTGAATGGAAACCGTTTTTCTATTTTTAGCAACGGTGATCTTGACCTTTGACCTGTTGACCTCAAAATGTATAGGCGTCTTCCTTTCCTCCCAAGTAACCAGCATACCAACTTTCATGATCGTAGGTCAAAGTGTTCTCTAGATATCGTGCGGAAACGAAATGGTGCACGGACAGACCGACCATCGGACCGACCGACCGACCGACGGACAGGTGCAAAGCAAGGTACCCCCACTTCTTCGAAGGGGGGCATAATAATATCTACATGTATATCCGACATCATACCGTATCCAGAGGTTCGCAATTTTGTTACCGCTGGCACGAACACTTCAACCCGTTGATAGTTGAGGAGGAACACTGTGCCGCCCCACACCCCGCCAGCTTTGATGTACGCCATAGAGGAACCTTGCAGAGGTACAACAGTCATTAAAAGCAACAGAGATATTAATTATGAAACAAATTATTCCGGACAAAATCCATCCATGAAATAATCACCCCCTTTTCCGCTCGCAATTTTACATAAACTGGCATCATACAAATAGTTATCAACATAGCTACGTGACATCATGTTAAGAATATAACTTATGTCTCAACTAGCTGACAAAATATCTGGTATTGTAAAGTGTAACAATGCACAACAGAGAATAACCTAGGCGTACTGCATTACAACTGAAAACAGGCCAATACGAAGGGGTCACGTGATTACTTTTAGGTAAGTGACGTCATACCTTGCGCGTCACAGACCATGCCGTGTAGAGGGCCGTTGTCGACCACTCGCACCCTGGCGACCACGTACTTTGTGTGTAGGTCGCTAGACAAGTGGGTGTCTACCACACGCTTCGTTAGGGACGCTGGCATAGAAGAAAAATAATTTTGTTTTGAACAATAAGTATAAGCCCATGAGTTCAAACAGTTCTACAACAATAATGCGTCAGGGACGCTGCCAGGATAGAAGAAGAAGAAGAAGAAGAAGAAGGAGCCCGTGAAATGAAACTGTTATAAAAAAAACAAGTATGAACAATTGAACATGCATCGTTATCCTTGTCGCATAAATTCATCAAATGAAAAATATAGTGCGAGTATACAAATTTCAAACAATCATGAACTCTTTTAAGTTGGAGGAAAGAAAGTTATATTATAAATACAAATAAATAGTAAAGTACGTACATTCGTTTAAGTGTTGAATCATAATTATAATTGAAAAAAAAACGCTAAATCGAAGATAATTTCGATTCTAAAATGATCTGACAAATAAATGTTTGCAATTACAATATGATTAACTTTACTTTGCACCGACAATCTTCCCGCGAGCGTCAACGCAGTTACAAGTGACATCATTCATTGATACAAATCATAATGACGTCACTTTCATTGATAAAAGCTGAACGAATGACGTAAGAATCGGAACTACTTTTTGGCGTTGTTTATTTGGATTTTTACAACGGTAATTTTGTTTTTTGTTTATAGAACAATCTGGGCGTGTCATGTTACAATGGACCTTAAAACATGCATATGCAGCGCAATATGATATTATTCATTATTATAGATTCATGACAATTCAAGCATACTACGTACTCGTAAATTCTTTAGAAGGTCAAATGATTAATAATGATTATGAATTGCATGCGGCAGCATTTGCTAACAATCCCTAACCCGTTGTTCACAGAATCTTCATGGTTTGTATATTTTTAAACGATGGGATAAACAACATTTACTTCTTTCCAAAATTAAAATGGACCCCTTCTATTATGACGAGTGTATTTTCAAATTAGCCGATAACATATTTGGATCTATTCATTCGGGCCTACTCGCGGGAAATGTTCACAACATTGTTGGATATTGAGAAGGTCAACAGTTGGGTTAGACAGCTACGCCGACAAAAGTAAACACAACAACGCAAGGATTTTACGGTGTCCACGTTGTTTTCTTCGTCTTGTCCACTTTTTGTTTTAATTTACACCATGTGATCTGACTGTAACCACGTGGAACTGTGTGCCGACAGGGCTTTGATTCATGCTCGGAACCAGTAAAATCACAGTGTGGAGGTTGCATGAAATGTATACGTACTGTTCACAACGCTGATGGGTAGCCAGGAGGATTCAAATACGGGACCGGGCAGGTCGCTGGGTCGCCACGCCCGCACTCTAACCAGCACGGCGTCATTTTCCTGGTTCCTCTGGTTCCAGTTATCCCCTAGAATATTGTTAAGATTGTAGTACTGCATTTTATTAAAAGGGATGTATCGACGGTAGACCAACAATAAAATTAACACAAATAAAATGCATTTTCCGAGAATTAAGATGAGCTTGTTCTATATATATACAGTGGTCATCGATGACACTTTCGCGGGCGCGGGCAAATTTGCAATAGTAGAAAAAAAGAGAAAAATCGATCTGAATGAAATGTATTTTTAGTACCGTTACGCGCATGCACAACATTGATAAACGTGGTGTGGCGTAGGGAAGTTTTTATTGAAGCGCGCGCTTTTGTTATCGTGAGTTCGAATCCGAGTGGAGCCGTGTAACCCATTTATTTATTTTATTTTATTTGTCTTTGTGTATATTTAATTCTTAAGGATTCCACTAATATAGAATTACTACAAGACATATATTTAAAAAAAAATGTGTTAATATTTGTCTATATTTATGTGAAATACCCTTTTTAAGTGACACATAGTACAAAGATACTCTGATTTGCAGAGTGAATGGTAATAACAATTAGGAATACTCGCATATTATCTTATGAAATGCACGGTGTCAGCTTTATCGTCGTTTTTCTTGTTACAATTGTCCCCTCGTAAAATCACGCGCTATTATGATGTGCGGGAATAAATATATACCTTGATTTCCAATAAAAGGTCCATATATTATGGTATACGAGAAATTTTGTTTTGCTTAAGGTCCAATGGCATTCATTGTTGTTGGACATGCCGAAAAAAAAGATATTACTTCTTCAGTATTTATACTACAACGCAAAACTAAGTCGCTTCCATGAGTAACTAAGACGTGTCTAATTACATCAAACAATTCGCAAGTATTCCACCCATAGTATAGATCAAATGCGCTTGGTTGTTTAACAAATAAAACATATTCTACCCCCTATATTGTTTAAATACACAAGGTAGCTCACTCGCCATTTTCTATCGTAAAGGAATTCAATTTAGCTAAAAGTACCCGGCCTAAATGCAAGTGCTGTCATGACTTTTTTTTTTATCGGGAACCAAACCCGGGAATTTAACTTCCGTTACGATAGATAATGGCGAGTGAGCTACCTTGTGAATTATAATTTATATTTATAGATTAGCATTTTTTGTTTGTTAACTAACCAAGCGCCTATGTTATATATTTATTTCGTTGGAAATAAGTTTGTTTGGTTGGATTTATGCTGTGACAGCTTGTGCCGGAGTGTGTTTCAGTGAGTGTAGTCTAACATGAATACGAAATTACGTCTCGAATTCTTTACCTGTACTCATGGCTTTAAAATGAATGTTCAGACTGACGTCAGGGCACTTAACCAGCACCGACGTCTCGTTATACGAGTACACGACGCCACCGACGTCACTTGTGACGTCATATGACGACTGGGCGGAGCCAAGGCCGTAAAAGAGCAGCCCTTGATTGTAACCGGCAGGATCAATCTAATCAAAATATGTCATAAATCAATAAGAACCAATTGCAAATGATTTCAAATGCATACGTGCCTTAGTTGGGTAACTAGCATTATGCAATATGATGGCCATATGAAACTGTGATATGTTGCTCTTGTCATAATGATTATTATAAATGAGGCACGTCGTGAGAAAACCGGGCTTGATGCATGTGCGTAAAGTGTCATCCCGGATTAGCCTGTGCAGTCCGCACATGCTAGTCCAGGGCAGCACTTTCCGCCTACAGAAGATTTATGTTTAGAAGAGACTTTATTGAAACAGAAAATACCATAAAAGCGAAAAGTGCCGTCCTGGATTAGCCTGTGCTTACTGCACAGGCTAATCCGTGACGACACTTTACGCGCATACTTTAAGCCCGGTTTTTCTCACGACACGCCTCAAATAATTTATTTATTATAGGTCATCTTTCTTTTAAATTGAATTATTATTACACACTACACTAGGCTTTACTCACTTGAACGTCAACTTTGGCTGGTAACTCGTGGAAATCGTGGTGAAAGAGTTGTTCATGACGCCCTGCATTGAGGACTGAAAACTCCACCCATTCACTGATGAAACTGGGCGGGGCCAGGCACCTCAGTGCGGGGAGGGCTGGATAAAGATTGATAATGTGTGGGTTTGTGTGCGTGTGTGCGTTTTGGGATACTCTCCCATATCGACCCTTGAAAGTCGGATGTGTCATGAGCATATGTGCAAGAAGGCTGAAGGCACCTCTGGCTTTCAAGGGTCGATATGGCCATCGCCCCGAGAAGACTTGTTAGTTGGGTTACGAGGCACTGTGCAAGATACATGAGACGCCCCGTTCCAGAAGCGACCTTAAGTCTTTAAGTGTCCAGTGTGAAGCACCTATATAATATATGCGAAAGACGAGTTAGTATAAATCCAACAAATCCGCTTTAAATAAAAAATATTTTGTAAATAATGACGTTCCGATTTCATACATGGATGAAGTTCTAGACTGTTGGCGGAAGCCAACGGTGCTTTGAGAGGGTAATTTCAGAACAGCTATCGAGGGAACTACTTCTTTTATTTGCAGACAACTAGTCAGTAAATCAAAACCTGATCTGGTCCTTCTTCAAAAGAGCGAACGTTCCCCCTGTTTTATTATCTTTTAATTATTTAAGATAATGTATGTCATATGTGTTATAAAGTGTATATCATGTGATTTATCACTATTACATTTCCAAAAAAAATCAATTTAATTAAAAATGTTACTTCAAACTAATGCATCCCCTACTTAAGCTATTTACTGGTGTGTAACCGAAATATTCACTGACTTTCCTGGAATAAGACCACTAAAATAATGCGATACATTTTAATTTGTTTCACTCAATTCAATGTTCAATATCAGATTAAAAAACACAGAGCAATATCTCTAAAAAGCTAAATGTCGATTTAACACTTTGATATGCTTACAAAATGTATAATAAGCATTAAATTTACCTGTCACAATCAGCCAACATATATACCTCAAACTGCAAACTGTCATACTAGTTTAAAAGAACATGCGCGTGCATCTTTTTACTATATTTATAATCGAAATAGTGGACACATTCGCACCACAATGATGCATGCATTAACTGTGATATTTGGACAGTTGCATATATCAAGTGCCTTTAAAGCTGCTCTTCAATAACACAAATAATAATAAGTGCCTTTAAAGCTGCTCCTCAATAACACAAATAATAATATTTAGTACCAAGAGGTTTAAGGAATTAAATATTTCATTTCATCGTATTTTGTTATCTACTTATTAGGCAATATACCTTTCTTGGGATTTATTTGAGGTGGTGGTGGTGTAAGTGGTGTAGTAGTAGTAGCAGAAGATGCAGCCGAAGAAGTAGTGTTAGTAGTTGTAGTAGTAGTGGTGCTATCAGTGGTAGTAGTAGTAGCAGAAGAAGGAGCAGTAGTAGTTGTAGTAGTAGTGGTGCTGGGGGTAGTGGTAGTGGTAGTATTAGTAGTAGTTGTGGTGGGTGTGGTAGTAAAAGCAGCAGCAGCAGTAGTAGTAGTAGTAGTAGTAGTAGTAGTTGTTGTTGTTGTACTAGTAATAGTAGTAGTAGTAGTAAAAGTAGTAGTAATGTAGTCGTAGAAGTAGTAGTAGTAGTAGTAGTAGTAGTAGTAGTAGTAGTAGTAGTAGTAGTAGTAGTAGTAGTAGTAGTAGTAGTAGTAGTAGTACTAGTAGTAGTTGTTGTAGTTGTAGTTGTAGTAGTAGTAGTAGTAGTTGTAGTAGTAGTAGTATTAGGAGTAGTAGTAGAAGCAATATTAGTAGTAGTAATGTAGTCGTAGAAATAGGAGTTAGGAGTAGAAGAAGGACTAGTAGTAGTAGTAGTAGTAGTAGTAGTAGTAGTAATAGTGTAGTAGTAGTAGTAGTAGTAGTACTAGTAGTAAGAGTAATAGTAGTAGTAGTAGTAGTAGTAGTAGTAGTAGTAGTAGTAGTAGTTGTTGTTGTTGTTGTTATTGTTTTGTTGTTATTGTTGTTGTAGAAGTAGTAGTAGTAGTAGTAGTAGTAGTAAGAGTAGTAAGAGTAATAGTAGTAGAAGTAGTAGTAGTAGTAGTAGTAGTAGTAGTAGTAGTAGTAGTAGTTGTTGTTGTTGTTATTGTTTTGTTGTTATTGTTGTTGTAGAAGTAGTAGTAGTAGTAGTAGTAGTTGATGTAGAAGCAGCAGCAGCAGCAGGCAGCAGCAACACCAGTGTAGTGGTAGGAGTAGTAGTAATAGTAGTATAGTAGCAGTAATAGTAGTAGTACTTGGCAGCAGTAGCAGTAATAGTAGTAGTACTTAGCAGCAGTAGCAGTAATAGTAGTAGTACTTAGCAGCAGTAGCAGTAATAGTAGTAGTACTTAGCAGCAGTAGCAGCAATAGTAGTAGTACTTGGCAGCAGTAGCAGTAATAGTAGTAGTACTTAGCAGCAGTAGCAGTAATAGTAGTCGTACTTCGCAGCAGTAGCAGTAATAGTAGTAGTACTTAGCAGCAGTAGCAGTAATAGTAGTAGTACTTAGCAGCAGTAGCAGTAATAGTAGTAGTACTTAGCAGCAGTAGCAGTAATAGTAGTAGTAAGACACAGGTGCTTTAAAAAATCAAGCGACATTAATCGTCAAGTGACCCTGTGACGTCATTTCCGACCGTGCACCGTACGTTATTTGTTTAATAGATGTATATTTGTTTGACATCTTTGTTCACGGGCGATATGTATTTGTGACACTTTGTAACGATGTTTGCACATACAACGTTTCCAATAACTCCATAACAGAAATGGAACAACTGACAAACGCTGTTGCTGAACGTTTCAATAAAGCCATTAAACGCATAAAACCTGTTTACATTACGGTATGGACATTCCAGGACCAAAACTCGTACTCGGAAATGTTTTGTTTGAGACGCTTCAACTGGGCGAGACTGCTGAAATAGTTTATACAAATAGTTAAAAAAATTATTGATTTTAGTTTAAAAAAAATGGAACACAGATACTTATATAAGAAATGCAAGTAGAGCTTGCCTTGATATTGTATACATCACTGTCAGAGTGCTTGATGTTAAAGACCGCACAATGTTCACGTTAACAAATAACAGATATAACACATACCTTTTTAATATTCTGGACCATTAATAAGGTTTCCCACTTGATTTATATAACATAATACGAACGTCAACATCGACAAAAACTACTTATTTATCGAAAACATTTTCTGTCGATACAGCAAAGTCTACATTCGATATTTTAAAAATTGGATAATAAGAACTGCGCATGCGCAAACAATCGGGCTGACTCATCGAGGCGCTGTATATTCAACTGTTATATTTTTTTACTGCCCAGTAAACTAATATTTAGTTTAAAATTTCTCTCTTAATACACATTTCTGGACATAAGTTTTTCTCAACACTTATTATAATTTTATTCAAAAAGAAGTTTAAGAATGGGTTGAGCGCTGCGAAGCGAGCCCGTTTTTAGCCAATACCAGTTTACTTAACATATTCTAACTATTTCATACAACGTGCCAAGATTACTAGTTGATTTATTGACGCAATATATAGTATTTTTCTTAACAGTTTCCCATATTTCGGATGAACAATTTTATATGGATTCGACTGTAATATTTAACAGTTTTAGATTGCTTTTAGTGTAAATTCATAAAAACTAAGAATAGTAGATGCATTGATTTCGAAGCGTGTTCTGCTATAAACTTGTGTTCTATTACAAATATACGTCAAGATAAGAAGTTACAAATTCAAGTTGTATAAGAAGATATCAATTTTCGCGTAACGTGTCGCTTTTTCTAAGTTTAAAACGTTTTTTTTAGCTGTATTTACTTTTAATTTCCACGTGTTAAAGAATGCCTCTATGTCTGCAAACATGGCTTTTTGCGCTGTTAGAGAGGTTGCAAAATGAATCTGGTCGTATAAGAAATAATGTGCAATGTGCAATGTTAGAAAAAATTCATGTGAATACTTTATTTTCTATTTCAGACCAGAAGAGGAAATATATAAATACAAAGATATGATTATAATCAGTGTTATTTTATCAATAACAAGTGTAAATTACAATAGGATAATGTAACTTTTCAACAGAACAGGACAGACATTCAATACAGTTTTATAGAGTTTTATCAGAATTAACAATATTAATAACAAAGCATTAGCAGACAGCAATTGGGAATATAAATAAGCACTGTAGAACCATATTTTTCACTGGTGTAAAAAAATAGCATCTCATTCTTAACACGTTGCAATCTCATTCTACACATTTTCCGTGAAATTTGTGATCGAGTCCAGTTTGTAATGCTCTCAAATAATATTCTTCAGACATGAAAAGAAATTTAAAAAAAGTGAATTTGTTACATCATAATACCATTTTTCACACTGTATGTGCCCGAAAAAAACGAGGTGATTTACGGTACGGTACGGTATTCATGGTATGGTACGATGTATGGTACGGCACGGTACCAGGCGGTTAAGTACGGTACGGTTTGGTTTGGTAAGGCATGGCATGGCATGTATGATATGGTTTGTAATGCTATCTTATGGAAAGGTACGGTACGGTTTGAAACGGTACGATAAGGTACGCTACTATACGATACGGGAGGTACGGTACCCTACGCTAGTGTACTGTCTAAACGTACGTACCATCATGTGCGGAGGTTCAGTTAAGATCATTTTATTACCGTCCTAGTTCGGGCGGACATATGCATGGTTATTTTGGTTTTAATAATCCAAACTATGATGTTTATTTGTACATACGTTCGGATGAGTGCATTGGTTAATATCCCAATAAAAAGGTGTACGTTCGTATGGACGCGAGTATGCGAGTATACCTAACGATAAAGCGCATGCATACATTAGTGGCTCCTAAATAGTCCTTAGTTTCTAATTGTGATGAAAATACTGATGACGTATACTATAATGATAATAATAGAGATGACGAGGATAATTATGATGACGACGATGACGATGACGATGACGACGATGGCGACGACGACGACGATGATGATGATTATTATTATTATTATTATTATTATTACTTTATAATTATGCTCCAAATAATGATTTCATCGATTGTCGAGATACAATTTCACCATAAAATATGTGAAAACCCGTACGCAGACCCCCTTTTGGCCAATCATGCACATTCTTCACACTTATAAATGTGACAAATGAGATCCTATTCTTCACAGGCGTATGAAAAATATGACTTGGGAAAATATGATCCTACAAAGCACAATACATATAGAGGATAATTGTTCGTCTCGGTAGAATATTGACTTATATTTCCATGATCACGAGTGAATCAAACGTCGATATTCTACCGAAACCTTCAAATTATCTTTTTAATTTATGCTTTTTACGCCGTTTTGTTACATTTTATGTGCTATCTAAATGCGTTTAATTTGAATAAATCGCGGGAATTTTGAGCCGGGCATCGTTGACGGTCCGTTTCATTTATTGTATTAAGTCGGACACCAGTGTGAAACAGTGAACATTACCAGCGTGATAATGTTCACTGTTTCAAACAGTGAATTACCAATTTTATTTCACTGATATTTCCCGGAAAGCATAAAATAAATATATGCAATCAGCATAAAATAACAGTTGTACATATTAAACACAATGCGTTCATGATTCTAAGCAGTATTTAGTAATGTCCAAAGCATCTTCATTATTAGCCGAATTATCGAATCTCCAGAAAGGAGGGTCCTGTTTCCGGGCTATCATGTACAGGCCTCCGCTGGCGAGGCTGATGACGCCGTCTACCACACACAGACCGACGCCCGCGTGTTCGTGGTAGTCACTTCCGGCCGCCGACTGGATGTTCCGCGTGTCTCTGCTTGTGGCGAACAGTATACACCCTACCTGCGCCAAGATTCCTGAATACATAGCGGGGACGTGGCTTGGGTATAAACATGTATAGGCACGATAGGCATTTGATATTTGAAAAACAACATATACGGATAAGAAAATCACAACCATTCTGTTTATCTTCGTCATTTATATAAAATTATAATCATAAGCCATATATAACTTGTAATAGAGGTACTTTCAGAAATATGTCATGTTGTTACACAATAATATCCTTTACTTTATGAAACACAGACGAGTTGATGCACTTTACTCCGGAGGGTTTGGTGTACAGGCTGTTATGAAAACACGTTTTACTTGCCATGATACACGTTACTCCGGAGAGTTTGGTGTACATGATGATATGAAAATCACATACGAGTTACTTGCTATGATACACTTTACCCCGGAGGGTTTGGTGTACAGGATGTTATGAAAAATACAGACGAGTTACCTACTATGATACACTTTACACCGGAGAGTTTGGTGTACAGGATGATATGAAAAACACAGACGAGTTACCTGCTATGATGCACTTTACACCGGAGAGTTTGGTGTACAGGATGTTATGAAAAAGACAGTCGAGTTACCTGCTACGATATACTTTACATCGGAGGGTTTGGTGTACAGGATGTTATGAAAAAGACAGACGAGTTACCTGCTATGATACACTTTACACCGGAGAGTTTGGTGTACAGGATGATATGAAAAACACAGATGAGTTACCTGCTATGATACACTTTACACCGGAGGGTTTGGTGTACAGGCTGATATGAAAAACACAGATGAGTTACCTGCTATGATACACTTACACCGGAGAGTTTGGTGTACACGATGATATGAAAAACACAGATGAGTTACCTGCTATGATGCACTTTACACCGGAGGGTTTGGTGCGAGCTTATGCAACTTACATTTTTACAATGAAACAAATGTTTATGCCAGTATTTGATCGTGTTCTAAACAAATAGTGATGGTTTTACGCATGTTTTTACCGTTTATGCATAACTACAAAACACGCACATTTTTATGCCCATCTGGAGTTCAGTACCTTTAAATTGATTAACACTGATAACACCTTTAGTTTGAAACTATATTCCTTATCATATGAATACAACACTAAGAAAACATCGATAACAGCATTTTACATGCATTACAATTCGGGTTCTGTATTCATGAAATGGTTTGACAGTTAAAGGGGCGTGTCGACGGTAGGTCGAGAACAACGTTTTTGCGAAAAAAGACTTGTTAAATAGGATAGGCTTCTTTATATAAACAGTTGAGAAATGTATATAATTTTAATATATTTCCAGTGGTCATCGATGACACTTTCGCGGGCGTTGGGATGTTGTCTTTGAAGTTTGCGATTGTGTATTCGTGAGTTAATCTTACGGGAACCGTGTATCCCAAAAATGTGTTGGCATTGTATGTATTTTTCCTAACGTTTCCACAATATACTAGTAACATAATTGCTTCAAGAAAAATATATTTGCGTGGGAACGTGTATTGTTTTAATATGTGTCTAATATGCCCCTTTAATGCTCTTAGAAGGGTAACCATGGTATATTCGTAGGTTATCACTTCTTAAAGTTATTACAATCGAAACTCGTCAATATCATATCTTAGTCGACTAACTGTATGTGATATGCAACTAATAAATATATTCTTTATCAAGTTTTGTACGTGTATTGTGATTAATTCTGGGCTAAGTGTGCGGTTTAGCATGCCTTTAACCTAGTTTCAACCCTTAATGCTTTGCATTGACCGTTCCAAGGCGGTGACCCAGTTTTATTTTATTTGAGGGGGTAATTTCCAAAACAGGTATAGCGGAAAACTACTTCTTTTCGTTGCAGGCTATTAGTCAGTAAATCGAAACCCGAAAGGGTCCTTCTTCTTTAAAACAGCACAATTGCACACCAGTTTTCTTTCATTTTAAGTATTCAATATAATGTATGTAATATGTATTATAATGCGTAAATCATGTGATTTTTTACAATTACAGTTGGTAAACAAGGTCAATTTATACAAAATGTAACTTTAAACTAATGACACCCCTACTTTTGCTATTTACTTGTGTGTAACCGAAATATTCACCGGAGTGTCCTGGAATAAGACCACCAAATGAATGCGCTACATCGGTTATTTTTTACTCGTTGCGAAAGTGTATTTTCTTGTTAACAATTCTCATTCTGAATATTTTGACAATAACTTACTGCAATTTATTAATTTTAAACTGTACTATGGAAAATCGAGAGCTTGCATTGTATGATCTATTTTGCTCAGTAGGCTACGAACAAGATCTATAAATAAACATGTTTATTTATAGATCTTTGGCTACGAAGCACTAACAATCGGTGCTCATAACTACTACGCTTCATCGGTTATTCTGGCCCGTTGCAGATTGACTTGTTAACTGGCATGTTTATAATTCCGCTTGCATCGTTTGCATAAATTTATTAGCTTGAACAAAATATTTTTTCGTTATTTTTTACACATTAATTTTCATTCCGATGTCGTATACTATTGAATAAGAAGCCACATTAAAAAGTTCAAAGGTGGGAAATTGAACTTCATTCAAACACATGTTTCCTTGTTAGCAAAAATGCACTCATAATTCACATGCTTTTAGTTTAGAGGGTAATTTCCAAAACAGGTATAAAGAAAAATACTTCTTTTCGTTGCAGGCTATTAGTCAGTAAATCGAAACCAGAAAGGGTCCTTTTTTAAAACAGCAAGATTTCACACCCATTTTCTTACATTTTTATTATTTAAGATAATGTATGTAATATGTATTATAATGTGTATATCATGTGATTTATTGCAATTACAGTTTGTAAAAAGGTTAATTTATTTAAAAAAATAAATGTAAACTAATGACACCCCTACTTTTGCTATTTACTTGCATGTAACCGAAATATTTACCGGAGTGTCCAGGAATAAGACCACCGAATTAATGCGCTACTTCGGTTATTTTCAATCTCTGGTGTATTTTCCAGGGTATCTGTTTTTTAAACTTTGTATAGTGATTCACGCCAACGTCATTTTAATGTCAATGACGTTACCTACGATCGGCCTTGTGCAGGTCGGCGCGGCCACGCGGGTTCTAAAAGACCACGGTGTACCATGTAGGTTCTAACATAAAACTATTCTTTAAAACGCTAAGCTATTTATTAAGCTATATGTTAACAAATATGGTACACTTAACTTTTATGTACAAAAATAATATATAACAAAATTTGGTTTTCAACACCAACAGTTTTTATGGGAAAATGTTTGTCGAAAATATGCGCATTCGCTCTTTTAACGTGTATGCGGTGTTTCGCAATGATATGTGTATCTTGAACATAAGCTGCAGAAAAAAGCGTTTGTTTTCACAAAACTGGCGGAATATTACGGCGAAGTCCCAATTTAGACTGTTTTGTTACCTTCCATTGTTTTAAAACACTTGTAAATTGATGCATTGATACACCATCTTCATAACCAGACCCATTACACTGCAGCACACATCAGTTAAACACCATAACTACCCTGTTATCAAAACAACAACAGACTGGACTCGTGTATTTCAACTGTAAATAAACCAACTGTTAGAGTTTCTTGGGCAGCGTGTTTACCTAGATAAGATCACTTGACTTTCTTTGCTGATATGGTCTATACATATCTGGTCCATTAAGAACCTCTGTTGCATACTGGAGTCTGCAATGATTAATCGCCCATGCTCTAGAGCGTGACACTCTATGTATCCTAAACATTCCCTTATGATTGACAGACAGTCGGGGCATTTTTTATTTATTCCCTTTTGATTCCGACAGTGTATACCCTATATAATCATATCTAGACATTCCCAAATTCATTGACTGTATGGGCATTCCCTATTTATTTCCTAATGAATAAAAGACAGTGTGAGCATTTCCTATATAGCCCTAGACATTCTAGGCGAATGATGACAGCACCGTTTAGCACCGGTCTAGACCATAACATGATTTAATCTCTGGTGTATTTTCCAGGGTATCTGTTTTTTAAACTTTGTATAGTGATTCACGCCAACGTCATTTTAATGTCAATGACGGTACCTACGATCGATCGGCCTTGTGCAGGTCGGCGCGGCCACGCGGGTCCTAAAAGACCACTGTGTACCATGTAGGTTCTAACATAAAACTATTCTTTAAAACGGTAAGCTATTTATTAAGCTATATGTTAACAAATATGGTACACTTAACTTTTATGTACAAAAATAATATATAACAAAATTTGGTTTTCAACACCAACAGTTTTTATGGGAAAATGTTTGTCGAAAATATGCGCATTCGCTCTTTTAACGTGTATGCGGTGTTTCGCAATGATATGTGTATCTTGAACATAAGCTGCAGAAAAAAGCGTTTGTTTTCACAAAACTGGCGGAATATTACGGCGAAGTCCCAATTTAGACTGTTTTGTTACCTTCCATTGTTTTAAAACACTTGTAAATTGATGCATTGATATACCATCTTCATAACCAGACCCCTTACACTGCAGCACACATCAGTTAAACACCATAACTACCCTGTTATTAAAACAACTACAGACCGGACTCGTGTATTTCAACTGTAAATAAACCAACTGTTCGAGTTTCATGGGCAGCGTGTTTACCTAGATAAGATCACTTGACTTTCTTTGCTGATATGGTCTATACATATCTGGTCCATTAAGAACCTCTGTTGCATACTGGAGTCTGCAATGATTAATCACCCATGCTCTAGAGCGTGACACTCTATGTATCCTAAACATTCCCTTATGATTGACAGACAGTCTGGGCATTTTTATTTATTCCCTTATGATTCAGACAGTGTATTCCCTATACAATCATATCTAGACATTCCCAAATTCATTGACTGTATGGGCATTCCCTATTTATTTCCTAATGAATAAAAGACAGTGTGGGCATTTCCTATATAGCCCTAGACATTCTAGGCGCTTGATGACAGCACCGTTTAGCACCGGTCTAGACCATAACATGATTTAATCTCTGTATTTTTTTTCCAGGGTATCTGTTTTTTAAACTTTGTATAGTGATTCACGCCAACGTCATTTTAATGTCAATGACGGTACCTACGATCGGCCTTGTGCAGGTCGGCGCGGCCACGCGGGTCCTAAAAGACCACTGTGTACCATGTAGATTCTAACATAAAACTATTCTTTAAAACGCTAAGCTATTTATTAAGCTATATGTTAACAAATATGGTACACTTAACTTTTATGTACAAAAATAATATATACCAAAATTTGGTTTTCAACACCAACAGTTTTTATGGGAAAATGTTTGTCGAAAATATGCGCATTCGCTCTTTTAACGTGTATGCGGTGTTTCGCAATGATATGTGTATCTTGAACATAAGCTGCAGAAAAAAGCGTTTGTTTTCACAAAACTGGCGGAATATTACGGCGAAGTCCCAATTTAGACTGTTTTGTTACCTTCCATTGTTTTAAAACACTTGTAAATTGATGCATTGATACACCATCTTCATAACCAGACCCCTTACACTGCAGCACACATCAGTTAAACACCATAACTACCCTGTTATCAAAACAACAACAGACTGGACTCGTGTATTTCAACTGTAAATAAACCAACTGTTAGAGTTTCTTGGGCAGCGTGTTTACCTAGATAAGATCACGTGACTTTCTTTGCTGATATGGTCTATACATATCTGGTCCATTAAGAACCTCTGTTGCATACTGGAGTCTGCAATGATTAATCACCCATGCTCTAGAGCGTGACACTCTATGTATCCTAAACATTCCCTTATGATTGACAGACAGTCTGGGCATTTTTTATTTATTCCCTTATGATTCAGACAGTGTATTCCCTATATAATCATATTTAGACATTCCCAAATTCATTGACTGTATGGGCATTCCCTATTTATTTCTTAATGAATCAAAGACAGTGTGGGCATTTCCTATATAGCCCTAGACATTTAGGCGCTTGATGACAGCACCGTTTAGCACCGGTTTAGACCATAACATGATTTAATCTCTGGTGTATTTTCCAGGGTATCTGTTTTTTAAACTTTGTATAGTGATTCACGCCAACGTCATTTTAATGTCAATGACGTTACATATGATCGGCCTTGTGCAGGTCGGCGCGGCCACGCGGGTCCTAAACACTGTGTATGTTCTAACATAAAACTATGCTTTAAAACGCTAAGCTATTTATTAAGCTATATGTTAACAAATATGATACACTTAAATTTTATGTACAAAAATAATATATAGATATACAATAGAGCGTCCGTATGTACAATGTTTCCCACATCCTTCGTACCGTATGTCATCCGGAACATGAACTTTATGTCATAAGTTCCAAGTACAAGTGTAAGTCGCGCTGAATTCTCCGTTACCACGAAAATCCAACAAATTATTTTGTTGCTTCCTTTGAAAAGCAGTCTGTAACGCACTCGTCCCAGTCTGGCCAGTACGCATTGCGCATGCGCTCAACGTAGCCTTTCAAATTCGGCAAGGACTCTGAAATAAATCACTTTCTAACATGACACTCGCTAATTTCTCTAAAGACAAAGAACAAAATTATCGTTGTTAAACTACCCATAAATAACGCAAAAAGAAGTTCAGATTCGGAGCGGGGCAAGTAAAAAGTAGTTCCAATTACAGTTACAAAAATATATGTCAAATCATGTTAGAATCGAAATAATGTTCGCATTATCGTTGTTTATCGGCCATTGAACAACTCTTTGTCGTTCTGATGCGTGCATATTAAACAACTCGGGCTAACGCCCTCGTAGTTTAATTCGTATACGCATCAGAACTCCAAATCGTTGTTTATTGGCCGATAAACAACGATAAATCGAAAATTATTTATTAAATATTATACGAATTAAAGACGGCGCAAATAATTCCGCGAAAGCAAATGTGCGAAATTTTAACCCCGCGAATGTGATTTTACAGTAGATGTCTCGAAGATCGTTTTTTACAGTAACTGTCTCAAAGATCTTTTTACAGTAAATGTCTCGAAGATATTAAGTCGGACTGCCCTAAAATGTCTATTACAACCTATTAATACTTTCTACTTAGGTTTTACATCAATCATCGCGGATCTACAAGATCGCGAAGTGAATGTTTTGTGGTGTCGTGTGGTTTGATGCTTGTAGTGTAGTGAGATGTATGGAAGGGTATGTCCGCCAGTATATTCATGCTTCTAAATGACAATTACATGTTGCTAAATTACAATTGCATGCTGCTAAATTATAATTGCATGTTCCTAATGACAATTACATGTTGCTAAATGATAATTGCTTATTGCACTGTGTTATTCGTTACTAATTAACTGCAACTTCCATGCGTCCTAGTGCTTCATTCTATCGGTTAATTAAATTAAATCACATATTCTTGCGTGTTAATAAAAAAATCAATACAGAACAGTTCTTTTAATTCTTCTGGTGCGCGATCCTAATGTGAAAACTTTCAGTGCAATAAGTAGAGTGCGTATATATTACAACTAAATTCCAATATACCGCACGCTACTTATTGCATGGTAATCTTGCATATTAGGCTCCGCCCACCAGTCAGCGTGCTGATATCACAGTTATTGAATACCGAAAAGCAAAGAAAACCTTCAGAAATATGGTATAATGTTTATTATTTCATGTTTGTTATGTAATTAAAATTCTTTGTTGAAAAAAAATATTTTTAACGATTACATTTTACGCGAAATGTACGTTCAACAGAACTAGCTTGGACTCCAAAATTGTTATCATGACAAAAGCAGTCTACAATATCATCTCCGGAAACTATCGAACATCTGAATTTGCTGTCAAGAGTTGTCTCCCGTATATAGTAATTTGCGATAGAAAGTCAAATTCTTATTGGTTTCCTGTAATGTTATAATGCATTAACATGCTTAGCAAAATCCACTAGTTAGTTAATCGCTTGTGACAATCAGCAACAACAAAGTAAGTGAGCATATAAATGCAGAAAGGAATAGTATGAAAAAAACATTTCAATATTGCAGTAGGCAACAAAAAGGCTGAAAGCACTTGACAATTACATGCAAGAAGCAATAATTTGGCTTTAAGAAGCATGCAGTTACCACGTAGCAGAACGCATATGCATGTAAATAACATAACAATGTCATTAACTGGCGGATATGTATGTCGTTCCATTACCAATATCATAATGCAATAGGCATATGTCATTTAGTAACGTGTAATTGTCATTAGCAACACGCAATTGTCATTTAGCTATTGCAATTGTCATTTAGCAACATGCAATTGTCATTTAGTAACATGCAAATAGTGGCGGATATACATTTCCATAGAGATGTGTGGGGAAATTTTGTGATTTAGCAGTGAGTGTAATAGTTTGTAAATGTAGTAGTGATGATGGTTTGTAGAGCAGTAAGATGTGTGGGGAAGTTGTATGATTTAGTGGTGAGTGTAACATTTAGTTTATATTTACAGTTCGTAGGCGTTTTAATAGGGAAAGGGTATGCATTCATAATCGTATGAACGCCATGCCGTAATATCTGTGTCCTATTGTTATGCAAATTATATTTTGACAAGAATATTTACATGAACTGAAATGTCTAATACTGTTTTAATGTTACTCGTTTTTTTGCATTTACAGTATTGTTAACGTTTGATTAATACACATGAACATTTTCCAGTTGAGTTCTACTTCTACAAAAATCAATTGGATATTTTTTCACTTTTGCTGGATAGGATTGTATAATGCAAGGTCTACAAGTGTTATTATTAAATAAAGCCATTTCACTAGATCTAGCATGTAATATGTATATGTTATGGTATTTTAAGTAAACATTACTTGTCTTAGAAGCGACCACAGAAAATCTTCATGACGCATTATCGGTTCACGAACGTAGCTTTAAAATGGATTTGATTTCACATTGATGTGTCTATTTGCTAGATGCATGAAGATCGTCTAATTTATTAATCATTTATATCACAGTTAATAATGATGAAATGTTTAACATGAACAATAAGAAAAAAAAGCATTTTGCGATTTATATTAAAATGTTATCCTTTCCCAGATAAGCTATGCCCAAGCAAAGAAAAGAGCTTAGATACGCCCGTGTGAATGTTATTGTTCGATGACCTAGCTTACACGTCATCACTTGTTTAGTGTCATTTGTGGATTGTTTGCATTTTTCTCGCCGAGTGAAAATTCGGATACTATGGTGTGGATTTAAAGCATTTTAAAGCATTTAATTCTCCATCTGGTGTTGTGTTAATAATTAAACAGGATTATCCAGGATCAATTAAACTCTCAGCCTAGGAATTGTGTGCTTTTAAAGTGTCAGAACTCAACTGTGGTATTGATGTATTCATGATGTGGATTTACTGTAGACTTACTCACAAAGCACTTCTTATTTTACACTAAACTTTCTAAAGCATTAATAATGTTTGGTGCTTGTTGGCTATACCGGCCGAAATAGCAGTTCTTCTTGATGTCACAGGACTACAGTAGTATTTTTGCATCTGTAAGTTACTTTTTTAGTTTTATAGCGAGGAAAATAAAATTTGTTATGACTTATGCTTATATTAAATTTCATTTGTCGCAGCAAATTGAATGTAAAATAAGGAGAAAATGACATTTTTGTAGGGAAAGATTTTATTAATCGTAGTTTTAATTGTATTTTGTGTAGTTCGGTTACAAGGGGCGGTACTTTACTCTTCCGATAAGAAAACTGCTGTGCGTTGTATTTCTCTTAGCATGGCAATAAAATGCATGTTAAACAAAAACAATATAAAGGAATGCTGTTAAATCATCCCATCATAAGGATTAAATTTAATTTCGGTTGCGTTCAATCGATTATGAATTTAATGGTTAAACTGGCAAATTATGAAGCGCTAGCGCGCATCATGGATTTGCCAGTTTGACCACTGCGTTCATAATCGCATGAACGCAACCAAAATTAAATTCAATCCTTAAGTAAACGTAGTAGTGATGATGGTTTGTAGTGCAGTAAGATGTGTGGGGAAGTTGTGTGATTTAGTGGTGAGTGTAATAGTTTGTAAATGTAGTAGTGATGATGGTTTGTAGTGCAGTAAGATGTGTGGGGAAGTTGTGTGATTTAGTGGTGAGTGTAATAGTTTGTAAATGTAGTAGTGATGATGGTTTGTAGTGCAGTAAGATGTGTGGGGAGTTGTGTGATTTAGTGGTGAGTGTAATAGTTTGTAAATGTAGTAGTGATGATGGTTTGTAGTGCAGTAAGATGTGTGGGGAGTTGTGTGATTTAGTGATGAGTGTAATAGTTTGTAAATGTAGTAGTGATGATGGTTTGTAGTGCAGTAAGATGTGTGGGGAGTTGTGTGATTTAGTGGTGAGTGTAATAGTTTGTAAATGTAGTAGTGATGATGGTTTGTAGTGCAGTAAGATGTGTGGGGAGTTGTGTGATTTAGTGGTGAGTGTAATAGTTTGTAAATGTAGTAGTGATGATGGTTTGTAGTGCAGTAAGATGTGTGGGGAGTTGTGTGATTTAGTGGTGAGTGTAATAGTTTGTAAATGTAGTAGTGATGATGGTTTGTAGTGCAGTAAGATGTGTGGGGAGTTGTGTGATTTAGTGGTGAGTGTAATAGTTTGTAAATGTAGTAGTGATGATGGTTTGTAGTGCAGTAAGATGTGTGGGGAGTTGTGTGATTTAGTGGTGAGTGTAATAGTTTGTAAATGTAGTAGTGATGATGGTTTGTAGTGCAGTAAGATGTGTGGGGAAGTTGTGTGATTTAGTGGTGAGTGTAATAGTTTGTAAATGTAGTAGTGATGATGGTTTGTAGTGCAGTAAGATGTGTGGGGAAGTTGTGTGATTTAGTGGTGAGTGTAATAGTTTGTAAATGTAGTAGTGATGATGGTTTGTAGTGCAGTAAGATGTGTGGGGAAGTTGTGTGATTTAGTGGTGAGTGTAATAGTTTGTAAATGTCGTAGTGATGATGGTTTGTGTTGTAGTGAGGTTAGGAACATGATGTACATGTAACATGTACGAGAGTCAGTTCGTGGCCCCATGTTCACATATTTCCTTAGTAAAAACTGGTCTTTTTCTTAAAATTCTGAAATTCCTTAAATGTGTTACCCTGTCATTTTAGGTCAGTATGCATTACAATGTGGTATTATTGTAAAGAACGAGCGTATACTCTTCTCATTTTACCATACTGTGATTATTTATTTTTTAAATTCACATTTAACATTTGATATACTGGGTGTACCGTCTACCGGTGTATTAAGCTTTAAAACGCGATTAAATATGACTAAAATTACATTTATATTGTAGAAAAGTAAATGATATTTACGAAAATTATATTACCGTTCATAATTTAGCACTTTCGAAAGATTTTACGTTTTCATAAGTACGACAGTGACCTCTTTGTTGAACCTAGGGTCAGCTATTTTGTTTTACGACGAATGTACCGATTACCGGTGCAATTGTAATTATCTCCCTTGTTTCATGATCAGCTGCTGTACTAAACCTCTCGTGTATATGACTTGCCTGAAAGCAATTATTGACAAAACAAAAAAAACATTGTTTTTGAATATTTGAGTTTGCTTTTTCTGTTGTTTTTTTCAAGGAATAATCAGGATGATATTTATAAAAGTATACATCAAAATCAGATAAACATATAAATATGAACAATGTGACAATACTGTATCTCAATTCACAAATTTAATCTTTTTCTACCACGGACTAAAACTAACACAGTCTCTAGTAATCTTGCCAAATAATAACAGCCTATACAGAGCAATGGGGACATAAGAACTGACTGCCTCGCCTCGACCATACTAGGCATATCTCGGATTACACCGCTAGACAGTTTATTAAATTTTCACTTAGTTAGTGACAGCACAAGCTAAGATTTCAATAGGGAGCTTAGTGAATACAGGCCCTTTTAGAGCCCTTTTTCGGGTGCTTTTTTGTGACATGATCCGTGGTCATACCAACAAAGCTCCTAAGGGAAATCCTAGTTTAGTACACTTTACCCCTAATTTATCTTGTGAAAATCAATATTTTATATCTGAAATATGGTAAAAAAAACAACATTTGTTGATCTTTACCAAACTAGAACTCCGCGAGTTGGATGTGTCGCCTGATGGGGCATAACTCAAGTACGATAAGAGCAATTATGCTGAAAACCAACTCTAACCTTCCTTTTACGCCTGCTAACTCTTACCTAAAGTTTCATAATGAATGCACAAAAACTACTCAATTTATTGTCTGCACAAGACATATTGGAACTTTTTTTGTTTTAGAAAGGGGCATATCTCAAGTACGATAGGAGCAATTAGGCCAAAAATTAAACTTAACCTTCCTTTTATGCCTACTAACAATTCCCTAAAGTTTCACAATGATTGCACAAACGCTTCTCAAGTTATTGTCTGCAAGAGCCTTATTTGAACTTTTTTTAAACAAGGCTTGCCACAGGATGTGACGTATGTCCCCGAAGCATATGCTTATCGCGGAACTCAACACAATGTAAGTTACATGTTTGCAAAAATGATGCTTCCTACAAAAAGAGTTATGGTCCTTGTACTCTGCACTTCCTCTCAACATCCTCTATCAATGTATGTGGTTTTATTTTAAATCACTTCAATACTAATGGAGTTATGCACTGCACAAAGAAATTAACCGAATTGCGATTACTCCATAAATACTGAAGAAAGAGTTATGGTCCTTGTACTCTGCAATTCCTCTCAACAACCTTTACCAATATATGTGGTTTATTTAAAATCCCTTCAATGCTAATGGAGTTATGCTCTGCACAAAAAATAAACAATGGGCAATAACTCCATAAATATTGAAGAAAGAGTAATGGTCCTTGTACTCTGCACTTCCTCTCAACATCCTTTATTAATATATGTGGTTTATTTAAAATCCCTTCAATACCAATGGAGTTATGCTCTGCACAAAACACAAAGGGCAATAACTCCGTAAATATTGAAGAAATAGTTATGGTCCTTGTACTCTGCAGTTCCTCTCATTGTCCACTACCATTATAGGAAGATTCATTTGAATCCCTTCAATACTAATGGAGTTATGCTCCGCACAAGAAGCGTGACAGACGGACGGACGATGCGATTACTATATGCCCCCGAAGTTCCCTTCGGGGGCATAAAAAGGGCATAACTCAAGTACGATAAGAGCAATTATGCCAAAAATCGAACTTAAACTTCCTTTCATGAGTACTAACACTTCCCTAAAGTTTCATAATGATTGCACAGAAACTTCTCAAGTTACTGTCTGCATAGACTGAAGGGGACGCCGCCAACAACGCCGCCGCCGCCATAAGTAACCCACATATGTCGCCTTTTCAGGCGACACAATAAAACCATTTAAGACAAAACAAACTTTAAATGAACCAGCCACAGACTTAAGGATCTTATGATTTTAAGAAATGTACAAGTTTTCACAAAATAGCTTGTGAATATGGGTTCTGGTTCAAAAAAAAATCTTTATGTTACATTACACGTTACAGACCTTCCAAATACGACTTGGCGGTGACCGCACTAGGCACGTGCAACATCACCTGACACAGCTGACCGAACACAGCACAGTCCACTGCGCATGCGTCGTCACCAAGCAGGAACTTCTTGTCTCCTGAAGTAACGGAAGACTTAACAATTAAACCGGGATAAATATGGAATGAGACAAAGTCGTAGATTGAAAATAAGTTCCTGTGTTATAATCGTAACACATCAAACCAGTTATCATTGTAAACAGTCTAAAAGAATATATAACGTTGCGGAATTTTCGTTTACAGATTTAAACATTTTGTAATAATTTCATTTCAAAGAAGAGTTCTCAGTCAATGCTAGATTGTTATATATATTTCTTAATAAAGGTGCATGGTTGTTGTTGTTGTTTTTTTTTTATCGGGTTTAAAGAATACGACAATCACCCAAGAAGTCTGAAATCGCCTTTAAATCTTCCCGCAGCATTCTCTGCACTTCCGGTTGGGAGTGGCGTCCAAGACCTTGTGCATGCGCTTGGTTCTTTGTTCGTCTGCCGATCTCCCAGACGACGAGAGAGGGCAGCTTGGTGAGTTTTTCCGCCTTCGTTTCCGCCCTGTGGAACACCCATCTTTCCAATAGGACCAACCTGGGAATAAAAAACAATAATCGAGGCGTGTCGTGGGAAACCGGGCTTAATGCACGTGCGTAAAGTGTCGTTCCGGATCAGCCTATGCAGTCCGCATAGGCTAATCCAGGAGGACACTTTCCACCTACAGGAGATTTATGCTTAGAAAAGACTTCCGTGAAACAGAAAATACCATAAAAGCGGAAAGTGCCGTCCGCAGTCTGCACAGGCTAATCCGGGGCAACAATTGCATTACACCCGGGTTTCCCTCGACACGCCTCAATTGCTTTTTCTTGGCGATATAAAAGCTACTTCTATTATTGTATACTTAAATACAATTAAGTTAAAATGGACCTTAGATACACAAACAGACAGTATATACCGACGGCGATCAAAAGGTAATTAGACCATAATGGACACGTGCCTCGTAGCGGCCAAAAAAATTTGCCATAAGCAGCCCGAAGATCGAACGCAGTCGCAGCGGTGTAATCGATGTGGAGTCCGTCTCGCGATCGGGTGATCGGGCCCCATGTGCACAAAACAAGCTACGCCTGATTTTCAGGTTCAAAATGTTTGTTTGTTTTGTTTGTTTGTTTGGATTTGTCGCCGTATTCAACAGTATTTCAGTCATATAACGGCGGTCAGTTCACCTACTCACACTTGTCCTGGGTAAGCTGGTTTACCAGTACTAAGTGCACTTACTTATGCCAGTAACTGACAACTGCCCTACTTAAATCAGAGGTAGGGGGAGAATGGCCGTAGAAATAATGTATGACCAATCCCCACACAAGTTATGTGGCCGGACTGAGAATGAACTTCGGCCAGATATTTCAGGATCAGGTCAAAAATGGCGTTCACTAAAAATCTGGATCAATTTCAATTGTTAGCCAAATATATATTATGCATGATAATGGGCTCCTTTCAGTGTACGTTTTCTATCTGATATGAAGATTTTAATTAAAATGTAACATTCAATGCATGTGTATTTAAAGTAGAAGAAGAGTTAGTTTAAAATTAAAATATTTTTGAGATTCCGCTCAGTTGAGCTAGAAGATCAATATCAGCTAAGATTGATATTGATTTCTGAAGTTAATCCTTTATGAACACGGGGCCAGGAGTTCGATCCCTACTCAAGGATCGTTTTCTCACCAACTCTAAAATATTGGTTCTACGCAGGAAACGGACTAGAAAGTGTCTCGATAAGCCTATGGCTTTCGACACAATCCAGCTGAAGTAACCAGGCTTAAACGTAACTAACGGCTAAATCACAAGTACCGGTATTGCCATGTGTTCCTCGTGTCAAGTAAGTGTAATACATGTGCACGCTGCCATTCATTTACAATGGTACGATAATCCGTTTTTACCATTAATAAACATGTAATACGAATATGATTGCCATTAGTATAATATATTATATTGCATATGGCTGGCATTTGTGAAAACTTCTCGGGATACGTTAACGTATACCTATGTCACATTTCGTTGGCGTTCAACGGCTGCTGACTACGTTATAAGCTCCTTAAAGGGAAGCAACGAATGCAGCAGGCGTTTGACTTAGGCATTATACTAGCAGATACCTTCTTATAAATTTCCAAGATTACATTTATAACTTGTGTAGCGGCCAGGTTAGCTCAGTCGATGACATCACTTTGTTAGCGAGGCCCCCGGGTTCGGGTCGTTGATTGTCTGCATTATTTAATCGCTTCCGGTTATACATACGAAAATGTATTGTAAAATTGTATTATATTTATACACGTAATTGAATCTTTACAGCGTCGCCGTTTGATTTCGACGATATCCGTTTCGTGGACCGTAACTTGATTTTGTTTCATCTAGGGCTTATATATAAGATCTGACACGAGTTGTCATTTCCTACAAAATTTTATTAAACGAGTCCGTCCGAATTCTAATTTTGCTGCAATTCAGTTTGTCCGGGCGTGAAAAGAATTTCCCCGATGATTTTATCCATCATACTTCATGTCCGCCCGTCCGCCGGTCCGTCCGTCCGTCCGTCCGGTACTTCGTTTCCGCGCGAGATGTCGGGAACTAATGACCCGAATTTTATGAAACTTTATATGCAGCATCCCTATAGGGTGGGCATGCGCATATTGTCAGGTTGTTCCGGTCCAATGATTTTTCAGATAGTTATTGCCCTTTGATTTGAAATAGGACATTATCTAAGGAAATTTTTTCGCTTCCGCGCGAGATATCAGGATCTAATAACCCGAAATCAATGAAAGTTTTTATGCAGCTTCCCTACCAAGGAGACATGTGCATATTGTCAGGTCGTTCCGGTCTAATGATATTTCAGGTAGTTAGTGCCATTTTTATATTAAAAATAATACATTTTAATGGAATATTTTCGTTTCCGCACGAGATCTCAGGAACTAACAACTCAAATTCAATGAAACTTTATATGCAGCATTCCTACCAAGGGGACATGTTTACATTGTCAGGTCGTTCTGGTATGATGATTTTTCAAGGAGTAGGTGCCCTTTGATTATTAATTGGCTTGTTTTGCTTGTGCACACTATAACTTGGCCATGGATGGAGGGATCTTAAAATAACTTGGCACAAATGTTTGCTTTAATGAGCTGGTGTGTACCGCTCATGAATCAGGTCCCAAGGTCAAAGGTCAAGGTCACACCTAGAGGTTAAAGGGCAAAATTGACACTTTGATTGTGCTTTAACTTGTCAGGGATTTTAAAAACTACCTGGCACAAATGTTAACCTCAATGAGACAACATGAATTGCATATCAACCAGATCCATACGTCAAAGGTCAAGGTCACACTAAGAGGTCAAAGGTCAAAATCAGCTTTTTAATAGCTTGTCCTGACTATAATTTGGTCATAGATTGATTTATTTTCCAATTCGGTGGCATAAATGTTACCCTAAATGAAACATGTTACAAGCATGAATTAGATCTGTAGGTCAAAGGCCAATATCATACTTAAAGGTCAAAGTCGACTCGTAATTGGCCCTTTGCTTGTCCGGACTTTTAACTACTTCGATGGATTTTAAGATTTTACACGAATGTTAGCCTCAACATGAAAAATTGTCTCAGTATGAATCAGGTTCTTAGGTTTAAGGTCAAGGCCACATTTAGAGGTCAAAGAGGCATCTGGGAGCATCCATCGGTTCTTGTTATCACATGCTTTAAAAAAATGGTAAATCCTCAAAGTTGTGTATTGATGTGATGTCATTTCATGTTGACGACGTCATTTCATTATGTGCGATTGGTCAGTCAAAGAATATGTAGCCAAAGGAAACGCTCAAAATGTTATCTTACACATGTGTAAGATAACAACATTCGTAATGGCTGTATTAGACGGAAAACAAGGTATAGCATGTGATAAATATATGTAATGTAATACTCCGTCAAATTGCATAGTCCACGCATGCGCAGTAAAATCTCAAAAATTGTAGAGAACAACATACACATTAAATTTGCAGTAAGAAGGAAAATGACAAGTTTGTATAAAATAATAATTGTCAGGATATTTCTATAAAAACTGTTTTATATCTGCATGTGTATTTATTTTTCCGTGTGTATACTAGTATAATTACTTTTGACCAACATGATACGCCATATTGTCTCACCAGTACAGATGGTCCTCCGCAAGTACACGCATCGCCCGACCCACGGCCCTCTGTTCGTCTGACAGGTGCTTGTCGAGGTCAACCTGACATTTCTCGCTCATATGTTCCATAATCAGCTGCGAGTCGCCAAGGGTTGTACCGTTATATTCCACCCAGGGTGACTTCCCCTTGGGTCCTGTCTTGTACCCAAGCTCGTTCTGTAATGAGTTATGTACCCTTTCGACAATAGTACAATTAAATGACATTAACTATAACAAAATCACGAAATAAATGTGTATTATAATATTAAGCAAATAGAGTTAAAGGTATTATGACTGTGTACATGGAATGTATACATTTCAATTAATGAATATGTATTGAATATTAATAATATTATTATTATTTTAATATAGCGAAAACAACTCCAATTTCTTGTATACAAAAATAAACGCTTTACGCGGCGATCCTACTATTTGTTTGTCTACATGTTGCTTATACAAAAACAAATGATTACTTTACTTTACCTTACTTTTCTTTACCAAAGTTATTGTATGTATTTTAATAATGTTGACGTTTGAATAATCTATCGTAATCGTCTAATTAATAAATACTGAAAATTGCAGCGTTTTTTATAAACAGAAAATCACAGTTCCAACTATTTTCAGTAAAAGGTTTATCCCCTCATCATCATCAAAATTTAAACCAACTATAGGTACTGAATTTTTCCGAACCACCTCCTCACCCTCTAACTCCCAATCTTTTAACCGCGCCCGTATACGGTGTTTACGCACCTTGTAAGGTATCTTGGCCATACGTAGGAAGGTCTCCAGCTTCAGACAGAACCCGGACATGCTGGGTGCACGTGGTCCTCGTGGAAACTGGTGTAGAATCACCGTGTCCGCCGGGTAGTCCTTCCCGCATTGCCTGAAAGCAAAGGACGACAACTCGCCATAGAAATTGTGAATTCTAAAAATGACGGTCGCGTCACAGACTCAACCCATACTGACGAAAGTCATTAATCCGAACAGTACCAAAAAGTTTGTATGATCGATGGCCAGTAATTGTCAATGAATGCACGCGCCTGTCTTAGCAATGTATGCAAAGTTTTAACAGAATCGATTGAATAAGAATTCAACAAGAAATGTTTGTAAAATAGTTATGCCTCCTCTAGGTTAAAAGCAATCTTTAAAATGTCAAATTTGTTGAAGATCGGATGAAAACTGTTGGACATAGGAAGCGTAAACTGTTAAACGGCAATTTCAGTCTAAGATAAATCAAGGGTCATAACACTGTAATTCCTGAGGCAATTTGGTTTATTGTCGAACTTTGCTACGATATCATAACCTCAAAGTCCGCACAGGCTAATCCAGGACGGCACTTTCCGCTTTTATGGTATTTTTCTGTTTCAAGGAAGTCTCTTCAAAAATAAATCCAATGTAGGCGGAAAGTGCCGTCCTGGATTAGCCTGTGCGGACTGCACATGCTAATCCGGGACGACACTATACGCACATGCATAAAGTCCGGTTTTCAAGCTACGCGCCTCATATTTAACAAAGTGTTCTGGACCCGTATTCACCCACCTATTCTTAGACTTAAGACTAAGACTAAGAATATTATTGAAACTGTTCTATAAGTATATTTTTTCAATCTAAGTCTGTTCTTTATTCTTAAGTCTAAGAAAGGGTTGGTGAATACGGGCCCAGGATTTAGCTACTCGCCAGCCGTATTTCGATGCATGTTTAAACTCATTATTCGGTTCCTGTTAGAGACTGTTTTCACCACGGCTTATGATTAAACCCTAATTTATCGAACGGGCCCAATAATCATGGTTTTATCATAAGCTTTGGTCAAAATCTTAGAGGAAACAGTTTAACTTGTGTACTTCACTCGTATCCTAAGAAGGGCCACCAAATGTGTACTTGTTTTTGCACGCAGTGGTAACAAGTAATGTCTTTAAAAAAAAGACGATCTGCATTGAAATTAATATTGAGATGTCAGTTTTTGCCCTAAATATGATACAAGAAGACCAAGATGATCGGTTACGTGACTTCTCGAACCCCAGGTTTTTCGGTCCTTACTAATGAGACTTCTCGGACACTAGATTTTTCGGACACCATAAGAAAACGTATGGGCCCCTAAATTAATCCGAGATAAACTAATTCCTTATTAATATCTGTGGCGTGAATAAGCCGACCATATACCGCCGCATGTTTTCGCCTGTGATACATGAATACCCTAAATGCTACTAATTTAAGTAAACATAATTGATTCATGAATTTGTCAGGCAAATTTAACAAATTGACATTGTCAGAAAACAATAGCGAGAATGAATCAAAATTATTTTATATCAGACAAGTGTACATAGTTATGTTAAATAATGTACTACGTGTACAACGTATTATTAATATTTCACTTAGTGTATTCATGCTACGCAAATGAAGTTAAAGTAACATGAATAACATTTCGACGTAGTACGTATTAATGGTCTTTTATTTTCTGTTTCAAGCGGACTGCACAGGCCAATCCGGTACGACACTTTACGCACATGCATGATTTCCCACGACACGCCTCAAATTTATTTTAGCTCAATTGAGTTGAAAGCCTGAGGCTTATTACGACAATCTCGGGTCCGTTTCCTGGGTAAAACCAGAACTTGGTGTCATATTTACGTAGTATGTTTCGCAATATTGTTGGGTACATAAAAGCCACATAAAATGTTCATATTGGAATAGAATTTATTACTGTTGTTATTCTCGTAATATTGATCATTACATATTTACTAACGTTTTCATTGAATAAGTCCGAAATATCGATGATTTGCATGTGTACCGGTAATTGCAAATACATTTCGGTATTTACTTCATACACAACGTTCCGTTAAAATGCCACTTTAACTATGTTGATTTGCGTAAGTGCAAAGGAATGTTTTAATAACTACGGGAAATGGTCTGGTACTTAAATTATACCGATGTGTTACCGCTGGGCGAACTCGAAACTGCAGGCAATATCAAGTGTGTGCGTGGTAATTGTGGCAGTATACTAATAACCGAAAAACAAGTGTATATTTAGGATCTTTCAAGTTACAATATACATAGTTGCATAAATGCGTAAATAATCACAGCACGGTAAAGTTAACAACCATTTACTTCGATTTATAATAGACGAAAAGTTCAGAGGAACCATTGTTGTAAAAGGCATACTTAGATAGTTTTATAATCACAAAATAGTTTCCGACTGTACAGCCGAAAACTTCAATACACGTACTCGACCGTTGTCTGATTACACAACACTAAAAAAATAAAGCAAAAATCGAGATACGTTTTGTTCATTCCTTCGACATGTTATTATTTCTTTCGTATTTCTTATGCTTTTCATATCAGATTTCAAGTTACTTTATTACTTGTATCTGCTTATTTTGAAAATATTTAATATAAAAAATCGTACACAGCCACCTTACTAGTAAATTAGTTCGTTGATAGAACCATAAAGTAAGGGCCAATAAAATATATAACACATTTTTTATCTAATTACAAAGTGCATAGTAATTCTGGAGGCAAAGCGCTACAATAGCCGGAAAAAAACACTACGTTTATAGAATCATAAAGTGAGAGCGAATAACAAATAATTACAATGTGACCACTGCACTTCTACAACATAATTATATGACCCATATATGACCATGTAATGCTTTATACAAATCTTGTAATACGCGTTTAAAAAAATGAGTAGAATAAAAAAAACAACTACACTTAAAACAGTTAAAAGAACAATTTTTACATTAAAATAAAGGTGAGCATAACATGAAAAATCAAACATGACATTATCTCGTATACCACCTACAGAACGCAAAAATAACTGACGATGTAATAATGAATTAACGAATTTTATATACTCTATGTCAATATGCGTACAATGTCAGATTTCAATGACAAATCTTGAGAATGTTTGTTTTAAAAGGAAAAACACTTTCAGATGATCTGAAGATATGGCGTACCATAAGGTCCTAAATTAGTAAGACCTTATGGAGAATGCCCGACCAGGTCGTACCTGAGGTAGGGGCAGGTCCTACCTCCTATTGAATTTCGACCCTTTAATGCGCAGTATTAGAACCTGTGGTAAGGATCTGGTCCGACCTGGAAGAAGCCGGTCCGACCAGGTCGGACGTGAGGTATGGGCTGGTACGACCTCATATAAACAGTTACTACCTGATAGGACCAACCCCTACCTCAGGACCGACCTGGTCGGACCTCGTTTGTTGAAATTATGACCGACCTGGTCGGACCTGCTTCTACCAATTTAGGACCTTATATTACATCAGAAGCCGTAAACAGCAGCGGCGTTCTGAAGAGTCATAACTGTCACAAACGAGGTCCGACCAGGTCGTACCTGCTTCGAATAGGTCCTACCAGCCCCTACCTCAGGTACGACCTGGTCGGACCAGGTCCTATCAACTAAGGACCTAGCGGTAAGCCATATGCAGATTAAGGTTATTTTTTGTGTAGTTAAAACGCTTAAATGCCTATCGTTAGCGGAAGACATGTACTGCTACTTGGTTTCTTAACAGCGGTTGTATAATAACACGGCCTGTAAACCTGGCTCCACATTTTTGGAGGTGAATGGAAAATAAGCGAATGCAACTTCCGACGTGCAGCTCAGAACAGGACATTAGTCAAAAACGTAAACAACGGGAAGAGGTAGGTCTGTTTTTTTTCTATATTCCGACGATTTTAATCTCTTTTTTAGAAATCGGACAATGTAGTTTCATGCAGAAATGATCTTACTTAATATATATGTAGACCGATTTGCTATTAACAATGAATTCTCAACGTGAAGACTTTTATGACTGGCAGCATCGGGTCGATTCAAACACAATACTGACATTTGCCCTCTTAACTTTGTTTACTTTGATGGCAAATTTCCTGTTCTGAGCTCCATCTAGGAAGCTGCATTGGCTGATTTTTCATTCAAATCCAAAAAGAGGGAGAGCCAGTGTGTACAGGCCATGAATTATGATTGCGTAAAACGCAGATTGTGATACATAAAAGTAGGTCAGGTTAGCGAATATTGTTACAAACACAAATTCAATTTTTATGATTTAAGATAACACGAAGCAAAAATCACAAGCCAATCATTTATAGTCGTATTTTAACAAGCCTAGCAAATTAAGGAATTAAGTGTTACTTTCTAAATAGTGCCGTCGGACAAAAACTACTCGATTCAAAACATTAAACGCGTTAAAGAACCAACATGATTTGTTTGTTTGTTTGTTTGTTGGGATTTTTCGCCGTTTTTAACAGTATTTCAGTCATATCACGGCGGTCAGTTAACCTACTCACACTTTTCCTGAGCAAGCTTAGCCGATCTAAGCGGTTTACCAGTACTAAGTGCACATACCTATGCCAGTAACTGACAACTGCCCTACTTGAATCAGCACTTTTTAATATAAGGATATTTATTTTCTCTACATATACATTGAAGAACTGAACAGAAGTATACATGTAGCTATGAACGCCGCTCACCTGGATTTCGAAAATGCCATTCCAGCAAATATTCCCAGACAATGATTTGAATTACTTGAATACTTTTACACAAGGCCACAGCCTGTTTAATATTCGACACTGAACAACACTGACACGGCCACCAAACGCTCCTGCGTGCCACCAAACGGTGGCTCGGAGAAATCTCGCATGAGCGTTTCCGCTTTCGTTTTCAAAACCACAACAGCGAGGTAAGTTTGTTTTTATTCATGTTTTAGGGCATTTTATGAAAAATCTGAGACAGTCGCTCGACCTTAAATTGAATTAAGAACGTCTATGCGAAGTAGGGTCCAGAAATTCTCCGTTTTAAAAAACTTACATCCTTTTTCCTGACCCATGGTCGATAGAAAAAAGAAACAAATAACGAAGAAAAGTCACTAAAATAATCCATTTTGTACAAAAACAATAACCATACTCAAAATATAAGACCATACATGCCCCACAGCTCATTTGCAACATTTTTCAAGCAATTAACAACAGCTAAACCAATTAATGACCGAAAATAAATAGTGCCACGCATGAGGTGCTTGGTGCCACGCAGGAGCGATTATTGAGTATTTTTTTGGCAAATGGGTTCGGCTTAATTTGCGATTGAAAAGTGCAGTCTAAACTGGGGTTCTGTTCTCCCAACTACTGTATTTGTTAACATGCAGTACACACTGCAGAAACCACAGGTTTTCTGCGTGTTTTCCCTAAGAAAAACGAGTACATTATAATAACGGTGATACCAGTTTTGTTCAAAAATAGAGACCACAAGTATGCAGTATGCCAGAAAAAAACCCACAAATATTAATTATTCATACACATAAGTTGGATAATGGGAAACTCTATAATGGGATGAAGACAATTCAATAGTGTGATATATCATGGGGAAGATAAATGATGTATTTACTATTTAGTGTGAAGACTAATGCGTGAAGTCAATATCCTATTAACCATTTAGTTTTGAAAACCTCAAAAAAGTTCAGGTTAGGGTTTTTTATTAATCAGGCACAAATGATGAAAAGAAATTGATTGTATATCAAGTTTGATGCGTTTATTTCTCCGAACTTGCAATTCCAATGTATATGAATAATTAATATCGATATAAGGGCTGTTTTGTACACATTGCAGATAAGTGTAAGGCACGAAAAGTACCTTAAGAATTGGTTTGTACCGAAATGACCTTACATGAATTTGTAAGATAGTGCAGTATTCTTAGTCTTTTTGCTACATAATGTAATATAATTTCTTTTCGTTTTTCAGACGAATACTGTTACGAGGATCGAAACGATTAGCGTGCGAACTCAGATTGAGTGATTACAATACTTATGAGATGATGGAGTCGAAAGCACAAACTGCTCCTAATTCAGTTTCAGAAAACAACACCGCAACTGCATCATGGTTGAGAATGGAATCAACCATATTTTCATTTACCGCTTAAATCGTAAATCGTTTAGCTTCAATCAAACACGGAAGTTGTAAGTTAAATAAAATAAGCAGAATTAAATTAGCAGATAGACTTAAACTAATAACTACCGGTGCATGTAGTAATTATAAAATCGTGTCATATACAAATAGCACCAGAACATGCGATGATTTGTTTATCTGTGATGATTTACCCAGTGATTTGTTGAAGTTTTTATATAATTAAAACCCATATAAAATAATACAGTACTCTCATAAACTGTGTTGTTTTTTTGTATTACATCATAACATGCCATCATTAACCTGACACAAGATATTGAAATAAAGTTACCACCATTCCATAAGTATATTTCGACGGTGAACAAACAATTTTTTATAACATATTGAATGCCATCTAGACACCCATCCGTTTTGACATAAGAACTTTGGTTTCATTGATCCTATAATCGTACTGTTGACGAACGGGAAGGTCCCCTTGGGACGGTTCATATAATACAGAACACTTGTACGCTCGGTCAAATTTCTGGTCAAAGTTCTCTCATCCGTACCGAATAGTGATCCCTGAAAATTCAAATATGAACAATTAATGTAAGGCTATTACAACGGAATGGTTGACACTCAAATGTTTGTCAGTAACTGTTTTAACTTAGAATTATCTGACGAATAAATATAATGCCCAGCACTATTGCATGTCGAGGTATGCATGACGGTACAAATACCGTACTCAATAATCTCTCCTGCATGACACCAAGCACCGCATGCGTGGCACTATTTATTTTCGGTCATTAATTGGTTTAGCTGTTGTTAATTGCTTGAAATATGTTGCATATAAGCTGTGGGGCATGTATGGGTCTTATATTTTGAGTATAGGTATTGTTTTATAATAAAAAAATGGATTATTTTAGTGACTTTTCTTCGTTATTTGCTTCGTTCTCTATCGACCATGGGTCAGGAAAAAGGATGACAGTTTTTCAAAACGGAGAATTTCTGGACCCCACTTCGCACATACGTTCTTAATTGAATTTAAGGTCGAACGACTGTCTCAGATTTTTCGTAAAATGCCTTAAAACATGAATAAAAACAAAACTTACCTCGCTGTTAAAGTTTTGAAAACGAAAGCGGAAACGCTCATGCGAGATTTCTCCGAGCCACCGTCTGGAGGCACGCACGAGCGTTTGGTGGCCGTGACTGAGTTATTCATCTGGCAGATCCATCATGCACGCGCACTCACATCGAAACAGCGTCTGTGCCTGGCTACAGGGCTAATTCGAAACGCGCTAACCTTTCCAACAGCCTGAACATCATATTTAAGTATGGAACGCCATAACTGCCTTAACATGAGAAAAACTTTTATACGCTGCTTATTTTTCATTATATGGTGTTTATTTTCCATTAGACGATGTTAATTTGACATTATACGCTGCTATTTATTAAAACATGATGCTCATTTTCCATAATATGATGTTACTTTGACATTATACGCTGCTTATTTATAATAACATGATGATAATTTTCTATTATATGATGCTCATTATCCATTATATGATGCTTATTGTCCATTATATGATGCTCATTGTCCGTTATATGATGCTCATTTTCCATTATATGATGGTAGTTTGACATTATGGACTGCTTATTTATCATAACATAATGTTCAATGTCCATAATATGATGCTAGTTTGACATTAGTCGCTGCTTATTTATCATCACAATATGTCTTTTTCAATTATATGATTTTAGTTTTACATTGTATGATGCTAGTTTAACATTATACGCTGCTTGTTTAATACTACGTGATGCTCATTTTCTATTATATGATGCTAGTTTGACATTATGCGCTGCTTATAACCATAAAGTGATGTTCATTTTCCATAATAAGATGCTAGGTTGACATTAAATGATGCTTATTTATCATAACATGATGCTCATTTTCCACTATATGATGCTAGTTTTACATTATATGTTGCTTGTTTATCATTACATGATGCTAATTGTCCACTATATGTTGGTAGTTTGACACTATATGATGCTTAATCGTCAATACACGATGGTAATTTGCGTTGATAAAATGCTATTTTTTACCATGGTGTCAAAACACCATATTATGATGTGCATTTTTCATTATCCTCGATTACCGTAAATTCGCGACCCTAACATTAAATGTCAATAATCAAATTATTTCAACAATTTGAACATAATATTTAGAACAAATATTTGAAAATAAATATATATACCGCTGTTTTTTTAACTTATTTATCCAAAACAACGTTTAAAACTTCTAGCAGGTCAACATTGTTTACGTAAGTGTCAAGCAGTCGCCATCTTAATTAACTATCATTGATTCGCGGATATGACGTCATCCCATCATTCCTAGAAAATAATCTTCAATTAGACCGCATGTACAACAAGTTTTGGATTATCGTATTAACAGTGAATTTTATTTTTAAAAAAGAAATCTGAAATGTAATTCTTCCTTATCACAAAAGCACATTTAAGTAATACTATACCAGTGGGGAAAAATGTTTTTAGGTAAATTGATTATTTCATTTAAGGTGGCTTATAGATTCTAAAATCCAGGATGATTAAGTTTAAGCAAGAAAAACATAATCAATTACTGTTTTCATTTTGTTTGCAGTATATTATTGTAGGGTGTGTTTTTAATTTGTAGGTGAATAGAGCCTGTACAATTTCCTAAATGCCTCTTGAGTAACCATAATTCTATGAAACAGGCTAAAATTCACATAAAATTAAGGTACTGAAAAACGCACAATAAACTTTGCTCGGCCTTAGTTACGACACACTGCCGGTAATCATGTCCCATATATTGAAGTTCTACTACAACATCGGACAAAAACAAAAAATTTCCGGTTTGTATTTGTATTGAAAACACAAAATATAACTTCCTTGTGTTTTGTGAATAAGAAAACATGGTGTTTTTATATCAGGTATCATGTCCAATGCCTTTGTCTGTTTAAAATGCAGTTTCTTCTCACAATATTCGGTCACATGGTCCATTGGACATGTATAAAGAAATTCCCGCGGCCACGTATGCGCATGCGCAAATGCCGTAACGATCACGTGACAATAACAACATCCGCGAATCAATGGTAGTCGCGAATTTAGGGGAGTTGACGAAATATACGATGGGCGAACCGGCTATTTTTAGAATACACGCAGTCAACTCCCTTAGTTGCTATCTTGCCATTTGAAAAATCGTTATGGCGGGCCGCCAAACAATCGAAAGTGTTTTGCAAGAAATAGGGAATAGAGTTTTTAAATTTGCTGACTCTGTCAGACATTGAACTATGCCGACTTGGCGTGACAACAATCGGTGACAGGGTAAGGCTGAGGGAGAAGGTACGGGAAATCCAACAACGTGAGTCACGTCACGTCGTGACGTCACTCCAAGTCCCAGCGAAACCAGTGTCATTGGCAATGACCAAGGCTCCACTGTCATCAGGTTAGGAAAAAAACTTCACAACTCAGTGTTAATGCCTTGATTCACGTAATTCCATGATTCACTCAGTCCACCAACCGCCCAATACTAGGGTAAAACAACGATTTTGCAATTTTCAATATTCGCCATACCGGTGCGGTACGTTAATCCGGACACGCGTAAGAAATATGTTCCTATGATCATGGTCAGTAAATGTATAGTATTTATTGATGCACCCTTCTGGTTCAGCAAACTATGTAAAATTTGAACAAAATCCATGGGCTAATTATTTACTGACTGACTATTTTTAAACCCTACTGTAAAATATTAATATTTGCAGGTGGGGACTGAGGGATTAACATATCCTCAAGTGACCTAAATTGACGCTGTCCTATTTTGACGCCTTTTATGTTGTTCAAACATTTGGACACATAATGCTTTCGCTAATGACATAAAGCTATTCATTCTATTTAACACAGTCTTACCTTTTGTTAGCAAGACATTTTTTAGAGGTTTGTAGTGCTACAGCAATAATACAATAAATAAAGCTAAATCAACTCATTTTTATGAGATTTTACTAATGTAAAAAATATTGGTGATGGTAAGTCATTTTATTGCATAAGATGACTGTGTGGAAAATTGTCTGTGCCTGTATGTCTGTTTCATAATCTCCTTTCTCCTTAAATTGTTGATGAAAATCATTGAAAATCGGCAGTGGTGGTGGTGGTGGTGGTTGTAGTGATAATGATGCTGATAAAAGAAGAAGATGATGATGATGATGATGATGCAACATAAATTAATTATTATTAATTTTACTTCTAATGCTATTATTTTAATTAATAATAATAATAATTATTATTTATTTTTTTTTGGCGTTACTAATCAGTTTATTGTTGATTAGTTCACAATTTTCAGTTAAAGCAAATACAGCCAAACATATCATTTATCACACAATTCTACAAGCTAAAATCTATTCCACCCCATTTGTTTTACAGCAGATTTATTAATAAGAAGTAAAACTACCATCCATGCAGTAATTTAAACCACATGTTTTTAATCTGGCTTTATTAGAAAAAAAGACACAGGGGGCTGAGAAAGGGTCACTCCATTTGTATAGCAGATCAATTTCCTATGGAGACAAACTGGTTTTTAGGAAAGACAAGATATTTATTTCTGAAATATAGGAATCAAATAGGAGAGTTTCAAGAGAGACAAATGTGTTAAATAGAACTGCTGATAACAGGCCTGCTAGCAACACTGAAAGTGTGTGCAAGCTAGTTATGCAAAGGTACTTTTGTATAAGGTTTCATATGAGAAGCAAATATTAACAAGTTCAAAATATTTCTACAGGAGATTACAATAATACGTTTTATAAAGAATAATGCAGAATGTTTTACTAAGCTACTTACGCAATTCTTATTTTTACGTATATATTTTAAATTCTTGGAATTTTGTAATAACAGATTGAGGCAAATTAATCATTTCTTGAAATTTAAAATGTCATGTTATAATAGAAACCATGAGTTCTTTTACGGGTAAGCTAATAGTAATACAGTGAAGAGCCAATACCGAATTTAAATTGTGCGCGCAAGTCTAAGAATTGCGTAAGTAGCTTAGTAAAACAGGGCCCTGGTCTCTACTTCTTGAATCAAACTACTAATCTCTTACAACTCATATCAAGTGAATAAAAAAAAATATGGCTAAAACAAGCTAACAGTAACTTGTGCTAATTAACATTGATGTGGCACTGCTGATTTTCAACAATTATCATCTACTTGGTATGCATGTGGTTAATTGAAATAAGGACATCTACTGTTTAGGTATGTTAACACTTGCAAGTACTAATGTTGTATTATTATTATGTGTAATTATGTTTTATTTAAATTTAGAACATAATGTTTAACCTTTAAAAAAACATACATCTGGGTCACTGTTATTTAAGATGAAACTTAAGCTGTCTGTAGTAAAGTTTTATTGTGATTCTGCTACTTTGTTTTCTGTTTAAAACAATGTGCTAAATTGCTTAATGTGTTCCATTAAATATCATTCAAACTTCTGCAGCTGCAACTGAATAAGTATGAAATTTTGTGCCTAAAATGAAGAAAACAAGAACAAAACGAAACCTCATTTTTTCTCTTTTTTGTCATTAGGACAAAAATTTATAAAAACTATTGCTTAAATTTTTCAAAATTGTTTATTTTGGTGTTGATAATAACTTGAGAACCCATTTCGTTATCTTAATGAAACTTCATGCTTAGATACATTATATCAATACCTCACTTGGGATTGTATTTGGGGTAGGCAGGGTCAAGGTCACCATAACTGAAAATAGCAAAATGGTTTTCACTCAATAATTTGAGAATGATTTGACTTATTGTGATAAAACTTCATAATGGATACTTTAAGAGAGACCTCGCTTTTGATTGCATCTAGGGTAGGTGGGGTCAAGGTGAACATTACTTTCAATAGCAAAACGGTTTCCACTCAATAACTTGGAAAAAACTTAAGCTTTATTTGTGATGAAACTTCATAATTATATATTCCTGAAATGAGACCTTGCTTTGAATTGCAACTGGTGTAGATGGGATCAAGGTCAACATTACTATAAATAGAAAAACAGTTTTCGCTCAATAACTCGAGAACACGTTAAGTTACTGCCATGAAACTTCACACACAGGTACCTTATATCAAGACATTTCTTAGGGATTGCATCTGGGATAGGTGTCTCCCTTACCAAACATAGAAAAACTGTTTCCCAAGCAATATCTTGCAAACTAATTGAAGTATTGCAATGAAACTGAATTTATAAATACCTTATATGGAGACCTAGCTTGGGATTGCCTTTAGGATGGGTTGGGTCCAGGTCAAGGTCACCATTCCTAGATATGGCAAGTTTTCCGTTCAATGTCCCGAGAGCTGATTCAGCTTTTGTGATAAAACTTCACACATGGGTACCTTATATTTAGACCTCACTTGGAATTGCATCTGACGGGTGGGGGGTCAAGGTCACCATTACTTAAAAAAAGAAAAACAGTTTTTTTTTATATTTTGACAGAGATTGTTGTTGTTGTAGTTGTTATTATTGTGGGCACAGTGTGATTGTTGTCTCTGAATTTTGTCCCAATGTCTATTTTGCTTGAATTTAATGTGATGGAAGATTTTGTAGTAATTTCTTGAATTTAATGTGATGGAAGATTTTGTAGTAATTTCTTGAATTTAATGTGATGGAAGATTTTGTAGTAATTTCTCTTTAACGACTACATTGTCTTGTGAGGGGTTCTTTAGGAGGAGGAAGCCATACTGCAAGCCAAAATGAATAAACACCATTTATTGCAAGTAAGGAGTGTAGTCATAAAATCACACATACATAAATCAAACATTCAAATTCATTAATACACAACAACAAATAATACTTGAACAACATTTAGTCTTATTTAGAGCCACTCATTTTTGAAATGAATATTGTTTTACATTTATTTGAAATATATTTTTTTTCATTTCATAACTTAGTTTAATCAACATAATTATTAAAATGATATAAATTCGAAGTAATTCAACTAAGTGCATTAAAACAGTAATGTTGTCCATTTTAAACTTAGAATTAACAATTAATCAATTAAAATAAAGCAAAAGATAAAAACACACTATTCATTTTAAATAAGGAATGCAGTGAAGATGTAGTTCCTGCATTACCTTATATACTGGTAAGGTGTTTAATTGATCACCAGGTCAACTTGAAGAAAAAGCTTGTTTTCACTCTTGAAGCAACTTTTTTGTGCAATCATCATCATGTAACTTGCTCATAACAATTATCTGTTGGATATCTTATATGGTGTGGAAACTGGGTCATCGTGGGTCAAAAACTAGATCACTGTATCAAATGAAATGAAAAAGCTCTGTGAACACTCTAGAGGCTGTATTATTTGCCCGAATGGTTATGAAACTTGTTCAGGACATGCTAAGATGACTGAGTTCAAAGTGGGTCTTTTTGGGACATAAACTCAGTCAACAGGTCAAATAAAAGAAAAATCTTGTTAATGCTGGAGGTAAATAATAAGGCTGCAAGTGGGGCTTTAGTTTGATTTTTACTCAGATGAGCAACTCATTGCTGTCTTTTAAAGCATCTTTGACATAGACGACCAAACGTATATATAAAAGCATTTTTATATAACCATGAGCATGTTATTACCACCTGTGTATTCAGTTATGGCAGTAGTTTGCAACTTTTCTATGATACTTTAAATAATGTAACTTGTTTCATAGTTTGCAACTGTTTATTTATTTCCAGTCGTGTGGAAGACTTTGGAGCTGGACGGGAGCGACATTTGCTATTCTCTCGTACTGGGAGAAATTCAAGACAAAGACCAATCTCAAAAGAGCCTCATCGACCATGGACTGTGACAATAGTGTGTTTAAGTGACAAAAACAGTAATAAAGTCTCAACAGCTGATATTAAAGAAATGCTGATGAAGGCAGGACTGGGTACTAAAAAAATACAGTTCAATTGTCAAGACAACATCATGGAAAAGATATGTTCGGAAGAAAAGAATGATAGCAACGAATACATAGGATTTCCCCAGCTGAAAAATTGCGGAGGATTTGAATTGCTTCGATGTCAAGCAAATAGCCGGAGTTTGAAAGTTATTGACTGCCCATGGACCATTAAAGAGTTGAAAAAATTCCTCGGTACTCAGGCAAAAATTTATGTTCGACCAATCCAACAAAATTTATCTACCGAACCGGTTGTAATAGAGACGGCTGATGCTGACCTAAAAGAAAAATGTAGACAATGTGGTCAAAAGATTGAAGTTCAAAATCTGAGATCTCACTGCCAAGAGGAATGTCAAGAGTCGCAGATCCAGATCGAGACAAATTTGGAAACCGACCAAGCAGCAACTGCAATAACCCTTGAAACTGACAGTTTTGTCTTTGTCTCAAGTGAACATGTCAATCAAGTGATCGAAGCTAATGACCACAACAGTCAACTTCTTTTGAATATGGAATCTGATGCGCAATCTGCTTATGTTGATACTGCTGTAGAACAGTCAAATGACAGCAACAATTCAGCTTTTGATCCACATTCAGATAATGTACATACTGTGGTTGAGAAGGCCATAGAACACATGGTTAGTCATAAAATAGAAGATCCTGTTGAAATGCTAAGATATCTGCAATCAGTTATAGTGACTGGAAGACAGCTTGACATTGACTCTAATGAAAACACCATGGAAGCAGGGGAAACCAATTTCATAAATGTTGATAGGCTAAACATCCTTGAAACTTCCTTTGATGAAATCAAGGCTATTCAAAACCCAAGACTGGTATTGGAGGTACAGTTTTACGATGAGGTAATTTGAAGATGATTTATTATAGCTACTCAATTACAGATTTGGCTTAAATGTTTGATTTCGTAAAAAATCAACATCTTATCAGCCATTGTTAATTTGGTAAAGAAATTGGATGTAAAATGTTGCAGCAGGTCATATTCTCACTCCTGCGGATATCAGGCCTGGGCCCTTCCAGGGGTAACGTTTACGCAAAATACCTTACCGGGGGGAATTTAGGAATATTTTTTAAATTTATTTAAAATAATGAATATCTAATCACTTTAATTAGATATTCTTATTAAAAATTGAAAATAACCCCAGGTAATGTTTAACAGCATAAAATACTTGTAGACACAATTTTGTAATGTTATGCAGAATTCAAATTTATTTTTTGTTCTTTCATGGGGGGGGGGGGGCAAAATTCGGCCCAAAAAAAAGACGAAAATATGCCCATGGTAGGGAAAAAAATGATTCAATTTATTTAATACAAACTTATATGTATTACCCTTTCAGATGGCCCATGACCTTGGCGGTCCGAGAAAATAATTTTTCCAGCTTGTACTCGGAGCAATAAAGGAAAAGTACTTTGATAATGGACTCCGTGAACATATGCTAGAGGACTATATAACAATTGGAAGGCTCTTCAGTAAGTGGCTTTAGGTGTCAATCACTTTGGGGAAAAAATATTAATGGTATACAAAAAATTCCTCATTATTGAATCAAGCGATTTTTTCTGATGAACCTAAAAGCCGCAATTCAGAAGGTGTTCATTATGTTAACTAATACCAATGTTGTCAAAGATACTTTTTAAATATTAATTTATACAACAATGTACGAGGGTCATCCGTAAAGTTCGTGGACGGGGTAAATGGTCAATGGTTTGAGCCACCATTTTCGTGTCCGCTCCATATCTCCTATACCCTTTGAAGGATTTTCATGACACTTTGCTAAAATGTTTAGGTCATTGAGACGATGTGCAGAAGGCACGAGTCAGTGACGCCGGCTCAAGGCCAAGGTCATACTTTAAGGTCAAAAGTTTGAGCCTTTTTTCGTGCATGGTCCATATCTCCTTTACCCATTGAAGGATTTTGATCAAACATGGCCACAATGTTTAGGTCATTGGGACGATGTGCACAAGGCATGAGTCAGTCACGCTGGCTCAAAATCAAGGTCACTACTTCAAGGTTAAAAAAATCTCGGCTGGGGATATAGCTGTCTCTTGGACTGCCTTGTTCAAATGGATACAATATTGTTGTTCCTCATAGTTTAAAATAATCTGAAATTGTGTAAAATATTTATTTGTTCTTTTCATAAGCATATCTGATATTCAGTTTAATATACCTGCAGAATGTTTTACTTTTTGTGATACAGAAATGTAAAGTTATCTACAAAATTAATATTAATTTCAAATCTGAGTAAGAGGTTAGCTATAAACTTTGTTATCCTCAGGCATGAGCATCTTACAGAATGGAAAGATTCCATTTTTCATTCATGACTATGAAGAGCAGATCTTTAGCTTGGCAGAGAGAAGACCAGAGTGCATTTTGAATCTACGGATTGGCTTAGACTGGCTAGGTCTATATACAGTAAGTATTAAACAGTGAATCACAAAAAAATCATATTCAGTTTTTGCTCCTTACCATAGGTTGACACTGTCTTCTTGCTCAAAGAACAGGCCAAAACACAAAACAATGCTTTACAATGATTTGATCACCTATGTTTATGGTTGGTGTTTTGTAATGCGATTTGTGGATGATAACAAGAATTTCTCTCCTGATAGAGTTTCTAGAGTCATTGCTTGCTATATTTACTGTCCACACCCTATAACATGACAGTTGTAATTACTGCCAAATAACCAATGGTTTTAGGTATAATGTTACGTTTTTTTTTCTGATACAGGTTGGACTCACTCTCCCGTCATTTAGGTATTTACTAAGACCAACAAGTACTACCATGACGGTGAGACTCCTGACGCACTTGCTGCGCCCGTTCTTTTCCGAAATGGGGTCTAATAGTAGAGGCGGTGAAAGCAAAGTTTATGCAGCATTTACAAGATACATGCGGGAAGCAGCTGGTAAATAAAACATTATATTTTCAAAACAAAGAAAGTGAACAAAAACTGTTATACCTTCTTTAAAATATAATTCTTTCCTTTCATTTATTCCTTCTGAGGAATCATGCTCCTTTAATGTGTTGCCTCAGGTCAAAAATTAGGACAAATCAGAAAAAGGCTTGTTTACCCTTGTGACCCAATCTGCATTACCTGGTAGACTTGCAGAAAAATTACCTTATTTATTGACAGAGGTCTGGATATATAAAAATTATTCACTTCTCCAAGGACAAGTACATTGTAAAATTCTTCTTGTCCGCCAGCCAAGGTCAATTGTAAAGTAAAAAAATGGCTCTCAAGCTATGGAAAAAAATTTGTAATTTGCAAATTCCTATTAATGCATTAAGTATTAAAATTAAATATAATTCTTTTTCTTGTAAGAAATAATAATGTTTTTAAAAACAGGGAAATCTTGACATATCACAATCAGATTTGCTTTTTGTTCAATTCTAAATACGCCCTATTCGACCATTAATTAATGTTAGCTGCATAAATAATTCACTGTGAAATTTGGTAATGTTTATTATTGTACTGAATATAATCGTACATACTTTATGTCTTAAAACTCTTAAGTGATCAAAACTGTACCAGTGACCTTGATATACGTCTAATATGTACATTGTGTACTATTTCAAATACATGTTTACTCATGGACATCTCTACCTAAAGTATTTGGAAATAAACTTAAAACTGTATGAACACCTAAATGCAGCACTTGATGTATACTAGCAACGTTTATAAAGGACATGATTGAGATTTTTAGTCCCCTACCGGTGTAACCGGAGGGGACTATCGGTTACCCCCGGTCCGTCCGTCTGTCTGTCAGTCCGTCTGTCCATTCGAATCTGGATCCTGCGATAACTCAAAACTACTCAAGCTACGTTGATGAAACTTGGTATGTGGATAGAGGGCAATATGGGGAATATGCACGTTATTTAAGTGTTTTCGTCAGACCAAAATTGTGGTTGCTGTGGTTACAGAAATAATTGAAAGCTAAAGTCTGCATCCTGTCATAACTAAAAAGTACTTAAGCTAGGTTAATAAAACTTAATGGAGATCCTGTTCTTACTTCGACAACATTAACCCGGCAGGGGACTTCTGTTTTGTCTGTGACAAAGCTCTTGTTAAATTTAAGAACAAAAGAAGAATAAAATGACTGCCAGTACAAGTCTGATATTAACTTGCCTAAATCCAGATGTTGAAAATCTTGACCCGAAATATGGACGTGTCGTTTATTTTTCATTCTTGTTTAACATCTTACTGACTTGAATACTGTTGTGGTCACTAGTCTTAATATCAGAGCCTGTGAAAATTTTGTTTGCATCTGACATTGAAAGACCTGTTGCATTTTTTCTCGAGCTTACAACTTGTATTATTGTTTTATAGCATCAAAATTGTTCTTGTCCGCAGAGAAGTTTACAGGAAAATTTTACATTAAAGTCTTCACATTCAAATTACCCATGTTGGACGAGTCGGGCATAGGATTTCCACACCCCTGAAATTGATATATGGGACGATATGTGGGTATGTTGAAACTGGGTCATATCGGGTCAAAAACAAGGTCAATACGTAATTTATATTTAAAAAAAGAACCTTTAGAAGTAAAAAAGATAGCTGCCAGTGGTGCTTTAGTTTGCTCTGTAATCAGGTGAGCCACCTAGGGCTGTCTTGTTTAATTTTTCTGCAGACACATCTCACTTTATTATTTGTATGATGCAGACTATGCTTTATCGACCATCTTTTTTTACTCAGGTGGTAGGAGAGAGACAGTCACCTTAAACAAGATCCTCAAATTTGCCACTGGCGCAGAAGAAGAACCCTTGCTTGGCTTCAGAATGCACCCAACAATCAGGTTTCCAGAGGTGGCAAATAGCTTTCTTCCTACAGCTAACACATGTGCCAACACTTTGAATCTCCCAAGACCAACTACGGACAGGCCTTTACCACCAGACCAGACTTTGTTTTATTTTTATGACTTGGCTTTCTCAAACACATTTTTTGGTATTGTGTAACTGTACTCCAGCCAACGAATGCATGTCTGCACAATAAGTGCTATTTCAAATGTTTAAAGACTTACTCACTTACAGATTGTTTATAGTTATATGTTAATCCAATGTTTAGGAAACTGGATTATAGAAACTTTTATGTTGCTAAAAAATTATTTTTATTACTTTACATTTGAATTTGTTGATGAAAATTGAGAGGGAATATAAAATACTTAATATAAATGTGTCTGTCTGAACTTTTGTTAAAAGTTTGCCTTCAAAAGTCTTGCAACTTACACAAGTTATTCACTTGAAACTTGATTTACATGATTTATCATCAACTTCAGTATCAGCAGCAACACTTTCCATAACTCTGTTTTGTATTTTGGCAGAGTTATGCCTCATTTCACTTAGATTTGCTGGTTAAAGTTTATATTCAAAAGTATTGTCATTTCAAAACTTTAGAATTTATTGCTTGAAACTTGGCATTCACGTTTGTCGTCCACTCCAGTATCAGGGGAAACATTTGTCATAACTCTGGTTTTATATCTTGGCAGAGTTATGCCTCCTTTTTTACTTAGTTTTCTGGTTAAAGTTTACACTCAGAAGTTTTGTTACTTCAAAACTAAGAAGTTTTTTACTTAAAACTTTGCATTCACTTTTGACTTTTGTCATTAAATCCAGTATCAGTGGCAACATTCCCCACATTAAACAATGTTTTGTATTTTGGCAGAGTTATGTAGTTTTGAAGTTTGTTACTTCAATACTATAGAAGTTATTTTTTTAAAAATTTGACATCCACCTTTTTTATGAACTTCAGTATCAGGGGCAACATTGTCCGCAACTCTGTTTTGTATTGTGACAAGAGTTATGCCCCCTTTTAAATAGATTTTCTGGTAAAAGTTTAAATTCAAAAGTTTTGTTATTTTCCTGAACATTGATATGCACGTTTGTCTTCAGTACATGTATAAAGGGCAATTTTCCCCATAAATCTGTTTTGTATTGTGACAGCTACACACCTTTTCACTAAGATTTTCTGGTTCAAGTTTATTTTCAAAAATTGTGTTACTTCAAAACAATAGATGTTATTTACTCGAAACTTAGAATATACTGTTGTCATCAACTCCAGTTTCAGGAGCAACAATCCACATAACTCTGTTTTATATTTTGAAAAGAATTATATTCTTCTTTCCACTAAAAATTTACATAGGTATGTCCACTTATGCATAAACTTTGATTAAGTTTTTGTTCTAAAGTCTTGAACTTAAAAACTTAAAACTTGGAATAATTTGATGAACGATTTGCCTTAATTCAGATCTGTTTTTAACTGTTATATATCCCGTACACTGTCAAAAATATGTACTAATTGATATATTTCAAATAGTCAAACGTGCCGTCCTCTGACAGCTCTTGTTATTCCTGTCAGTTCTGTATATAGAAAAATTAAATGATTTATAATATTGCTCTGTTATAAAATTCAAGCCATTTCTCAATTTGAGTCAGTTTTACCTATTGCTTTAATTAAAAAAAATCTGTAACTGTTTGAGGGGGTTACAATTGTTTAATTGTTATATCGTTATCTTTTATTATGCCCCAAAGGTGGCCTTACAGTAGTCAAACTGTGATTTGTCAGTCAGTCTGTCTATCGGAGACCATGTCAGCTCTATAACTTAGTCACTCATTGATGGATTTTTGAATGACATGGCACAAGTTTTTGTCACCGTGACGTGAACAAAACCGAAGTCTGTATCATTAAGGTCAATGTCACACTTAGATGTCAAAGGTCAATTTTTGGGCCAGCACCCGTTGGGGGGAATATGTAACATTTATGACAGCTCTTTTTATCTTGAAAGTTTTTTTTTTTTGTAGAGTCAAAAGATGCATTCTTCTTTATTGCGTTTTATAAAAAGGCATGTAATTGTTTTTAGCAAATACGGTCAAATGTTTTATTAATCTTACAATTACAGAATGTGTTTAACTATTCACAGATACCAGTTTTATATTTTTAGTTTTTATGCCCATGAATGGTGGCACACTGTCTGTCTCTTTATGCACTTACAGGAGAGTATTTAAGTGGCTATTATTTTGGACAGTTTAGTTGATTATCATTAGAGTTAGGGTTAGTTTTGCTTTGTGTGGCTAAAACTTTCTTTTATGTGGCTATTTTAAGATACATAAGTATCTGTATTACGTAAGGTAGCCACTTAATTACTCTCCTGTTAGAACGTACGTCAGTCCAACTTACTTTTCCAGTTAACTCCTACATTTCTTATGGGATTTTCATTTTTATCAGAGTTATTGCCCTTGGTTTAAATTTACCTTGTAAAGCTTGTCTGTCACCTCCTTCATTTCTTATGCAATTTTCACCAAACTTTCACAAAATGATTATTATCAAGTGATATAGCGCATATTGTCATGCTTTTTGTATTTGGTCATTTTTGCAAGAGTTATTGCCATTTGTTTAAATTTACCGTATAAAGTTTATCTGCTGCACACCTCCTACATTTCTTATGTTATTTTCACTAAACTTTCACAAAATGATTTATATCATGTGATGTACGGCATATTCACACACTTTTTGTATCTAGTCATTTTTTGTCGAGTTATTGCCCTTTGCGTTTTTCAACTTCGTTTAATCTTTTATTAAACATAGATTATTTTAATTTTTGTCAGAATGGTGGCATTATTTTACTTTTCGTCAGAATGGTGGCATAATAGGTGTGTTCACATTCCTAGTCATTTCTGCCTTCCTTTATAAGGGCATTTTGTGTATATGTAATTTTCATATAGTGTAGACTTTCATCAATTGTTTGTCTGTTTGTTCAATATTGTTTTTTTTTCTCAGTTCAACTATTCAAAATGTTCTGCTATACCTTATGCATATTTTTAAATAAATGCTCTTTACTTCCCTCATTTGTATTGTCAGTTTTCATAATAGTAGTCACGTGACGAAGTGCACGTGGTGAGCTTTTGTTACGGTGTGGTGTGCTAAATGTGATTACGTTGTATCTATAGATTACAATTTATATCTAACGTGACTTGTTAAAATGCTTGACAAATATAAAGATCACTAAATTAAATTCAGCTGTATGTGGACAAATCTATAAGAAGCTTCTAAATGATATTATGTATATATATATATCATTTTCCAGTGGGGGCTTAAAGTAGATTAGCTTTTTTTCTGTCGTCTTTGAGAAGTTTGTCTCTTGTGTAGAACTTAAAGCATTTGACCTAGAGTCATTAATTTGACATGAATAAATCTGGGCCAAGTGTGAGGTTCGGAGCTCAATAAAACCGGTTTAAACCGCCAATGCTTTGCATGGACCGTCCCAAAGCGGTGACCCCAGTTTTATTCAGTTTTAGCTCAACTATTCACCGAATAGTCCGAGCTATACTACTCACCAAAATGTCGGCGTCTGCGTCCGCGTAATGCTCTGGTTAAGGTAAACGTGCAACATCTCAATATCACTGTTTTTACTGCAGGTATTCAATTGAAACTTCACACGTGTTCGGGGTCATTGTGTGAGGTCACTGACCAAGTTCCATAACTCTGACCTGCAATTTAGCAGAAATATGCCCCTTTTCGTACTAAGAAAATTGGTTCAGGTAAACGTGCAACATCTCCATATCACTGTTTCTACTACAGATATTGAAATAAAACTTTACATATGTGTTCAGGGTCTTAATAAACAGTCACTGACCAAGACCTACTACTTTGACCAGCCTTTTAGCAGGATTATGCCCCCATTTTGTACTTAGAAATGTCAGGTTAAGGTTTGCGTGCAAGTTGAAATTCAGGTTAAAGTTTGCATGCAACAAGAACATATATCTCTGTAACTACTACAGATATTCAATTGAAACTTCACACATGTCTTCGGGATCATCATGCGAGGTCACCGACCAAGGCCCATAACTCTGACCTGCAATTTAGCAGAATTATGCACCCTATTGTACTTTTTTTACTTAGGAAATTCAGGTAAACGTTTGCGTGCAACAACTCCTATCTCTGGCTGACATGCAGACCTAGCATGGGGTTGCATTTGGGGCTAGTAGGGTCAAATTCAAGGTCACTGTTGCTAAAAATAGATAAAAAGTTTGCGCTCAATAACTTCAGTTAGGGTGGAGATATTGTGCTGTAATTTTGTGTGTAGGTAGGTTAAAGGCTGATCTAGCGAGGGATTGCATTTTGGGCCAGTGGGGTCAAGGTTACTGTTACTAAAAATAGAAAAAGAGCTTCCGCTCGATAACTTTAGTTTGAATGGAGGTATTGTGCTGTAAGTTTGTTTGTAGGTAGCTTACATGCAGACCAAGGGTGGGTTTGCATTTGGGGCCAGTTGGGTCAAGGTCATTGTTACTAAAAATGGAAAAATGGTCAAGGTCATTGTTACTAAAAATGGAAAAATGGTTTCCGCTCAATAACTTGTGTTTTGGATGGAGGTATTGTGCTGTAATTTTGTGTGTCGGTAGCTTAGATGCAGACCTTGCTTTCAAAGTTAATTAAATTCAACTAAATGAATTGGCAAAAAGTTGAAAATCTAGTTTCTTGGCATGGTCACATTTCTTGTTTTAATTTATAAATTTTCAGCTTTAAGTTTATATATACAATATAACTACTACAGATATTCAACTTCATATATGTCTTTGTGGTCATTATATCAGGTGACTGACAGAAAATGTAGATTATACTATCAAAGCGGAAGAATAGTCGAGCGCGCTGTCTTGGGACAGCTCTTGTTTTGTATGCGTTTATTGAGTGTTTTTCTGCTGTGCCTAATTGTTTGGCTATTAGTTACTTATCATAAATAAAGGAACTCGTGCTATGGCAAGATTTTTCTTTCCTGCTGATGCAGTTGAAATTTCACATTGTTTATATTTTACATGGGGTATCAAGATGAAACTTTATAAGTAGCAAGCTTGCATTGTTGGAAACCCAGTTCTTAAAACTGAACTGCCAATGCCCTATGACAACGTGGCATGCGGGGGGGGGGGGGGGTATTTCAGGCACGACAGTGACAGTTCTAGTTTGCACTATCACGAACAGGAGGACGTATCTGCGCCCTATCGACATAACATGTTGTTCGAAAAATAAAGATGAACGTTAAAACAAATATTAAAAGTTAGATGAACATCATTTGATCCATATTGGACGGTTTTAGGTCAAGTCCATAAGCTACCATTAAGCGCATAGACATGGATGTCGGTATTAGAGCTACAACAATTCATCTATGGATCGATTCGATTCTATTTCGATTACTAATATTTTTAAGCTTATTACTTTGGTTCGATTAATCTTTCATTTATATAAGCTAAATTTTAGCGAGTCAATATTTGAAATAGAGGAACATATACATTATATATATTAATTATTATTGATGTCATTGTATCAGTTAATGTAAACGTCTGTACCTTATAAATGATTAACTAAATAAGAAACAAAGGAAAATGATTATACAGTTTCAATAGAAAATTTAATACAGTATAACAGCAAACATGATGGCGCCATCCGTTTACATGACAAAGATGCAAAAGTATACTTTTTATTTATTGATTTATGCTTTTTTCTGTAAACATGTAAAATAATCGAATCGAAAATGACTGAATAAATATCGACAATCGAATCGGTGAGTCTCAGTCGATTGACCGAGGCATCGAATAAATCGTTGCAGCCCTAATTATAAAAAATAAAGTAAAGGTGATACTCTTTAATGGGTGTTTCATTTCAAATCGAGATACATTAATTTTGATTATGTCTGTTAATGATATCAACACATGTAAGGTAATCATCAATCCCATGATTGACATCAAGTCTTGGGGAAGCGATCTGTCTTTGTACCATCTCCATGCAATGGTCACTGATAATCTTTTCCAGAGGTGTAAATATTGGTCTCTCTCCAATCCCAACAGTTTGTTCATCGCCGGACTCTTCGGCACTATCGTCGTTTACATCTGCTGAAGGTAAGTCAAAGCCAATGGGTGACTGCAGCTGGCCCGATAACCAAAGCGCTTGCGGAGACGAATTCACTGTTCTAATTCTATGTGTCGACCATGCTTGAGCCCAAAGACTAAGTCTTCTATTATTTCATCCATGTATATGTAGTGAAGAGCAATTAAATGCACCATGTTTAAGCAGTCCAGTATCCCGTTGTCCTCCATAAAATAAAACAAATTATAGAAGAAACACAAAACTCCTTCAAAAACATCCCGCCACAGTCTCTCAATTCTTTGGTTATGTGTACTGCGTCCAGTAATCATACTGCCAGTCCCTCGTTTCGCCAACATGAAGTCTGCAACAGCCACGTTTTCTAATCCTTTGTCAGATCTTACCCTTTTTGGAATCCCATACGTGTGTACACCTGATTTGAAACTTGTTAACACTGTGCCTGCGCGATTGTTGTCTGCACACGAGAGAAACGTGACCATCCTGCTGAAGCCATCTATTCCCCCTATAATCACAAATCTCCATCGAACGAGCTTGTGGTTAGTATCTATGTGCCACAGATGATTTGGACCCATTACCTCGTACACACGCCTGTGAAGACGACCACGTTTTCTCTCTGAAACCCCTTTTGAGTCGACTCTATGAATGCTGTCCCTTAAACGATACCGCTGGACATTAATGCCTGTTTGGTGAAGTATTTGCATTATCATGTTCTCTCCACAAAATGGGAACTCGTTTATTACTTTTTTGACATGCCCGTCGAGGTTGTCATCAGTAAGTAATGAAAATGCATGTCGACTAAGACCATATCTTACCTTTCTTCGATAAATCGTGCGTTCAGATACAGCCACCAGCTTCGCAATCTCACTTATTTTAAAACCATTTTCTAGAAAATATTGCAGAACGCTCTTAGGAATGTCAAATTGTGGTGCGCCGCTTTTAGATCTGTCTTTGTTTGGTTTAATGCCACCATATTTGTTGCATTCAATTCTCAACTGCATCATGACAGATCTATTTGAAATACCAAGCATTTCCATTTCATATGCTGATAGTTTGCTTACGATGTCTGACGTAATATTCTGATGTTTGAACGTCTCAATAGCACTATTTAAACCCAATTTTTCGAGAATTCCATTCATTTTTTTTCTCTGCAAAGGCATGTGCAAAACGATGCAGGAGCAAGACAATATCATCATGCATAATATATCGCATGTTAATGAAAATTGCATATTATTAAATGACAAAACCGTTTATAAAGGAAAACTGACATCATATGATACAAAATGAGCACCATGGACAAGCAGAACCTCGCATAGAGGCAAAATGACATCATATAATGGAAAATGAGCATCATGTAATTAAAAATGACTGCGTATAATGTCAAACTAGCATCATATAATGGAAAATTAGCATCATATAACGATAAAAATACAACACCTCATAAAGATGCAAAATGACATCATATAATGGAAAATTAGCATCATGTAATTAAATATAAGCATCTTATAATGTTAAACTAGCATCATATAATGAAAAATGAGCATCATATAACGATAAAAATACAACACCTCATAAAGATGCAAAATGACATCATATAATGGAAAATTAGCATCATGTTATTAAAAATAAGCAGCGTATAATGTTAAACTAGCATCATATAATGAGAAATGAGCATCATATAACGATTATCATACAGCACCTCGTATAGATGCAAACTGTCATCATATAGTGAAAAATGAGCATCATATAATGATCTACGAATAGGCAGCACCTCGTATAAAGTCAAACAAGCATCATATAATAGAAAATGAGCAGCCTATAACGATGAACTAGCATCAGAACATAGCAATTAGACATAATATTGACAACAACAAGCATAATAGAATGACGCATGAGCAAAATATAATGGAAAAAGGGCACCATATAACGAAAATTGAACACCATATAATATATTTGTACATCTTTTTACGATATATCCCAGCTCATAAAAATAATTGTCATGTTAAGGCAGTGATGGCGTTCAATATTTAAGAGCATTCATTTGTAACTGAAGCTGGCCTCTATCGCGTGAGCTGAATTCAACTGACTCGTGATTTAAGGTTTGATCGACTCTGTGTATCAAGAACATTATATACGGGAACCATTACGTATCTCGGCCATAGCGTTGTGTTATAACAGTAACCACAATGAACAAAACCTGAGACGTTGTAGTAGTAGTAGTAGTAATAGTAGTAGTAGTAGTAATAGTAGTAGTAGTAGTAATAGTAGTAGTAGTACTCGTAGTAGTAGTAGTAGAAGAAGTAGTAGCACAAGCAGCAGCAGTAACAGTAGCTATAGCTGTAGCAGTAGCAGCAGTAGTAGTAGTAGTAGTTGTTGTTGTTGTTGTAGCAGCAGCAACAATCATAAGGTGAAAATTTCTCTAATACATGCAACATTTGTCTATTACAATAAGGCCAAGGGTTCGATTGCCCGCCCGACGCATGTTAATTCAAGATTTCCCCACTGCACCAGACCCTGCAACAGTTAACAAGTAAATAGGGCAGGGTCCATGCACACATCAGTCACAATCACGCTTCATTGCGGAAGGACCTTATAAGGCCAGAGTGTTTTTATCTATTGGTTCTCGGACATTTTGGGGAAAGTGTCCGGTTGGAGGAGGGACAAAAATGCAATAAAAAATAATACAGAATTGAGTAAATTAATTACTAGAATTTCACAAATGGAAATGGGCAGCGATTTTAAAATCTTTATGAATTATAACTCGCAAAAATCATATTACACAACATTAACTAAATCACTGCATGATCTACATGACATTAATACCAATAATAGTAACATGAAAAGTGTTTATCATATAAAAACTACTGTTAAATTATGCTCTGTATGATCATATTTTTCACAAATCATATTTTCACACGCCTGTGAAGAATATGATCTCATTTGTCACATTTATAAGTGTGAATAATGTAATTGGCCAAAAAGGGGGTATGCGTACGGATCACATTTTTCACATATTTAAGGGAAATTGTATCGCGACAATCGATGAAATCATTATTTGGAGCATAAGTATACAGTAATCATCATCATCATCATCATCATCATCATCGTTGTCATCATCATCATTATCATCATCATTATCATCATCATCACCATCATCGTCACTATCGTTACCATCATCATCGTCATCATCGTCATCATAATTATTTCTCGTCATCACCATTATTATCATTATACTTAACATCATCATCAGTATGGTCATCACTATGAAAAACTAAGCCCTATTTAGGAGCTACTTATCTATGCATGCGCTTAATCGTTAGTCAAAACGTTTGTATGGTCTAATTAGGAAATAGAAATGCATATGTACTCGCGTACGTTCATACGAACGTACACCTTTTTATTGGTATATTAACCAATGCACGCATCCGAACGTACGTACAAGCAAACGTCCTATTTTGGATTATTAAAACCAAAATAACCATGCATATGTCCGCCCGAACTAGAATATACGTATACACGGACGGTAATATAATGATCTTATGAGAACCTCCGCACATGTTAGTATGTACGTTTGCACAGTATTGTAGCGTATCGTACCGTATCGTACCGTACGGTATCGTTCCTTACCGTATCGTACCGTACCGTACCGTATCGTACCGTACCGTACCTAACCGTACCGTATCTAACCGTACCTAACCGTACTTAACCGTACCTAACCGTACCGTACCGCACCGCACCGCACCGTACCGTACTGTACCGTACCGTACATTTCCGTACCGTAGCTTTACCGTACATGCCATGCCATGTCATGTCATGCCATGCCATGCCGTACCATGCCATACCATACCATACCAAACCGTACCATACTTAACTGTCCGATACCCTGCCGTACCATATCGTACCATACCATGCATACCGTACCGTACCGTAAATAACCCCGTTTGTTTTTCGGGCTCATACAGTGTGAAAAATAGGATAATGATGTAACAAATTCACTTTTTTGAAAATTTGAACACTTTTTTCATGTGTGAAGAATATGATTTGAGTGCATATCAAAAACTGGACTTGATCACACATTTCACAAAAAATGTGAAGAATGAGATTGCGATGTATGAAGAATGAGATCCTATTTTCCACACCTGTGAAAATGAGATCCTATTTTTCACATGTATGAAAAATAGGATTTGTGAAAAGTATGGTCCTACAATGCTCACACTTAAACACTGTGCATCTGATATCGCTGGACAGTGGTCATGTATAACAGCATGTTCAATAAAGTGAAAACTAACTGAATATATATAATTTATAAATCAATATACACCATCGAAATAATAAATGTGTGTTTAATACAATGATTCTAAGATCTTAATTTGTTTTTACTCAGTATTTTCTTCTGACTTTGAGTTTTGCATGATGCATAAAATAACAGAGAGCAGATCATATGAATCATACTGCGATTTACAGTCACAATGCATGTTACATAAAATTAAGTCATTTCTTCAGCATTTTTTGCATTCCGTTTAAAAGGTTAAAACCCTATAACAAGGTCATTTTTACGATATCGGTTACATTCTACAAATTCATATTTTTTTGCTTTTTGGAAAAAAAACGGGTCGGCGGATCCGAGAACCAAGAAATAAAAAAACTCTCGCCTAAACTACGAAATATATACGCACACACTGGTTAACAGTACAATAGGACAAGTAGCCATAAATGTGCATCTAACGTTTGGTTACTGATTCAAAATGAGGCGTGTCGTGGGAAAACTTAATGCATGTGCGTAAGTTTCGTCCTTGATTAGCTTTTTGATTTAGATTAGATTTGTTTTAAGGAAGTCTCTTTTTAACATAAATCCACATAAATCCACTGAAGGCGGAAAGTGCCGTCCTGGATTAGCGCGTGCGGACTGCACAGGCTGATCCAGGACGACACTTTACGCAAATGTATTAAGCCCGGGTTTTCCACGACAAGCCTCAAATGTTTATAAAATGTAAAATAATAAAAACAAATATGAATGAAAACTGTCGCTAAGATATCGATTAAATTAGTTACCAATAATGATGTGCATTGAAAGAATTTTTCTATGAAGTACGAACATCAAAATAATAAAACACAAGTTACTCAGATATAACAACAATTTTCAAGGTCAAAACTTAAGGAAAACTTCTTCACCTTTTCTTTAAAATTTACAAAGACTACATAATAGAAAACGAAGATATGCCCCTTTTATAATATAGGGATAGATTTATTGTTTATTTTTTTAACAACCATGCGCCTATGTTCCCATTAGAAGAGACTGGAATAGTAAATACCTCGGGACGAACTGGCGACGTTTTCTCAGGATGTACACAGTTCCCGCCACCAGCACAGTGCACGTGACACACCACGTCATCAACTCCATGGAAACCTCTAATTATCACAATAATTTATTTGCTTTAAATGTTGCTGATTTCCTCGAAGGTGGTGTTGATACTTAACTGACCTATTTCACTAAATTCAAAATGGTTAACATAGTGAACTCCTCGCAGATATGTCTGGTTTAGTTTACCGCACTGAATCGTAACCAAGTTAGTTATCCATGTACATATGTATTTCACTGAATTAATCCATTGCTTTCTCAATCCTGCTCTATTGTATTCTCTGTTGGATTTGTGTCCAATATATTTTATAGCGCAAAACAAAGTGGCGGTTATGTGACAATTGTCGTCACGTGCCCATTTCTTTTCACGGAAAAATGCCCCTTTCAGATCGACAACAAAGAAAAATAGATGTCCTTAAGGCAACACACAGCGATCTAGATTATGGTCGATGGCTGATTGTACTGACAATAATAAAAGCATTGTAGACAACAATTCGATGGGGGGAGGGGGGGGGTGTTTTGCAAGACAAAACTAACAAACGTTAATTTTCCTACAAAAAGTATATATTTATAGTGTTATGTTTTTGAATAGTCAAGTTAGTAAGAACCAGCGTGCGCGTTATTGACACCATTAAGCCCACAATTTTTGAGTCAGTGGATAACATGCCGTAATGAAAGGGACTACTAGTATGTCTGTCAATAGGTGACATCCTATATCTATACATATATACTTATATATGAGGCGTGTCGTGGTAAAACCGGGCTTAACTCACGTGCGTAAAGTGGCTGATCCGGGACGACACTTTCCGCTTTTATGGCAATTTCGGTTTCAAGGAAGTCCCTTATAAACAAAAATCTACTGTAGGCAGGAAGTGCCGTCCTGGATTAGCCTGTGCAGACTGCACAGGCTAATCCGGGACGACAATTTATGCACATGCAATAAGCACCGGTTTCCCACGACACGCCTAATATTATTATATTATAAAAATGTACAAAAGTAAGTTGTGTGCATAAAATGATGCATTCAGGATATGCTACATTGTCAAATTTTCGATAAAAAGATTTTGAAATGCTTGAAAAAAAAATCCAATTCAATTCGGTATCGAACTCATAACGTTGGAGTAATGACAGTTATTTACAGGTCTGTAACCATCTGCGCTATCTTGCCTTGAAAGAATAGATTCTATGTGCGCAAACTATGATGTAAAATATACCATGATAGTTTAGTTGCACCATTATAGTTTAAACTATATTTGATTTTAACTATACATGCAGTTCCTCATTTTATCATGAGAGTGAAGGGTAAGGTATCTTTACATGTCCACCCACCCAGTATTACCGGTATTTATGAAGCAATGGTAAGACAATGAGTCGATGAGCATCTTTTAAATATTTACTGCCAATTAAGCTTATATGTGCATATCAAAAGTAACACTTAAATCGCTCAAACGTATTGACGAAATAAGTAGTAAATAGGACTAGAAGCTCAACAATATAAATAATAAATCCCTTATATTGTTTCAAAGAATCACCATGAACAGACAGTGTATATTTATTTCACAACGATGCAATTAACATTTAAATGTTTATATCAAACCACATCCATTTCACTTTTAACTTTAATGAATGCGTAAAATTTCAACTGTAGGCCTACATGAACATATACCAGTTAAGATTACATTCCAATATGCAGAATAGAAAGCAATAACTTAATATATTCCCAACTTTCACACGTTTACACGCTGACGTTAAAACAACAGTACATAAAAAAAATCACAAAAAACCCCACAAAAAACACAAACATATGTTTACACCAATGACAGTATCATTCATCTATTAAACGCACAACACCCAGTCACCAAAACCGTCCCCTACGGTGTTCCGTTCTGACATCGTTGTTTAGCATTTTCGACCTATGGATATATAAGCGCGAAAACGCGATAATACGATAGGAAGAGCGAAATCATGATGCGAGACTCGGAGATCTCGATATTAATTTCGCTTCATCGCATCGTATTCTCGTAGTCTTCGCAATGTTGCATCGTTGTGTCGCTCCTTCGCATCGTGATTTTACTCCTTCGTATCGTGTTTTCACGTTATCGCGCTTGTATATCTATAAGTGGAACGTGCGAAACAACGAAATGGTCCTAACGGAACACGCGCGAAAACGCGAGAACACGATACGAAAAAGCGAAATAACGATGCGAGATCGCGATATTTATTTCGCTTCTTCGCATCGTATTCTCGCGCTGTAGCATCGTCTCTTCGCAAGGTCGCATCGTGTTGTCGCCTAATCGCATCGTGATTTCGTTCCTTCGTATCGTGTTCGCGCGTTTTCGCTCTTGTATATCTATATAGGTGGAAAGTGCGAAACAACGATATTGTAATAACGGAACACCGTAGTCCCCACAACAAAAAGCGAGTGTTCGAATGCAATAAACCGTGAATAAATTGATGGACGTCAGGTAAGTGGTGCGCGTTTAAATCATATTCGATGTTTATTTGGATGTGTTTGGTATAAATAGATTTTGATATAAATGCCTGATTTTATTGCTCAACAACATCGCTACTGACTGAATAAATTATGTGGCTAGAACAGGACATATTTATAAGCGCTGCAACAACTTACACCAATCTCATTAAAACCATCTCTAGTCTGACGCTCCTATATTATCGGGTGACTGGATCTGATGACTTCGCATTAGGGGTCATGTTCAGATGACCTTTTCAAGAGCCAATCAAACTAATGCCTTCAAAATGTTGTGGTATAACTTCACATGTAAAACACAAATACTATACACGATATTAACGTGAACTTTGGATGTTTAATCGCCTAAGGTACCACTATATCCATTGTTATCCGCGTGAAAATTAACTTAAAAGTGATTTATTCCCGAGGATCAGCTGGAAATGCGTCAATTTTCAAAAACCGTGGCCAAACATTGCTGTGAAAAGGCAATTTCATTGGGCGCAGCAGGGCGGATATTTTATTGTTCGGAAGGTCATTTGGACGTGATCTGTTATACGATGCCTTCAGATCCTAACAATGTTAGGATTTGATTTTAACGAGATTGCAACTTACACATACCAATATATCGTATTGCAATGCATGTACGTCTTCCATATATTGTATCGCAATTTGATTTTTCCATAGCCTAGGGTCTACTTTGAAGGATGAACAATATTATCACAAGTAAAGTTTAGTAACTTTAATTGGCGACAGTAATGAACATGTCACATCCAATAAAAGATCATACTTTTTTTAATTATATACGTCATAGTTTAACTTGGCTGGCATAACGTACGCATGGTCACCACAAACCTAATATTTGTGTTGGCACTAACTAAAACCCGCAAGAGCTTATGCTGACAGAGACAACCGTTGGCGACAGCAACGCACCTGTTTATTGATAATGCATTAAAGACGCATGGTCCATATCAATCATGCACCTATTTCCACTATACAAATGTATTTGCATAATCCAAGTGAAATGACAAAACCGGTAAACAGGCATACTCATATAAAGTCAGGATGCAGTCGTTCCATGAACAAAAGTCTAGTATGGACACATTGAAGTAAACATGTTAAGTTTTCTTCAGAAACAAATGAACCAAAAATACTTATAATTGAGGTGTGTCGTGGGAAACCCGGGCTTAATGCATGTACGTACAGTGTCGTCCCGGATTACCCAGTGCAGTCCGCGCAGGCTAACACCTTCTGCTTTTCTGGTATTTTCTTTTTAAAGGAAGTCTCTTCTAAACATAAATCCACTGTAGGCGGAAAGTGTCGTCCCGGATTAGCCTGTGCGGCCTGCACAGGATAATCCGGGGCGACACTTCACGCACCTGCATCCAGGCCGATTTTCCCACGACTCGCCTGAGGTATATTGTGGTTTTTCTAGTGCAGATCTCGAACTTCGATGGAACTAAGAGACACGACATTTTTAAATGTTCGGGCGAAGATTCGGAATACTAGTGTGCCTCGCCTGGTCGCCTCTTCGTCGTCTTGTAATGGGCATAATTTAACTGGTGTAATCAGGATCCTGTACTCCAGTCCGCAATGAATACGGTATACTGTACTCACGGCCTGTACCCGGATCATCCTAACGCAGTGCAGAGACCCTAACTCAGTGCCAAAATGGCGGATGGAAAGACTGGACTACTTTGTTTTATGCATATATTTCTTATGTACAGGTCTGTTTTGGTTGTAATACTCGTCGCCATTGATCAAATAAATATTAAATTCAATATACCTAATGCCACTTCTAGCAATTATTGGGTTGCAAGACGGAATGCTGAGGAACAAGGCCAAACATCCAATTAAAATATTTATAAAAAATCTAAAAAAATACATAGATGCTTTAAATTGCCAAATTATTTTGCTGTCTGGAAGCAAACATATACTGCTTCAAAATCCGGTTTACACTGTGTTGTTATCCCATCGGATATGGACACAATACTCGTTTGAATGTGCAGACTGCGAGAATTATGGATAAGAACCTAATTTCTAGTTGATAATAGCCGAACGCAATGCATACTAGTAACGGATAAAAATTAAAACAACGTATAAAACGTATATTCTGTATAAATGAATGAATAGACATGTCTGCTGAACGAATATAATGGACCTCTATATATTTATATTTTCATTCCAATCGTATTGTATAATTTGCTCGTTCACCAGTGACAATTTTTAACGTGTATTTACATATAAAACTTAACCATAAAAACCTGTGTTGAAAATCGCGAGCTTTTGCTGGACGAATATAATTTATTGTTAGAAGTATGGGTATCGCTCGAAAATTCTATCCGGATATAGTGCCAAACGATTTGCAAATACAGAAAAAATCAATTATTATGAAAGACGAAGTAGTATATATAGTTCAAAATAATGAAAAAGGAACACCTTTAAAAATTTAAAAGCATAGAACGCATTCATAGTGACCGTCTTGTGAATATGTTTGAACGTCTAAAGTTTAAGTGTGTATATTGTGATACATCTTCTGACAGTTTAGAGGAATTGACTGAACAAGCACATTAATAACACTAAAAGAAATTATTTCATATATACAGGACGAACAGATATCTTATTTTTCATTTTGATAGGTAATTATCCTTTTTACGTTCGCACTTCTCTATCACAGTTTCCTACATAATTCAGGAATTATCCACAAGCACATAACCACTTCACAATAAAGACAATGTTTTATCTGTAAACATCCACTTTAAACTTTGATATGATTACACATTGTCGTAGGGATGTTCGTTTAACTAATATAGTTTTCAAGTAAGGTACTAATGCATTTTAAAATATTTTAACAGGTCGGAAACATAAAAATGTTCTTTATGGGGACTTTTTCGGGTACATTTTAATGACTTTAAGCATCATACGAGAGATTGTCAAACAAAATATTAAGTTCATAAACCACTGGACACTATAAATATTAAAAGATTTAAATTTATACTTAACACATATATAGCAACATGATAAAAACATGAACAATATTAGCACATTCTGCCTCTGTGTCCGCCATTTTGGCACTGCGTTAGTGTCGCTGCACTGCGTTAGGATTATCCGGGTACAGGCCGTGGTACTATCGTTTTAATTATTTGTTTTGTTAAACGCTGCAATAACATTATCTAAAATGTATATTGATTAATATACTAACATGACACGCACATAGTTTTCTATAGACAAAGAACAAAATTCACCGTTGTTAAACTACCGATAAACAACCCGAACAAAAGTGTTAAATATAGTTCGCATTGCAGAAAATGTTGTCAGGTCATGTTAGAATCGAAATAATTTTCGCATTATCTTTGTTTCTCGGCTAATAAACACCGATTTGTCGTTCTTATGTGGTATATTAAGCAATCGGGCTAACGCCCTCGTTGTTTAATTCCTACGCATCAGAACTTCAAATCGTTGTTTATTAGCCGATAAACTTTCTTCCTTTCTAGCTTAATTATCACGTACTAGAATTATCATCACATTACTAAATAAGATTTATAAATCTAACTCGAAACTTATTTCTTAAATATATATGTAATATTTTGCCATCACAGAAGACTTGTAATACATATATATTGCAATGCGGTTTCGCCACTTGTTGCAGCAGTCAATGAATATTCATAAATGAACGAATGCAGGCGCGGTTTCAGGATTTTGGATTAGAGGGGGGGGGGGGCAATCAGAAATTAGCAACCTACTAATATTAATTACGTTATATTTAAGCTATAATGGAAGAACAGGTAATAGGCGTTTGTGCAACAATGAGATAGATCAAACGCGGGTAAGGATTTGATTTAGAGCTGGGGGGGGGAGGGGGGGGGGGAGGGGGGGAATGTTTTAAGTAGCTGAAAAAGACTGCCAAACAAACTGTTTTTACTAATTCTTACATCTTGGGATAGTTATCTAGTTATCGGAAAGATAGCAAGGAAACATGTTTAATGAAAATATCGAAGAATAGGTTTGATTGTTACAATAAGTTGTTTAAAATAATGGCGAGTCAATGCACATGTTTTCAGATAGTGTGAGGTTTACAAATCGAAATGTTGGACAATTGTAGAGGGGGGGGGGGGTACGCTGTTCCCGCCCCCTCTAAACCCGCCTATGTACATCAATTACATTCTGCGATGAAATGATGCGGCTTAGATGCAAATGTTGGATTTGCGCTTTCGGACAAACGACATTTTTCGTTGTCCTTAAAATGTCAAAAGATGATTTATTTACAGAAAGGAACATTCACCGTTGTTAAAGTACCAATAAACAACCCGAAAAATAGCATCAGAACTCCAGATCGTTGTACTTTTGTATTATGTTCATAATTGTATTACGATTTTTGAATTACAATGCCCCTTTAACAAAAGCGAAAGACACAGTTGTGTGCCTTTATCTTATAATATACTTCATATACTGTATACTACATGTAGTATATTTATAGCGGTGACCTCGTTATAAAATACAGAACACTTCAGATCTGTATCATATGGGTCATATTTAGTTTTGCATTTCAGGTTTAACCGCTAGATGTTGTTTTTTTTCAATTGAGCGTGCCTACTAGTTTGTGGTTTATTATTGAATCAAAGTTGGTTTCGTATATTTACGAGGAAGACCTTCTAAATGTCGCAATAGTGGATTGTGTTGCATTATGTTTAGAAGCTACGACTTAAGGTGATATATAATAATACCTATAGCACAAAACAGTCTGGCCTACTGTGTACAGCTTTTTGAATTAAATCAGCGGTGCAGTCAACAATGCGAGTTAAAAATTGTATTTCATCTGTGGTTCTCGACTCATCTGGACACTGCCAAACAAATACTAGTAGTCTACTGAAATTTGTGATGCAAAATAGATAGACCTACATCAATATCTATACAAACGTTTTGTTTTATCAACCGATAAACCGCGTTTAAAGTAGATCTTACTTAACGGCAGTGCTGGACATTAAGTGAAGTTCGATCCGCTTAACATCTGATATCCGCTGCCTTGTCAAGTAAGATATGCCTTCGGACACGTCGGATACTCTACCAAAACAACAAAGTGCGGTGAAACGAGGAATAATTCGCGGGATATTCATCATCTGCGTCGTATGCGCCACCGGATATTACATCCCGATGCGTGACATCACATTGATGACGTCATCAGACCGCTTAGTCTACACTTTGAAATGGCAAGCGTTGTCGGCAACCACACTTCTCGTCGGAATATTTGTCGTTGCCAACAAGCGGTTTTTCAGCCAGGCAATCGATCCGATGTCCGGTCAAAGCGAGCAGCTAGTTGCCATGGAAACGAGATACCTCCAGAACACTCTGGAACAGCTGATACTAAGCGTGCTCGGACAGGTGATACTCTGTCTGCATTTTAAGGACGCCACTGTGCGGGTTATTCCCATACTTGTGGTGTTGTTCGTCATCGGGCGAGTGCTTTTCTGGGTCGGGTACCGGATACCGCCACTGAACAGAGCAACAGGGTTCGCCGTGACGTTGTATCCTACTGTTGTTGTCAGCGTTCTTAACGTAGTGTACCTGTTTGCCTATGTATAGACTACCAAACGCATAACGCGCTGAAATTTTCGATTTTCTCCGGTTTAGTCACATCAAGTTACTGCTGTAAAGGTTCGGGTAGTTCGAATCAGCTCGTTTGTTCAGGTTTTCAAACAGAAGTGTGATTTTTCAAGGCGTTCCTCGAGAAATGATAATTTGTCTGTTTGTCATTATTATCCATTTATTGCAACCATCATGATCGTTTACCTGTTGTACAAACTCATGTTTTATAGGTACCATTGCATATAGCGGTGCAAGTCCCATTTTGTGCATTGCTTTTCACAAAAATGCGTCATTCAGGGGTTAAACTACACAATGTAGGTTTATTGCATTTGTAACTGGACACACTTTAGAATTATGATATTAGAGTGCAAGAGAAATAATCATTAAATCGTTACGCATTTTTATATTACATAAGTACATACGCAAGTGTCTTCTTTTGTCTCATTGTATTTACGTCAATTTATTATTGACGAAAAAGATTTCAATTTAGAATTGTTTATCGGCTAATAAACAACGATTTGGAGCTCTGATGCGTATGACTTGAACCATGCGGGCGTTAGCCTGTAGTTTAACATACCGCATCAGAACTACAACTCGGTGTTTATTATTTCGGGTTATTAATTGGTAGTTTTAATAACGGAGATTTTTGTTCTTTGTCTATAGAAAATTTTGCCAGTGTCATGTCAGAATTGACATCTTGCATCCACGAACATAGGCAAGTCAAGAATACGCATGTCTGGTCTCTTGTATCGCTCGTTAGTAATGGAATGAACCACAGGTACTGGTCACAATGATTTTACAAGTACCTGTGGAGTGAACATGTCAGTTTACATTTACACCAAACTTGAATGACATCTATCATTGATTCAATTCACATCTCCTTCATTCATTATTGATTATTTATTAAAACAATAACCTAATATTGTATTTGTTGTTATCAGTCATTTGTGTTTGATATTTGTGTGCAAAACAATGGTTTGCTAGTTCAAAGTTTACTGCTTTTGGTATTTAACAACAAAATCATAAAGAAACAATTAATAGGTTCTAAATAGTTTTTTTGCAATCATATGCAATTCTAACACTGGTTTAAATGAAATTGTCAACTTGTGTAGAACAATGTCTGGGCCCATATCCACAAAGCTCCTAAGTGAAAACTTTGTAAATTTCTGAAAATTCCTTAAGCCTGTGGTTGGTTCATTTAACGTTTATTTTGTATTAAATCTGATAAAAAAAAATCAACAGTTGTTTCTTATTTTACCATTTTCAGCGAGAAATTATTAATTTTTACAATTAAGAATTAATTAGAAATGTTCACTTAAATATAAACTAAGTTCAGGTTTTTCTTAGGAGCTTTGTGGATATGTCCCCTGGTCTCCAGTAATCAGGCAACCTTTGGTAGTTTTAACCTTTGGTAGTTTTAACCTTTGCTAAACCTTTGCTAGTTTTAACTTGTTAAGATAACTAAACTAACATACTAAGCTAGTTTAACTTCTAGGTTCAACCAAATTAACATACTAAATCATATAAGAAGACCATGTGACAAACCACATTCTGTTTATAAAGAACCAAGAAATGAAATATCAAAAATAATGTCAACTCATTATTATTATAATTATTATTATTGTTCATCATACGTATTTACCAAATATACAATAAAGTTGGAACAAAAGCAACACTAATGACATTATAATACTGTCTCTGTAGTCATAGGCAACACAGCATTTTTACTTGGTATAATATATTTTTGTGCAACGCCTTCAATGAAAGGTTTTGAAAGAGATCTATAAAATCCCGCATGACATTGAGAACAGAAACATATTGTCTAAACTACTTAATTGAAAGTGATGTGTGAACAAAATAACTTGGCAAACAACCATAACACAGGCAACTTCCAAAGCACTGATTTCACTGTAGCACAGATTTCATTCTCAAGCAGCTGACATGTTATTACATTGTATAGCTCGAAAAAAATTAACCTGACACCGACATTAATGCATGAATATTTTACAACTCCATTACGATTAAAATTACATTTTGTATGGCAATAATCCGAAATCGAATTACATGCATTTGGATTAAAGTACGGTTATATATGCTTATCAATAAACATGAACAACTTTGTAACATGTAATTGTACACTCACTAAACCAAGAATAAATATAAGAAATAATTCTGTCATGAAACGATGCTTAGTCAGATTACAAACTCCCAGTTCACGAGTGTCAGTCCAATCAGTCCGAGCTATATGTAAACGCAAGTTATTTAACTAAATCCTCTCCATGTACACGGTGTCACTTGAACACGACGGTGTGCAGCATGGCTCCCAGACATTGGGTGATGTTCTCTGTCATCAACACATCAACATGCTCCTCCAGGTGGCGCTTCGGGTCCTGAAATGTTGAAAGGTGCATGCAGTCTCCGGGTGTCACAAATCCATTCAGGCCACAAGGTCTGGTAATCTCTTAATTATTACTGGCCCGAACTCCGTTTTAGGTCTAATTACCCCAAAATGGAAGTCACATCCTCAGGGTTACATGCTGTCAGTTAGATAATAAGCACATGTGGCGGAGTGCAGGATGCATATAATTTGTAAAATACAGATTAAATGATATGTTTTGGTATCATTTTAAAGGTATATATGTAAGCGATAAGAAAAAAGGCTGTTTTGTGCACTACTTGTTTGTCTAGTGGTTCCCAGCTTCATAACTTTTGGCCCATGTATTCATGCGCAAAATGGCAGCCTCCATGCCCGTCAAAACCGGTGTGTTTTTTCTAAGGTAAATATTTTGAGTTACAACGCATAGAATTTTTTGACATGCTGTTTTTTCAAAAGGTTATGTCCTCATCTTTCCAACAATGTATGGTGATATATTGGAAAGTAGCTTGGTCATGGTGAAAAGTGAGATCAAATTTTGAATATTTTATATGTAACAAAGAAGGAATTTATTTGCGCATGCGTAACCTTTTACTACCTTTGTCCAAGGTCTGACAAACTTTTGCGGAGACTGTGCATGCCACATTTTATCACATCATATTGCGTGCGTTGACGAAATAAACCCCCATTAAATAAGCTTTGCTTTATTTCCACACTGGGATCAAGCACAGTCTAATGACATCATTTGAAATCATTTTACGTTTTTCCTGTTTATTAAGTTTTCTTCAGTTTTTTTGTTTTTGTTTTTTTTAAATAAAGACTGAAAATGATGGGATAAATAGTATAATAGGAAAATGTTGAATGAAGATGTTTTTTGGCTTGGCACGAAAACGTGAACCACTTGCCCAGGCCTTCTAAAGCATCGCTAAGTAAACTTATCTTTATTCACCACTTATCTAGTATTCTCTAATTTCGCTATGAATTTTTTTTATCACCATATAGGCAGCAGTGTGTGTATGCATCAAATGCAAGTTTTTCTATGAGGATTACGTGCGGTTGCAATGATCAGCTGTTATAAAAGCTGGACATGATTAATTTTATAGTTGAGAAGTCAACTCTGGTGTTGACATGAGAAGTCAACTCTGGTGTTGACATTTAGATCCAAAAATTACAAATATATAGCTGTCACCAAGCTGCAGGGAAAACATGATAATTATCTAATGATAATGACCTGATAGGGGTCATTTATGCACCACAAAAATGTGCATGTTGTGTATTGATATAGCAGGATTATCAAGATTTTTAAAGTGAATGGCGATAGTTAGGAAAACTTGACTGGACCGATTACTAGGCATTTAAATCTGGCTTTTTCAAACCCAATCGGCCTCAGACCAGCAAACCAAAGCAATAAGATCCTGCGGGCTTGTATAACTGGATATTTTACAAACCAGCATGCATTGTTTATTAACTGTTATGGCAATGTTTTGGATTTCTTATAGTTAATGTTGCAGTCAACCAGAATTCTCTTGAAACAAAATATCCAAATTTATAGCCACTGGCTAATATGGACAAATGGCGGCTTAAGGCCCCCCAAAAATAGTCCCGTTTCTGGTCTCCCGACCGACCCTTTACTATTGCTGTCGACCCTACAATTGTTTGGTCCAAAAATAATAAAGACTGAAAAAGACTGTTACCGTGTACAACACAAACCATTCTCTTACCATAAAAAAATAAAATAACATAAAAAAAAATCCCTACCTACCGACCCTTATTTTTGGGGCAGGAGACCAGAAACGGAACTCTTTTCTTGTTTGGTCTAAGCCCTAATGCTATTACCTGTTTGCCGACATTTTTAATAGCTAGCTGTTCTGGGGTCATGGTCTCTTCTTCTTCCAAAGCCTGAAATTGAAATATGCACAAAAACATGATTAACCTTCAGCTGCGTGACCACAGGTATATCCTTACCTTATATGCTCCTATACTCATACAGGGTTAATACAAACTGTTCAAACCAAAATTCCATTATTTTGCCATGACATAGCTCAGTTTTGGGTAAGATTGCAAAAATATGGTGAACAAGAAGTCAAGGTATAAAAATAACTTTAGGGTAAGGTTATTTTTTTTAACATTTTGTCAAGAGAAGACACCTTTATAATATGGCACCTGCTACTAGTATATATAGTAAAAAACAACCCCATTGCTTAATATTAATTCTCTGCAAACCTTACAACATAATTTAGTTTTACAATGACCATCACCTTGTGATAATTGCGAGCCAGTTCCAGCATCTCCTTGACTACGGTCTCGTTGTTCGTGCAGTGTGACTTGTAGTCCTGCAGGGTGAGACCGTCTGCCCAGCTCTTCTTGTGGAGATTCAAAAGCATCTTCTGTTCCAGCTCGTTCTTCCGGTAGTTGATGGCGATGGAGTAGTAGTGGCGATTGAGGCCGTGAATTAGGGCCTGTGTGATGATGATTGCATAGGTAACAGCAAATCACATTGTAAATAACTAGGAAATCACACTGTGAATACATGTAGTTGTAGCAAATCACATGATGAATAATAACAGCAAATCACACAGTTAATGGTGTAATGAATAAAGCAATCACTTTACAGGATGGCCACTGAAATTCACTAGCAAAATTCCCCGATGTTTCCCTGACCGGAATGTGATTTTCCCTGACATTCATTTCAAATAAATGGTACAATTAGTGCAAAGTGGTAATAGTGTCCATAAATATATGACTACTTATCTCCATTTTTAGCCATTTGTACTCTAGAGCTCTCCAGGTTTTTTACAATCGAAAAATTCAAACTCCTCCCCAACTAGTGTTAATGGGTTAATTTCCATTCATTTCATTCATCGAATATCCTAAACACATTACAAACTTTACCATGTGATCTTTTCTGTAAAATAGGTTAACCGTTAAACATGTGATATCCAAGTGCAACGATTGGATACAATAATTGCAGATTCATTTGCATACGACTGACAGTTGTGGAAACGTCTTCTGAACTTCTTATTCTGCACAAATATATAATTTTATTGTTTATTGTCAAAATATGTATAAGATTCCAGATTTATTTTTTACACTTTGGATTTGTTGTATCACTTTGGCTCCAACTAGGAAAGACGCTAAAGTGTGCCTCAAGAAGACTGTACTTTTGACACAACTAAGCTAAAACAAATGAGGCGTGTCGTGGACAAACCGGGCTTAATGCATGTGCATAGTGTCTTCCCGGATCAGCCTGTGCAGTCAGCACAGGCTAATCCGGGATGACACTTTCCGCTTTTATGATATTTTCGGAAGGACTTGCCAAATACAGATATGGAAGAAAAAGCAAATTATCTTAACACTGTAATTGAAAGTAATTAGTTAGGTTAATGTAGTCAAAAAAGGGGATTATATATTCCGAGAGCAATTTATGGACATTTTTCGTACATGTACGTGCATTTATTGCTTTACCAATTTTCGTCCTTATTGTACATGCCTTTTTGGGCAGACCGGTCATATTTTCAATTTGCCCTGATAAGATTTTTACTTCTCCCGGACTTCAGCTAGTTGGTAATTTTCAAGACAGTTCCACTGACCTGTATGGACGGTTTCTGTAGATGACCCAGGTTGGAGGTGGTCTGTCTTGGCTCCTGGCCCAGCATCATCATGTTGGGGTTGATCAGGCGGAACGCATCAATCACCACCTAACGATGAACATATAACAAGGGGGTGATTTTAATGAAAATTCATAAAACCCACATAAAACCCTTTAAAATCCCCAAACCCACCATTTACAGCCTGGGTTTTATGTGTGGGTTGGGCAATAAAATAAGTTACCATGTGACTTTTTTTCTTTCTCATTTGATCCAAGCAATGTCAAGCTCAATGAATTAATCACTGATTTGAAGCCTACTTAGAAAGATGTAAACACATATGCGGCGCGTCGTGAGAAAACCGGTCTTAATGCATGTGCGTAAAGTGTCGTCCCGGATTAGCCTGTGCAGTCCGCACAGGCTAATCCGGGACGGCACTTAGCGCTTTTATGGTATTTTATGTTTCAATGAAGTCTCTTCTAAACATAAATCCACTGTAGGCGGAAAGTGCCGTCCTGGATTAGCCTGTGCGGACTGCACAGGCTAATCCGGGACAACACTTTACGCACATGCATTAAGACCGGTTTTCCCACGACGCACATCATATTGATTTCCATTTGTGCAACGAGTACAATTTTATCAATTCAAATTTTAATATAAATATGTATTGTTGAATGCTGCTCAATAAACTAGAATTAAATGAACTGATGACTGACTTCATCATGTCGCAACAGAACACCGATGACTGACTTAATCATGTCGCAACAGAACACTGATGACTGACTTAATCATGTCGCAACAGAACACTGATGACTGACTTCATCATGTCGCAACAGAACACTGATGACTGACTTCATCATGTCGCAACAGAACACTGATGACTGACTTCATCATGTAGCAACAGAACACAATGCTCAGTACCGAGTCTCCAGCAAAGACATTTCAGACCATTCATCAGTGCTCTATATAAACACCGAGTTAAAAGGTACAGATACACCATGAATTCAAAAGTAAAGTAGGCAAAACTACAAATATAAATGTCTAATTTACCGGTAATGGTACTTAGATATTTAAATATTGAATCAACAATCAATGTACAATTAAGCTAAAAAAAAATAATGGATCGTTTCTCAGGCACTTTTTCCAAACAATCAGGAGGGAGGGCAATTATTTTTTTTATTGAAGTTTTTTTGTTTTCTCCTACTCTTTTCTATTGGCACTATGTAATGGCTTATTAAAACAAGTAAATAAGTACAGATTAAAGACAATTTTAAGTTTTAATAACAACATCAGCATCCCTTTTTATAAAATTCTAAATATAGATTTATTAATCACAAACAGTCATTTATGCAAGCTGACTTAAAAATCTGAATGTTCATAACTTAAGTGCCTTCAAATTCATATAACATAAACATGAAAGTACTTCTATTTATAGAATTTAACTTTCCGTAATTCATATTTTGTATAACTGTCAAAAACTGGAATAATTTTTTGCAATAAATCACCAATAATTTTTGGAAAGGAAAATCAACACTTGTCGATGCAGCTGGCATTTTCGTTTGTTTCCATAGGACTTATATTGACACAGATTTTCTTCAAAAAATATTGAATGCTAAATATTACACTAGCAAAAGCATCTACGAAACAAAAGTTTAAGTCAACAAATAAACAATATTTATAAAGGTTCCCAATGAAATATGACTTTTTTTTCAAAATTTACACAGTATTTCACAATTTGTGTATATCCCATTTATATCAGGAAGAAAGTTACTGGAAATACCGAAATCTCTACCAGATAACTCTTCTTCTGCTATGTTAAAATGCGGATTCGTTTAATTTTAAGCCACTGTCCATGGGATCTAATTCAATACATGGTAATTTTAGAAATAGTTTGTATTAATGTTCATGGTGTTTATTCGTCCGAAATCTGTTTCTTATTTACGAAAGGCATTGTTTAAAAGCACTTGGTACGAACGGAATATACTATAATGTACATGCTGGTTTGCTCCAGAGTCATCACCAGTTATCACATACAGAAAACAGACGATAGCAAGTTACCAAAATGTTAATAACTCACAGATTTCAATGCATAGTTTTTGTATTTTGTTCGGTAACATGCCCATTCGAAACACTTTCTGCAAAGTTTCATTTTTATTAACATATGTCTGGACTGCTCCTTTAAAACCCGGGCGCGATCGTCAAAAAAAGTAAATAAATTATATTTTTGCATTTAATCAATTTGTGGTGGGCCATTTGAAAACATTGCGGCGCTGCCTGAGAAACAAATCATTAACTTGTTTTAGCCTAATGTGGAATTATTTCCATCAATATACTGTGATAAACTCATTTTAAATTCAATATGTGTTGTTTAAAAATCAATCACACTTTGGTCAAGATTTGTAAATGAGCATTTTCCAAATCTTAACGAGTACTAACTGCAATACTCGTGTTATCAAGAGCACTAAATTTGACACTTCTACCCTACCTACCTTGCCTTTCACACTCTGTATATGGTCTACAACCACACCTACCTTGCCTTTCACACTCTGTATGCCACATCTACATTGCCTGTCACACTCTGTATGCCATACCTACCTCGCCTTTCACACTCTGTATGCCACACCTACCTTGCCTTTCATGCTCTGTATGCCACACATACTGTTCCTTTCATACTCTGTATGCCACACCTACCTTGCCTTTCACACTCTGTATGCCACATCTACCTTGCCTTTCACACTCTGTATGCCACACCTACCTTGCCGTTCACATTCTGTACGCCACAACTACCTTGCCTTTCACACTCTGTATGCCACACCTACCTTGCCTTTCACACTCTGTATTGGGTCTACGACCACGGCCACAGCTCTCTCAGAGAGGGCCTCAAAGCTCTGCTGTGTGTTGATGTCCACCCCAGACAGCCAGCAGCCGAACCCAGGGTGGGAATGGTACCAGCCTACCACCATCTCCGGTCTGTAATACATGCAGTATCAGGTAAACACTCAATAGTTAACAGTGTACAGAGTTCGGGGTCTGTATGACATACAGGTAAATGCTAAGTAAAGTAGAGTGTACAGAGTATTGGGACTGTATGACATACAGGTAAATGCTAAGTAAGGTAGAGTGTACAGAGTTTTGGGACTGTATGACATACAGGTAAATGCTAAGTAAAGTAGAGTGTACAGAGTTTTGGGACTGTATGACATACAGGTAAATGCTAAGTAAAGTAAAGTGTACAGAGTTTTGGGACTGTATGACATACAGGTAAATGCTAAGTAAAGTAGAGTGTACAGAGTTTTGGGACTGTAATAGATGGAGGTAAACACTAAGTAGAGTAGAGTGTACCGAGTTTTGGGACTGTAATAGATGGAGGTAAACACTAAGTAGAGTAGAGTGTACAGAGTTTTGGGACTGTAATAGATGGAGGTAAACACTAAGTAGAGTAGAGTGTACAGAGTTTTGGGACTGTAATAGATGGAGGTAAACACTAAGTAGAGTAGAGTGTACAGAGTTTTGGGACTGTAATAGATGGAGGTAAACACTAAGTAGAGCAGAGTGTACAGAGTTTTGGGACTGTAATAGATGGAGGTAAACACTAAGTAAAGTAGAGTGCACAGAGTTTTGGGACTGTAATAGATGGAGGTAAACACTAAGTAAAGTAGAGTGTACAGAGTTTTGGGACTGTAATAGATGGAGGTAAACACTAAGTAAAGTAGAGTGTACAGAGTTTTGGGACTGTAATAGATGGAGGTAAACACTAAGTAGAGTAGAGTGTACAGAGTTTTGGGACTGTAACAGATGGAGGTAAACACTAAGTAGAGTAGAGTGTACAGAGTTTTGGGACTGTAATAGATGGAGGTAAACACTAAGTAGAGTAGAGTGAACAGAGTTTTGGGACTGTAATAGATGGAGGTAAACACTAAGTAGAGTAGAGAGTACAGAGTTTTGGGACTGTAATAGATGGAGGTAAACACTAAGTAGAGTAGAGTGTACAGAGTTTTGGGACTGTAATAGATGGAGGTAAACACTAACTAGAGTAGAGTGTACAGAGTTTTGGGACTGTAATAGATGGAGGTAAACACTAAGTAGAGTAGAGTGTACAGAGTTTTGGGACTGTAATAGATGGAGGTAAACACTAAGTAGAGTAGAGTGTACAGAGTTTTGGGACTGTAATAGATGGAGGTAAACACTAAGTAGAGCAGAGTGTACAGAGTTTTGGGACTGTAATAGATGGAGGTAAACACTAAGTAAAGTAGAGTGTACAGAGTTTTGGGACTGTAATAGATGGAGGTAAACACTAAGTAAAGTAGAGTGTACAGAGTTTTGGGACTGTAATAGATGGAGGTAAACACTAAGTAAAGTAGATGTAAAATGTGTATGGTCTGCAAAAAAAGGCAGGCAAACACTAAGTCTAGTAGAGCTCTGACAAGATCTGAGATGTGATTTGAAAAATTAACCACCACTGAACAAATCTACGGTAGATATTTCTTGACAGCTTAATCAAGATAATTTGCATGACTGGTTCAAGTTATATTTACTCTAGCATGGGAGGACATATGATGTGAAACATACACTACAATTTTCTCTAAGTCATATGTGGATATGAAACGAGTTCAGTGAGCATGACAGGACTGACACACAAGCTAGGAGACACACAGGTAAGTATCGTATGCACCAACCTGCCAGTCTGCTTCAGCATGTCCAACATTTTAGCCTGGAATACTGGATCTACAGCCTCAACACTGACTCCCTGAAAAACACATATTAATGTACGTCCTGGTGTTATTTCTAACAAGAGCGGTTTGTAAAACAGTTATGCACCCTCTAGGTTAAAAGCAATCTTTAAAATATCAAGTTTGGTGAAGATTGGATGAAAACTGTTGGACACAGAGCAGAAACTGCTAAAAAGGCCCATTTTAGATAAATCAAGGAACATAATTCTGCAGCTCTTGGGGCGACTTGGTCAATCATTGAACTTTGCTAAGATAGTATGCTCTCAAACATTTTCACTAAGTTGGTGAAGATCAGATGAAAAATGGTTCGGCTTAGAGAGGGGAAACGGTTACAACAGCTAATTTTAAATAATTAAAGGACCATAACTCCACAGGGTTGGTTATCGAACTTGACCGAGATATTAACTCTACAAAGATTTTCATCAAGTTTGGACAAGAGTGGGTAAAAACTGAAGCAGAAATGGCTAAACAGGCCAATTTTAGATAATTCAAGGGCAATAACTCTGTAATATCTAAGTTGATTTGGCTGATTATCGAACTTGACCCAGATATTATGCCCACAAACATTTTCTTTAAGCTTGGTAAAGATTGGATAAAAATTGTGGAAACAAAGTGGTCTACGGACCGACCGACCGACATTAGAAAACCAATATACCTCACCATCTTCAATGGAGTCATAATAAGAAACGTTAGTAGTTAGTTGTCATTATACCTGTAGGTGTCAGTGAAGGATATTAAACCAAATAGAAAGTAGCAAATATTCTTATAAATGCAGCCAAATCAATGAAACAATTACACAAAATTACCAGGTAACAACAGCATGACACAAATCAGTTAGTTATAACTTTGAAACTATCAAATGGTAGAAGATTCTGTGTTCTGAATTTTTTTTTATCGAGGAGTTTGTTTTGGACATAATAATGGTAACTTTTTGTGAATAAATGCTAACCAGAAATTATGGTAACTAAACCAATGTCAGGACTATTATTAAATCGATGTTTCTCAGATATCTATTATATCTAATTAAGAATATAAGCTGTCATCGTACCAGTATATTATGTAAATAGAATAGATAAAACAGGAAGGAGCCACTGTTCCTAGAAATACAGTCAAATTAATACTACATATAAATTTACTGATAATAAACTGATTTTACACGGTCTTGTGGCAGGCATGTGTATCCAAGTGAGAACTGTACAGTTAAAAGTAGAATAAATGCATTTAAACAGAAAGAACCACACATTTCAATCAGCCTTGAATAAGACAATGTGCACTAGTGGTATAAATAATAAAAAGAATTAACAAGCTATTTGCAATTCTGCATCGATACAAACCGTTCCAGACTGTGGTACAAGTTGGAACATTTAAGTTTGTTCATTCAAACAAATGGGACCAGATATTTTTCACAACATACCAGTAACCTATAAAAAACACACACAATTCAAACAATTTACAAGTAATTTTAATCAATACTCACCGTTCCGGACTGTGGCATGGCGAACACGTCTATAACTCGTACAGTGTAGTCGTCTACAAACTCTCCCAACATCAGCCCCATCACCTCCATGGGCACACCAGCTCGGCCATGCTTCAACATCTGAAAAATGGTAAATAACAACATGCACATACATATAATCTGATATGGTTTCTTTATTTCCGATAAATCATATTTTCTTTATTAAACAATCGGGGGGGGGGGGGCTGTATTAAATAGGAGTCCAATACTTGGTGTTTTGTCATATATATAGGTATACAGTAAATCTGCAATCAAATCAATTTTAATCACTTGACAGCTCAAACCAGTAGTTCATTGGTGGATTTACAGCAACAGGTGTTCTACATGTGTCTAAGGATGTTAAACAGGAAATAAACAGTATATAGTAAGGTCACACTGGAATAATGGATATGGTGTCTGCCTTGCAATCAGGAGATGGTAAATTAGATCCATACCCAGGGACCATTGAACTAAAACCATCTCCACAAGTACGGCCATGTACTGGTTTGACCAAGGAAATGGACTCAAGTCTCCAGGACATAGGCTTTTGGTTTTTAACATGCCAGTCTAGGTCGCTACCAATCCAATAGCATCATTACTAAATATTTTATTGGCTTTTAATAATTTATAAACACCATCAATACAATTAGGTCAAGTGAGTTAAAAATGCCAACAGTCCAAATTGCAATTAGCAATCTCTCTAATATCTGACAAGCTTATCCAGGTAATAGCAATGATACAGTCTTCACCTTAATTTTTTCTATAAATTTCCACTAGCCCCAAATCAAAAGCACTAGCCCGGGTCTTCATCTATAAATTTCCACAAGGCCCCAATTCAAAAGCACTAGCCCGGGGTTTCGTCTAAAAATTTATACTAGCCCCAATTCAAAAGCACTAGCCTGGGGCTTAGTCTATTAATTTCCACTGGCCCTCAATCAAAAGCACTTGCCCGGGGTTTCGTCTATAAATTGCCACTAGCCCCAAATCAAAAGCACTACCCCGGGGCTTTGGGCTAGTGCGAAGACTGTTATGTTAGTAATACTAAAACATGTCACTGGATAAGATACACCATCCTGGTGAAAATGTACAGGTAGATTCCAAACAAATTGACCTAACTTTCCATTGAACCATTGAACCGACCTATGATGGCCTATATGGTGGAATCACTTGAATTCGCAGGGTACAAATTTTAAGCAGAAAAAGACAAGCCCGTATTTGCGTGTTCGCATGTTCTTAAGAAAACTATAAAAGAGTTAACCACGAAACTTGGCACGGTGTTAGGGGCCATGGGGCCGCCCCATTTGGCACCTTTCTCGACATTAACAATTCATATGAACAGCGCGCAAATGTGATCGGGGACATATTCGCGCAAACACAATTTTGAAAAGTCAATTGTGTTTTGCAACAAATACATATTTTTGATTTATCGGTGCAATGCCCCACTGGGCAGAACACAAGTGGAAGGTTCTATTATGACAGCTTGTTTATTGCAATAAACATGTGTATCAGTACTGGATAAGCCTCTTAATTGATAACAGGTGTCCATGTTGTGTCAAACTGACACCTATTTGTTGATTGAATGTCGACTTTAATATAGGCTCCACAACAGGGTGCTAATTCTTTACTTGATATGTCAACTTGTGAAAACAAACTGTCAACTTGCGCACATTGCCTGTTTTATGCCATTGACTAAATGTTTGATAGAGATGTATGCATTATTTCAAGCTGATCAATTTAATAAACATTATATTTAAACCCGAAAAAATATTATTACAAACATTCACATCACGACGTTCACATATACGTGCATAGGTTAATAAACTACTACCTACGTAAATATGAAGGAATGTGTAATCTTCAGGGTATTTTTAAATTATTAAATGGGAAATATTTGCGGTGGCTATTATTCCAAAATGGCGGGAGCACGAAAATTTCTAAAATTAGACATCCGCGAAAATTTCTAAAATTAGAACTCCGCAAAAATTAGTGTTTCCTTAGTAAACGTTATTTTACTGAGCTCATTCAAATATTATACAGTAAAATATCATCATTAAATGCGTACCTTGAGCAAGGCTAGAGATGAGATATAGACTTGTTCAGCCGTGTCTACAGCAGGAGCATCTGATGGTGGTGCACCCTGAAACATAGAAACAAACCAGTCGTATTTGAAGGATATCAAAAATGAAGACTAAGTACAATATTCTTATTTTTAGTGTGATTTAATAAACATCAGAAACAGCAATAAATTTGTCTTTACTAAATTATTAGTTTCGATATAAAGAAAATTTCAGTGAGCACAAACTTAATATGTATCCTGCAGATATTGCTGATGTACAAATACCACGAAACTGATGGTGTAAAAATTAATACAATACATATATTTCACACAAAAAATTTAACAACATATAACAAGCTCTAGGTATACAGCAGTCTTCGAAATTAACTTTCAAAAAGTACTTGCCATTTGGGCCAGTAACTTTTAGTTTTTACTTGCCCGAAACATTTTTTTACTAGCCAGAACTTTTTTTAATTAAAACTACATTCGACTTTGTTGTAGTTACTAAAGAAATGTTTTTTTAAATAATCGTTTTCGGTCAAAATATTTTACTTGCCAGGCGGTTGATCTACTTAGAATTTATTCTGTGCCCAACGATATTTTTACTCGCCACGGGCTTGCAGGCGTGTGCTAATTTTGAAGACTACTACCGTACAACTTCTGGTACATAAAATTATATATATTCTTTTTTTTTTTCAAAGGACTTTAGAAAAAATGAAAGGTATTATAGCTTTTGTAGCTGTCTACTGCTATAACTCAGGGCTTTCATGAACTTTTGAAAACTGGAAGTTTGAACTTCCTGGCCTCTGATTTTGGAAGTTTTGCTCATAATATTTGGAAGTTTTGACAGTAATGCGCTACATGTACACAAGTCCTGAGCATTTCAGAAATGAAATTAAGTATAAAATTCAAGGTGTTTTTAAGGCCAGTTCTTTTTCATCAAGTGTTTATATGCCAATTGATTCAGTGAAAGAGGTATACATTTAGATAAATTACTCTTTTTTCCAACTTAGTCATCCTTATATGATGAAACTTCCTTTGCTGCAATTTTGGAAGTTCTGCAAGTCCTGTGACAAAAACTGGGAGTAAATTTTACTCCCAAATTCCCTTAATGCAAGCCCTGTATCACAATAATATAATTCATAATATGAGGCGCGTCGTGGGAAAACCGGTCATAATGCATGTGCGTAAAGTGTCGTCCCGGATTAGCCTGTGCAGTCTGCACAGGCTAATCCGGGACGGCACTTTCCGCCTACAGTGGATTTATGTTTAGAAGAGACCTCCTTGAAACAGAAAAAAAACAAAAGCGGAAAGTGCCGTCCCGGATGAGCCTGTGCTAATCTGGGACGACACTTTACGCACACGCATTATGACTGGTTTTCTCACGACGCGCCACTTATAAAGCTCAACAAACACACAAGTACCTGTCCTAGTCCATGCATGCCACCTCCAAGTCGAAGAAGTCTATCCATTACCTGAGATAATCAATACAATTAATTCAACTAGATCAGTACATAGTTGCAAAAAGGTATCGGTGTTAATTATAACACATAATTATATGTTATATTATTAATGTTGTTTCTCTTGTTGAAAATAAATAACACATTAAGTTCAAAAAGCATCAATTAATTTAATACTACTGTATCTGAACAGTTCCAGCATTGTCGATAGAGCATTAATGAAGTTGTGTTCAAGGGTAAATGTCGAGGGTAAAAAAATCAGATTGCTGTTTTAATGCACTGGATAAATTGGATATTTAAATAAATACCATTTAAATGGGGGTAATTAAATATACATGTCTTGGAATTAAAATGGACAGTGTGTTTGGACAGAAAACTTATTGAACACTAACATGACCATTTACATTAAATGTGCATTGTTATGTGTTTTATAAGGTAATTACGTGAGCTTATTTGAAATTAATTTTGTTTAGTTTATGAACGTTAATTTAGTGCAATATTACAAAACAATAAATATGGAGAAAAAAACAGGAATAAAAAATCAATAGGCATTGACAAAACATAACTGCAAATTGTTGTCAGTGTTTTTTTCTTTCAAATTTTGCTTCGAAAACAGGGTCAGCGTTTTTGTGCTAGCAATTTTTGAAACAAACTCGCATTTTGCGAGTATGTGAGACTTAATTCAAAACCTGAACATACTGGGTAAGTACAGCCTAACATGTCATGGCGAATTTCAGTCACACATGCCATTGTCAACAAAAAACATAAACTGAATAACGATAAAATTATAAGAGTCACAGAAACAATCACATATAACGGTACACACTTTGATAATGTGTAGCCTCTTTTCCTGTATATTCGGCCACTTAAGAGCTAAACTGCTTGTGTACCCTAAATGAGCACAATTTCAACACCAGTGAGACTTATATCTATACATTTAAGGTCTCTCCCACTAAATACAGGCCAGATAATTTAGATATCTGCCATTCACTTAGTTACTGACCAATTCTAGGAAGGCACAAAGTGAGAAGCAATTTTGGGGAATTTCTTGTAAAAATCTTAATTTTCTCAGCCAAATCTAAAATTCACAAATTTTAAAACCAAAAAAAACATTTATGTGATGGAATTGTCTCAATACAGATAGCTAACACAAGTTTAGTAAGAAACAATAGTTAATTTCCATTATCTGGTAATGGCCGAATCTATAGGAATGGCTGAATCTATACGAAAGACGGATAATTCTTGCTTTACACGTTCAACCTAAGTAAGCACTACAAACAACAATTGAATGTGGAATTACAAGTTTTAATAGAAAATTGTTATTATTCATTCAGTATGTTCAAACATTGAAACTGTGTTGAATTAACTGGATTTCCTTAGACTTTTATTTTCAAGAGTCAGATATAAACCTTCAAGAGTCGATGCTTTATGGGTAGTTTCCATTCGTTTTCCTTCTTTTTATTATTATTTGTATTAATTTATTATTTTTATTTTATAATTTAATATTATTTTAATTTATTATTATTTTTTATTAACATATTATTATTTTCTTTTTAATTTATTTAATGTTATCTTCTTATTATTATTGTTATATTATTATTATTTAAAAAATTATTATTATTAGATCTATTATTATTATTATGTAATACATAATAATAATAATAGATATAATAATAACAATTTTTTAATAATAATAATAATACAGTATTATTATTATTCATTATTATTATTATTCATTATTATTATTTATGGAATTATTAAGAATTTAAGACGATTTTAGTGTATTTGTTACATACTAAAAATACCACTTATTTTTTTTTTACGAAATCGCATAGATCTATCATGTACAACAATAAAACATAGGCTTTCCTTCCTAAAAAAATATACGTAGTTACGGTCCGCAAATATTGTTTTACTGTTACAAAGTATATTAATAAACTGCATTACAATAATTAATCAAGTGCTAAAGATCGCAAAGTTTTTGCACTACGCAAGTTTTATACAAAAAGAAGATTTCAAAGTTCTTGCACTACGAAGTTTTTATTCATGACATGTAAATACACGTGTCAGCATAACTTTCGCGCACTAGAAAACAAAGGATGTACATAAAATACACAGACTATTAAAAAATGTGTTTATGACACTCAAACACTAAAACTGAATGTTGGATATTTTCGGATATAAGAAATGTTACGTAAGAGTCAGAATTTTCGCTGAAATTGGATTCCAAATTTTGGAAAGATACTAATAATTTGCCTGAAATTTAAACGAAAGTACTTTAAAACAATATCTTTATATTTAGGATCTAAACTAAATGGGGCTATTATAAACAACGGAAGCGGTGCGTAAATTGCGTTTTAAACGTTTAATGGTCTGGAAAAAAATACTCTAACGGACTCATGTACATTAACTTAAGTGTGGATACATGTATATTGCGCCAATAGGTAGACTATTCACATCATTGGAAGCGTATAAAATTATGCGTTTTAATTGGTCGATATAGATTTTTCTGAGCAATTACACACCACCTATTAGGCGGAGCTACACGGTAACTTGACCGTGGATGGACAGCGTCTATTCAACGATTGACTCTGCCTCCAACCAATAATCGCCATGTTTTATCAAATTTGACATCGCTGGTAGACTGATTGGGATAATCAGCCAGTCGAGTTATACTGTATGACGCAATTCCGTTAACTGCCCCAGGTCAAATGTGACGCATGAAGTAATTACCTCGTCAGTCAAACAAGCGTATTTTGAAATTTCCACGCAACAAAACCCGGGAGCTCGGGTCAAAGGAAAGCCCTGATTACTGTAAAGCTTTTACCTGTTTATCGATATAGTTCAAAGGTTAGATATCTGTAAATCATTGTGTATCCCTCCTTGGTCCATTCAAAAGTAGTGCCTATTACTAAAGAGTTCCTCTTCTCTTCATGCACAAAAGCCATTTAGGAATCTCAGACATGCCTTTTGTGGTTATTTCTAATATCCTATGTGTTTCTGCAACATTTTGGTGCAATTCATTGGTGACTAACTTGAAAGGTGAACTTTTGGGGTGTGTTTACTCTGGTATGGGGCTTTTGTCGAAATATGACTGCCGAAACCTTGTTTTCTACCGGTGCCTGCATTCAAGTGAGATGCATTTTCTGAGAAGCAGCATGACATATCTTTTTTATTGAAAATTTTGGTGAAGACTGCAGATTGATCTTTAAATTGATACCAGGCTTGCACAATCTGAAATAAAGGAAATGCTAGAAAAATGCTTGGAAAGTTAGACGTTTTTATAATGGGACCCCATGGGATTGGAATTACTGGTATCTAACCTTTAAGAAAACCAAGGACCGGCCTTTTAGGGTCCACTTATACATGAAATCCCCATGAAACTGTGTTATTTTATTGCGTTTATTACTTTTCACGGGAATAAATGTGATTAATATCATAACTGACACGTTTTCTATGATTTTTTAAGCGAAACCTGTTTTTTCGGTTAAAAAAAAATGAAAAAAGTACGGAAACTCGCCTTTTGCAGCTCAGAGCACATTGAATCATGTTATACGCAAATATTACACGTTTTATACCTTATTACTGTCCATTGCATTAAAAATAAGACTAAATGAACTGGTATCTTGACTGGTTTATGTGATTTAGGTGCGAATTTTAGTTCACGCTCCCCATACAATCCAAGTACTGAAGCGCAAGCCAGATGGCTTATCATGTGTCATACTAAAATGCGTTTTTGGGGCATTTCTACTTAGTGGATCAACCTGAAATTGTGCATGTGAGGTACAAGTGGGTTAATAATGATGTAGAAGAGTTTTTTTCATGATAGCACAATTTTGAGTTTCCTTAAGAATAGATACCAGTAAATCACTGTGTATCCCTCCGTGGTCCATTAAAAAGTAGTGCCTATTACTAAAGAGTTCCTCTTCTCTTCATGAGGACAAATTCAGTCTTCGTTGTAACTGGGTTGCCCGATGCCCGGGACAAGTAGATTTGATTTCGGGCTAGCAGAAAATGCCGGATGCTTGCCCAATCAGGCGTTTTCAGAGGCTTTATATATTATGTGGAAACAGAAATGCATTAAAAATAACATTGAAGATTGTTTCTTCGAAGAAAATATTTATAAAACCCGTTGTTTTATTGGCACATAAAGTATTTACACATAAACATAGACCTCATCATGCTGTGCGGTCTTCATTGTTGTGTAGACGCTTATTGAAATATATAGACAATTGATCGTGGTCGAGTAAACACTTCTCCGTTCAAAAGCTTAAGATGCAGACTACCTTAGTTGAGTTGGAGTACATGCTAGTTTGGCTGAAATTGATGTGTACACATACTTGCATTGTTTGCAGTACTGTAAAAGGTCGTGTATAACCCGCAGTTTTTTCCCCCAAAATCAGTTTCAAAAATTTGATGCGCGTTATACACTACTATAACGACGCAAGACTAAGAGGAATTTTCCACTGCATTGTGTAACTTACGACATATTGCTTCCCGGTATTGTAAATACAACTGTTGACATAATTATATTCTATTTACGATTAAAAATAGATGGACCAGATACAAAATAATTTTATTATCTTTTTCAGGTATGTATCCAGTATTTTAAACAATGAATTTGAAGACAAAACCGAACAAAAGGAAGCCATTTTGATTTAAATGTTATTGTTGTATTGATAATACTATGCCCTACTGTACTTTGTAACAACCAACATTGTAGAGGGCAATTGTCGATTTACGATAGCATTTCTGTTAGGGGCCGTTGTCGAAATGTGTGAATAACAGTTTTCTTTGCAATTCAAAGCTGTTAATAAATATTTTACACTTTCGTTGTTTCTGTTAGTCATGGCTCGTGTCAATAATGGTGTTGAGAAGATTGAGCTGTTCACGTCTCATGTCATAAACGTGTTGAGAAATTGTCAATAACATGTTGGTGTAATGTAACCTTTGCTCTATATCAAATAGGTGCTCGGGAAATAACGCAGGAGATCGGCGATGTAAATATAACTGATTTTCTGTGCAATTTTGTGCATTTTTATAAAAAAAAAACGCCTGCAAAAGCACACAGCTGCTTATTTCAGCTTTTCAAAATTTCAATTAAAATCTTTTTCCCCCCGAATTTTTGCTTTAAAAAGTAGGTGCGAGTAATACATGACCGCGCGTTATACACAGCGTTATACGGTAATTAACAAATATACAAATAAGTATTTTATTTTGAATATGAAATTAATTACACAAGTGCATGTTGTTTGAAAGTAAGACTGCATTTAAATACTTTTCTTTCGTAAAAACTATTTTGGAACTACTTTCGTCAAATGTAGCTCGCAGTTTAATAAGATTAAGAGTGAAATAGCGGGTTGCTTCACCCTGCTCCTTGTTAAGTTTCGCTCTGCTGCCCCTCTGAGTTGGTTCACAGAGAAATATATATTTTGAAATACAACATATTTGTGCAAATATGATTATCCAATAAATATACTTTGTATTAAAACCTTAATTAGAAGCATTTAAGTGAGTTATCAAGTTATTAGAGAATATAAACAAACTGGTCCAGCTGTCCACGCCTCTCCTTTTGAGCAGAGACACATACCTTTTAGACATTAGATATTTCCTTGTTTATCTTTTAAATCACATTTGACACATGACATACAAAATATGATGAACCTTATGCATTTCCCATTTTGAGGGAGAACAACAAAAACAAGATGACAGACATTACTATGGAAATAAAATATGAATAAATAAAATTATAGAACACATCATTTTCTTATATTGCTGTAAAGTAGCATTTGAAGTTCGGACAAGTCAAACAGATTTCGGGCAAGTGGTTTTGCTAACAAGCTTGCCCGAACTGGCAAGTGCTTTGAAAAAATTAGGGTGAAGACTGCATATTGATCTTTAAATTGATACCAGGCTTGCACAATCTGAAATAAAGGAAATGCTAGAAAAATGCTTGGAAAGTTTGACGTTTTATAATGGGACCCTATGGGAATTGGAATTACTGGTATATAATCTCAGAATATGCTCAGTAAAAATATTTCCCCACCCACAATTTTTACAGCCAAAATCAAGAGTTTTCGATGTTTATGCGACAAATAAACATATTGAACTATTTCAACTTAATGATTTTAAATCATATATTCATAATTTATGTATTTTGTAATTACTGGGTTCACATAATCTGAATGTGAACGAAAATGAACAAAAAATCATACCGGTTTCTGACAATGCGAAAATGAAACAAACAACGGTGGAGTATAAATTTAACCATGTATAAACATCGTTATCGGCAATTTCAGGACAAAACGGTCTTTTCATGTTTTCATGTAAAAAGGTTTAAAAATTTACTAAAGAGGCGCATACACAAGTGAACAGCTCCGACACATTGACCCGACAGCCGTGAACTCTATAAATTACGCACAGTCCAGAATTGTTTCCAATATTTATTCTCGGATTTGTTCGTGCACGTGTTCACAAGGTATACTGGTTGGCGAGTAGTGTCCGTGATTTTTTTAGTAGTTTTTCTTTATTTTCAATCGCGTAAGTAATACTTTTAAAGAAAAGCTTTTTGCAGTATAAAGTTCGGCTCCTCCTGTTTATGAGGATGTAAATATCTTGTCATGACGTCATATGATTTTTTCCATAAAAGTGGCTCCAAAGGGGTAATCAAAAAGCATTACTTGACGCAATAAAACTAGTAGTATCCGTGATCTTTCCTTTCAGTTGAAAATGCGAATTTTGAGGTACACACCTCAAGATTTTAATTGCTCTATACTGTTCTACATTATATTACCTACCTCATAATGATGTAATATTATTAAATTCTATGCCAGATTAGCGGTGATAAAGCGATTACTAACATAAGTGGATGCCGAAAATGGTCTTTTGATGACCCCTTTGGCGCCCCTTAAAAAATTTGCTGATGGTAAACGGGAGATAACCATGTTATTATCGAAGTAGACATCCCTCCTGCATTGAAATTTTGTCAAAATCGTCCCGAAACTAGCCGTATAATTGAGTAAACATTTTAAAATTGCTATTGTTTGTTAATATTTGCTTTGAGTAAACATTTTGCAATTGCAATTCATCTTTTTTTGGAAAATATATTTCACGAAAAATGCGTGTTGAATATATGGATAGTGTTGTTTGATTACTAATATTGCTGCTTTATGTGAATAACCAAGCTATCACCCATGGTAAACCGAAAACAGGGAAGTACAAGATAAAAATAGGGGTTCAATAATATTATTTATGCGCATGTGCAAAGACGTGCGCGTGAATGCCTCGCGAGGAGTTAAGTTGTTTTGAGATTGTTTTTAAGAAAAATGTAAATATCTGGAAAAATATGAAGTTTTGGAGACTTCAACTTATTCTGCGTTTGGAACAGTTGCTAGGTGATGTGTGTAAACTCAACATGCAATGCTGGAGAGCTTTTACACCCTGTAATATACAAATCACGGATACTGCTAGTTCACGGATACTACTCGCCAACCAGTATTGTCTAATATCATAACTGTATTTTTCAGTGGGTTACTTTAACTCTTTCGATTTAATTCTATTGCAGTACAGAAACTAAAATATCCATCGTAACGGATTTTGAATATATAATGCCTATATAGTGCCAGGTTAAAGTGTTCCAGCCCAAAAAGTGGTAAAGGGCATTTTGTTGTAAGATCTACAAACCAAGAATTTTTTTTTCAGAACACCACTGTCTCCTTCAATTCATGGAATTATTTTAATATATCAATGGTGATCTTTTTTCTGAGGTGAACCAATTTATTTCTTCTTTTATTTTGTCCAATGCCATATTGTTGTCCGACATTTATATTTGTATTTCGTTAGTAAAACGAAACTATAGTTTTTTTCACGGTTTAAAGGAGGAAATCCGAAAGACGCTAAAAATAGTATTCTACTCTTAAAGTTGGGAACACCCTCGCAGGTAATGCAGACGCTTTAGTCGTGTATTATTAAATAGACGTTCAATCAGTTACCGTACGGTAAATTTCGCTGTAACATAATTTGCGCTTTATTCGTATTTGCGATACCATTTAAATGCAGCATTTATGGTAAAATTTTTACAACACTAGGAGTAACCAGACAATTGTTAGAAGCAAGAGCGATTTAGTCAAGGAGTCTCGTTAACATCAGGCACGGATTCAAGCCCGGGCATTTGGGCTCCAGCCCCCTCCCCCCCCCCCCCAGCTGAGCCCGGCGATATGATTTTCGGGCTGGGCTTTGATCTTACACAAGTTGTAAAGGGCTGACGTGTCAATTAGTATACCGTATATACCCATAGGCACTTCTAACTAGACCTTTTTGGATTGCGGTTTCTCAAAAATGACAAATCGCATCGGTTTCAAATTTTGCACAGCCTCATGAGACGCAATTTCAAATACAGGTATGATGAAATTTGAACGGTTCAGTGATCATTTATATTTCGTCGTGCTATCGGGTGTCAAAACTAATAATTGCACTAGAAAATCGTGGTGAATGTAGAAATTCGATGCAGTTTATAATCAACGTGTTTAACAACGACACTCCAACCAAAAGAACATTTAACATCAATTATTTCATGCATTACACTATCCCACAATGAAGAATAGATGTTTTTAAAAATGTCAATCACGTCCAAATTAATCTGCAACTTTATCCAATCATTGTATTTGGATATCACGTGATTAACGTTTAACCTATTTTACGCAAAGAAGCACGCGGTAATCTTCTAATCTGTTTGTTTTATTTGATTAATGAAAATTAATATGTTAACAATAGTTAGGGAGGAGTTTAAAATGTTAATAGCAAAACCTGGAAAATGCTACTGTGCAGTATACAGGACGGGTGCTCGCAATTGGTATGTAAGAAGCCGCATTCAACGTACTTAGTATATTTGCCAGTTGTACAAGACACATAAATATGTTTAGTTATGGCGTAATTATTATAAGATAAATGTTCACTTTATTTAGATTGAAATTTATTAAATCGTTATTTTTACGATTTTAAATCAAAATAGAAAAATAACGAAAATATTTGCTCTTAATTTCTAACAGTGAAATTGACTTTATTTCGTTTTCGCATTTTTGCGATTTTTTCTTTGAAATTATGTTTTATTTTTGTAAAGTTTTGTATGAAAACGAAATTGTAGGTAAATGAAATAAAGCACATCGAAGTCTTATATTATTTTGTGTTCTTGAAAAGTTTGGAAATTCGGACTAAAAATACAAAAGTTATAGCTGATTAAGCGAATTTCTAGTTAGAAGTGCCTATGGGTGTATTGCCTTATTTTATGACTGTCAGGACGGGGCTGTGCTCTTACACAAGCAGTTAACGACTGTCGTGTCACTTTGTAAACCGTATACTGCCTTATCTATCTCTTTACCTGATTATCTTAATCTCTGGGCCGAGGAGTTGGGTGGGACATTTCTGAGCATTCACCAATCATGGTGCTCGAGTGGCTGAAAACAATTAAGTTGTAGAATCATACTATCAATACTCTGCTGCAGAGGAAACAGAGCACTTAGCCATTGCTCAGTCAGCTGCGAGAAAATTGCAGATAATGATAAGAGATTTTATGGTGGACCAATATACAGAGTGGAATACTCCACGGAGAGGACGGACATTCCTTAAACGAGGCCTTAAAAACCTTCATGGAAAATCAGGGAATGAAAAAGTCAGGGAAAATTCACGGAATTTGACCAACCATATTATCACAAATCCAAAACCAAAAAGAGAAAACTAGAATTTAATAAATGATTCGATAAAACACCCCCCACAAAAAAATCATTTGTTTATTGAATAAGAAGTTATAATAACTAGTCAAAATGGCTAAAAATGGATAGTGGTTGTCATATATTTATGTACACTATCTCGACTTTGCACAAGTTATACTGATAATTTGACAATAAATGACAAGAAAAGAAAACACTTCATAGTCAGGGAAATATCAGGGAAATATCGAGGAAGTTTACTTCGAAATTTCAGCGGCCACCCAGTGTCTGTGTTTTTTAATTTGAAAGGTCTTTCAATAATAACCATAATTATGTGATTTTTTAAATGTGTGATTGATATTTAAAAAAATCTACTACTACACCTACTAGTTCTACTACTACTGCTGCTGCTACTGCTGATGCCGCTGAAGCCACCACCACTACAACTAGTGCTGCTGCTGATGTTGCAACTCCTGCTGAAGTTACTGCCACTACCAATTCTATTATATCTCACCCCAAACAAAGCCTGGTCTGCGTCCGGCCCTGAACAGAACAATTGCACCTAACATTATTCTCATTATCAAGTAATAAAATGACCAGTGTGTCCATTATACATTAACTATATTTTTCCTAACAAATGTAGACCTAGGGATCATTAATGTCAAAGTCAAGTCCAAGGACATTTTAACATCAACATCCGAAAATGTTTTAAAAAAGCTCATTTACATGAAATAGTGGCGTGATTTCTACAGCCCAGACTAACCAGATTATTATTTAACTCATGCCAAATTAATGTTAATCAATCTAGGTTAACTTTACACTGTTTCTGTTTCAAGTCATAAAACTGCCTGATATACCTAAAAAAATAAATATTATTTTGTAACATTTTTAGGCCTACAGTTTTTATATTTTGTTTTACGGAAATTCCTACCTTAATTTTCAACAAAAACAAATAAAAATAAAAGTAACCATTGTGAACTTTATTTATAATTTCCCCGCCGACTGTTTTTCCCCCATAGCACATGTACTAGCAACAAGGACACATAAATGTTTGGAAAAATATGAAGTAATAATTGTATCTGTTTAAATCTACTAATGAATTAACTTTTAAACTAGCATGACTTTAAAGAGCTTGTTTTTAGCCTTGACTGTTAAAAATGTCTTCAGTTTGACAATTTTTTTTTCTCCTTTTTTATAATTATTATAAATATAATGTATACTTTTTGTCGAATGCTGTAAAATGGAGATTTTATTTTTATTTTCAATACACTCCCTGACTCAATTAAAACAAAAAAGTTCCCGTAAAACAAAACATAAAACAAGATTCTGTGTTTGATAAACATACATGCCCCCGATTGGTGCTGGGTAGCCCATTTCTTAGTCCAAATTAGGTCAAGGTCAACGGTAAAATCTAGCTAACCACGAAATGGCACTTTTGAATTATTAATTATAAGTCCAAATTAGTTCAAGGTCAAGGTTAAAGTGAGGTTGGGTGATATGGGTGGATAGCGAATGGTCATAAGCAACAACTGTGTAAGTATCAAAGTGTTGTAGTAAGCGGTGTTGGTGCTAGACGAACCGGTAATATCTACTTAACCTTGTCACGGACGGAAGGATGATCGCTATATGCCTCCTGCATCAAGATGCCGGGGGCATAAAAATATTGGGCCCTAGAGTTCAATTGTCAATGTCAAAGTCGTATTAAGATCAGATAATTTCACAAATTACTATGAACTACAGTCACTGGCCATAAATGAGTTCCCAAAACTGTTTTTTAAAACCAAGAAACTTGTAACAAAACTTTGATCATTAAAACTGGCGTATAGTATATCCGACTACGGTGAAACTTGTTAGGATGATCGGCGCGTGTACCATGCACACCGTTTGTCGTTATTAGCAACATGTAAACAGAACACCGGCACGTGATTTAAAATGGTTCCTCCCGGTAAAGAAATTACTCAGTACACCCGATACAAAGAAAATAGTAATAAATGTATCAAATGAAAGTTGTACTCACTTAAAATATTAGCGAATAAACTGAAAAGAATCGTGTAACAATTTCAAAATTTTTAATGAACCATAAATCAACAGGAGTAATAGGAAATAAACTGCGAAGTGCGAGACAGAAAATATCATAAAAAAACAGACAGGTACCTTAATCATATGGAAAAATCGAACTGAAGACAGACATTAAATAATTTAACCTGCAGATTCAATACACAAACGGAGTCTGCTTTGTCATCTAGGACCTTAAGAAGGAGGCTTTTTGATACTGGTATTAGAAATGAGCCTTGGGTCTTTCAAGAAGATTATTCATCATGCCATATTTCTAAAGACAAATAAATGGAAAAATGACAACAATATAGAAACAATAAATTGTCCACTGTAGAGCCCTGACCTGAATATAATCGAAAATTTATGGAAAAAGATGAAATGATTCCTAGAAATAAGACTGAACGAAGTTCATTCAAAGGAGACTTTTAAAAGTGTCGTTCTCGACATTTGGAGTAGACTGTCTATCGACTGTATTCTTGGCCTTAACCACACATTGTATGAGTGGATTTTTATTGTAAGGAAGGAAAAATGATATATTTCAAAATTGTTATAAATATCAGGAAGTTGGTGAGTATTTTAGCCTTAATACACGTGGTATAATTCAACACACAAATATAAGTCGTCGCGCAACGACGTCACGTTGGGAACTCATTTATGGTCAGCGACTGTATAAGGCTACAAAAAGTTTCTCAGGCACTTTTTCCAAAAAATCAGGAGGGAGGTCGATTTTTTTAAAGTATTTTATTCTGCTCTTTCTGTTGGCACAATGTAATGATTTATTAAAACAAGTAAATTGAATTGTAAATAAGTACAGATTAAAGAAAATTTTACGTTTTAATAACACCATATAAAGCATCCCTTTTTATAATTTCTAAATATAGATTTATTAATTGCTCGTGTTACAAACGTTCATTTATGCAAGCTGTCGTAAAAAGGCAATCCATTTGAATGTTCATAATTAACATAAGTGCCTTCAAATTGATATACCATCAGCATTAAAATACTTCTATTTATAAAATTTAACTTTTCGTAATTCATATTTTCTATAATGGTCAAAAATAGGAATTATTTTTGCAATAAATCAACAACAATATTTGAAAAGGAAAATCAACACTTGTCAATGCAGCTGTCATTTTCGTTTGTTTCAATACGACTTATATTGGCACAGATTTTCTTAAAAAACTATGGAATGCTATTACACAAGCAAAAGCATCTACATAAAAGAAGTTTACATCAGCAAACAGACGATATTAATAAAAAAAACGGCTCCCAATCGAATATGACTTTTTTAAGTTGAGTATTACACAGTATTTCACAATTTGTGTATATCCGATTTGTACATTAAATCAGACATGAAGAAAGCTACTGGAAATACAGAAATCTCTAGGTAACTCTTCTTCCGTTTTAAGCCGCTGTCCATGGAATCTAATTCCATACATCGTAATTTTGGTAGTAGTTCTTATGAACTTGTATGGTGTTTATTCGTCCGAAATCTGTTTCTTATGTACGAAAGGTATTTTATACTGTTCTGTTCAAAAGACTTGGTACGAACGGAATATACATGCTGGTTGACTCCAGAGTCATCACCACTTATAGCATCCAGAAAATAGACGATAGCAAGCCACCAAAATGTTAATAATTCACAGATTTTAATGCGTGGTTCTTGCATTTTGTTCGGTAACATGCCGTTAGAAACAATTTCTGCAAAGTTTCATTTGTATTACACATTTCTGGACTGCTGCTTTAAAACCCGGGCGTGATCTTCAATATGTACTTCTTGCATTTTGTTCGGTAACATGCCCATTAGAAACAATTTCTGCAAAGTTTTATTTGTATTTACATATTTCTGGACTGTTGCTTTAAAACCTGGGCGCGATCGTTAAAAATAGTAAATTTCTTTTTTGGCATTAAATCAAAATCGTGGCGGGCCTTAAAAAAACGTTGCGGCGCTGCCTGAAATGCAATTCATTTGAGAAACAATTAATTAACTTTTTTAGCCTAACTACTACATTTTTAGCTCGACTTTTCGAAGAAAAGACATTCTATTCTAATCGCCCCGGTGTCTACATCTGCGGCGGCGTTAGGGCTAGGTTAAATTGTATCGGTAAGCTAGCTTCTTAGGGATGGTTCGAGGGATTTCATTCAAACTTCAAACATTTATTTCCCATGTTAAAATGAACCTAAAAGCCAAGTTTGGATACTCAGTTTGAAATTTGTCAAAATTATGGGCCTTTTTACACTTAGAAATTTTACGTATTAGCTATTTGGATAGGTTCCTTTTTTTGGGGGGGGGGGGGGAAGCTAGTTTCTCAGGAATTGCTTGAGGGATTTCATTTAAACCTAAACACTTAAAATTATTCCCCACATTAAAATGAACCCATAGGTCTCTTTTGGTAACTCTAGTTTGATATTCCTCAAAATTCTGGGCATTTTTACACTTAGTTACATTCAATATACGGGTGGGGTGGTATCGTCAACGTTTTATGACCACTCTCTAACTCGAGAATTCATCTTCATACATAGACATTTTACGTATTAGCTATTTGGATAGGTTACCTTTTTCGGGTGGGGGGAAGCTAGTTTGTCAGGAATTGCTTGAGGGATTTCATTTAAACCTAAACACTTAAAATTATTTCCCACATTAAAATGAACCCATAGGTCTCTTTTGGTAACTCTAGTTTGATATTTCTCAAAATTCTGGGCCTTTTTACACTTAGAAATTTTACATTCAATATACGGGTGGGGTGGTATCGTCAACTTTTTATGACCACTCTCTAACTCGAGAACGAATCTTCATATATAGATAGCCCGAAGCAATACTTCACTGGAGATTGCATTTGAGATGGAATGGTCAAGGTCACTGTTACTTAAAATATAAAAAGTTTCTGCTCAATACTAAACTCGAAAACGAATTGAAATATTTTAATAAAACTCCATTTATAAATACCGTATTGCAAAACAGTGCATGCAGTTGCATACGGGGTGGGTGGGTCATTGTCATCTCTCGGGGGGTTCCGGGGCTTTGGAAGCCCTGTTCTTGGAAGGAGGGTAACCCCACATCCACTAAGTACACACAATGGGGCCAAAATTGGCGATTGAACTTTTGTCAAGAATCAACCAGTTGGCATATCCAGAGACTTGTATTGGTACTACGGTGCCTTGGACATGCAAAGTGCCCAATTCCGCGACGAAAGTTTGATCGCCAAAATTGAGCAAAACAACTAAAGAACCGTCAAAGATAGCTCACAACGGTCATGGTGCAGACATCAACTGCAATTCATTCCGGCGCTTTTGCCACAGAAAGCAGTTTCCAAGCCATCGCCGTTGTGATTTTATAGCGGCTGAAATGTGTGCTTTTTTAAATATGCTAACCTATACTTTCACGACTTTGTTGCATTAATAACTCTTGTTACGTGCAAGCGGCTGGGCGGATTTCAGACTGCAGGGCTGTCCCAGTGCCCCCTTCTCTTCGGAAGCCCTGTTCTTGGAGGGGTACCCTTTCATGTTCTATGTACACACAATGGGGCCAAAATCGGCGATTGAACTTTTGTCACGGAATCAAGCAGTTGGCATGTTCAGAGACTTTTACCGGTACTACGTTGCCTTGGACATGCAAAAAGCCTGATTCCGCGACGAAACTTGAGCTCATAGGCTCTCGGACAAACTTTAAACAGACACATTCATTCACTAACAGCCAAACAACCTTCAAACATATGGTCAACGGCAAAAGTGCAGCCAACAGCGGCAAGTCATTCTGGCGCTTTTGCCACAGAAGCAGCTTCCAAGCCCTCGCCGTCGTGATTTTATAGCGGCTCAAGTGCTTTTTTTTAACTATGTAAATCAATACTGGCACGATTTTGTTGCATTAATAACTCGTGTAACGTGCAAGCGGCTGGGCTGATTTTCTGGCTGCAGTGCCGTCCCAGTGCCCCTTGGTGGCCGACATCTCCCGGGGCTTCCGGGGCTTCGGAAGCCTTGTTCTGGGGGGGGGGGAGGGGGAGGAGGACCCCCCATGCACTATGTACACACAATGGGGCCAAAATTGGCGATTGAACTTTTGTCACAGAATCGAGCATTTGACAAGTCCAGAGACTTGTATTGGCACTACGTGTACTTGGACATGCAAAGTGCCTGAATTCCGCGACGAAAGTTTGATCGCCAAAATTGACCCCATAGGCTCTGGGACAAACTGTAAAAAGACACAAACATTCACTATAACAGCCAAACAACCTTCAAAGATAGCCCAACTTTCATTGTGAAGCCATCAGCGGCAAGTCATTCCGGCGCTTTTGCCACAGAAAAGCAGCTTCCAAGCCCTCACCGTTGTGGTTTTACAGGGGTTCTCGTGTTTTTTTTTACTATGTAAACCAATACTGGCACGATTTTGTTGCATTAATAACTTGTGTTACGTGCAAGTGGCTGCACTGATTTTCTGGCTGCAGGGCCGTACTAGTGACCCCTTGGTGGCCGACATCACTCGGGGCTTCCGGGACTTCGGAAACCCTGTTCTATGGGGGGGGAGGAGGGGGTACCCTCCCATGCTCTATGTACACACAATTGGGCCAACATTGGCAATTGGACTTTTGTCACAGAAGCAAGCAGTTGGCATGTCCAGAGACTTGAATTGGCACTACGGTGCCTTGGGCATGCAAAGTGCCTCAGATTCCGCGACGAAAGTTCGATCGCCAAAATTGAGCCCATAGGCTCTCGGACAAACTGTAAACAGACACATACATTCATTAACAGCCAAAGAACCGTCAAAGATATACCAATGGTGAATCGCTCACCGAGCACTTCGTGCTCAGGTTAGTTTAAAAAAACACAATCCCGACCCTACCTAACTTTTTTGAGACTGTTGCCGTGGTACTTGTTTTGGCCTTTGGCTGATCATCGAACTTGGTCAACATATTATGGCCACAAACATTTTCCTAAAGTTTGGTGAAGAATGGATAAAAACTAGGGAGCGGAAACGTCTAAACATGCACATTTTAGATCATTCAAGGGCCACAACTCAACAATTTCTAGGGCGATTTGGCTGATTAACGAGATATTATGGCCACACACATTTTCAGCAAGTTTGGTGAAGATCAGATGAAAATTGTTGGACTTTGTGTGCAGAGACGGCTAAAAATGTCCAATTTCAGATAATTCAAGGGCTATAACTCCACAATTCCCAGGGAGATATGGCTGATTATCAAACTTGACCTAGATATTATGCCCACAAACATTTTCATGAAATTTGGTGAAGATCAGAGGAAAACCGTTGAACTTAAATAGCGGAAACAAAAGTGGTATACCGACCGACCGACAGATATTAGCAAACCAATATATACCCCGCCATCATTGATGCGGTGCATAAAAATCAATTTATAATCAAAGGGCAATTACTCACTGAAAAATCGGCACACCGGGACGACCTGACAATATATTTGCATGTCACTGTTGTAGAAATGCTGCATAGTAAGTTTCATTGAATTTGAGTTACTAGTTCTTAAAATCTTACAAAAATATTCAATAAAAATGTATACATACATTTTAAAATATATATCGATATTATTATGTTATCAACATTTATTATAGGATAATTCAAGTTAAACTGAACGATGGTTATATAGTAACTCTACAAGTGGCAGACGATTTGTACCAGCAACAAAGGTCCACGGGTGTCATTCATGTTCTTAGTTCCTGGACAATGCAATTTTATGTATGTTATATATTCTGTTACATAACCAACACAATGTAAGGACCATGCACTATTGACAAAAAAATGTAGTGCGAAAACATTGAGCTGATCGATAACATTTATGCAAGAATATTAATGAGCTGATAACAAAGTCAAAATAATGTTTCGACACTTGTTTGTGTACTTATACTGATAAATAAATGATACTATAACTGTGTATTTTAGATTTAATTACACACACGGATGAATATAGTATTAAACAAGCTTTAGGCGATAGCCGCATGTGTAGTGGTATGCATGTCAACCTATCAACCGATTGAATAGGGTTCGAATCTTGGGGTAAAACGTCTTACGTCAACAGATTTTTAAACGAAAATTACAGTACAATGCAGAAGAATATCATGAAAACGATGTTTGTGTTTAAAATGAATACATGTAGATCTACATATTTTATTTTTGACTTTCTCTGATAACTGAAAATTAATGAACCGGAAAATGTATTGGAATAGTGGTCAGCAGGATCAGGTCAATGTTTTTGCACTATAACTTCGACCTACTTGATATTTTTGTCACATATGGCAAGACATGGCCCAACTTAGAATTTCATTTAATCTACATTGCGTTGAGTCTTGTTATTGTCTTAAACTGCTAACAGTGCTATATTTCCAGGTAATTTATCATCTCATTATGCTTACTTTGAAATGTTGTAATTTCTTGTTTCAGATTTGTCGATTACCCAGAAGGCTTATCAAACCTTGCTAAAGATTGCGAAGAATTCCGCGCAGCAACACTTTGGTATAGTGGGCATAAATGACACATGATCCAATTTCTAGGTTTCAATTTCTAAAACAAAACAAAAACTTTTATTATATACTTTTTAGATTCAGTAGAATACAGTGTAAGCGAGGATGATAAGATGTATTGAATAGAATTTATGTCTGTTTGTTATGCTTAAGAATGTATATGTCTTTATCTCTAAATTCAGAGATTACAGAGCCTGTTCCAGGCACTGACAGTAGCTGTTAGATGTGTTATAATTATACTTGATATATTCACGTACAAATGCTGTATGTGTCCTCTTGCATAATGAACTCACCATTCTTTAACAACAACAAACATATTAACCAAAATTGTGAACATGAAAACGACAAAAATATGTATGCAGTTATGTGTACATGTGCTTGTATGATGAACTAGACTAACAGAAAATTAAGCTTAACATAATTTATCATAGATATATTTTTGTTTCGTTTCAGATTACTGTTAAGAAATGTCAGCTACAAAATTTGCTTATGAGAAACTTGATAAAATTATCATTTTTTTGTTTGCAATCATACATATTATCTTTTATGTATCATAGTGACCACAGTGTGCTGTCAGAATACCAGAACAACTGAATCTGACAGTATTGCGAGTGCTGGTAAATGGTCCAAAGAAGCAGAGGGTGAGCTGCTCTCTATATTTAGAGAAGTTGAGGACTCTAAAAAGCCATTGAAGAACAAATGGCAGCAGATTGCAGATATGTTATCAAAACGTGGAATAAGGGGATTCTCAGCGGAACAATGCAGGCTGAAAGTAAAATCATGCCGTGAAAAGTTTGTTCGGGCGCAGAAGGCCGGAGACAAGTTCGGGAATGGCACCCCATCTTCTGAAGACTGCACCGATAAACTTCAAAGAACATTTTATAATCTGCCGGACGTGAACCCAGTAGCTCCTTGTCATCGGAATGTATCTCAAGAGGTATCTGGACTCGTATAAGTTAGTAAAACAGTTGTTAATAGACACATTAGGAATAATGGTTACATATACAATTTTGCGTGTTTGTGAGAATACTATAAAGGACTTATCATTGAACCTTGGCAGGGTGTTAGTGGTCATGCGGACGCACCGTTTTGCACCTGAATCCACGTTAACAATTCATACGCGACCTCAAGCGCACCAATGTACGCCGATTGCTGTACTGTATACGTTAAATAGGGCTGCCGTTGACATTGTCTTGACGTCAGTTACGTCACCAGGAAGCTCACCGCGTGTAGGCAGTCTCGGCCCCATGGACCCTAACAGACTGCCAAGTTTCGTGGCGATAGCTCTTATACGTTCGACAGTAACATGCAAAAACCGATTCTCACGGGCCTGAATAAGGCAATTTTGGGCCGATAATTTCTATGTCCGAATACGCGTTTTTGCGTGTTTGTGAGAATACTATAAACGACTTATCATTGAAAATTGGCAGGGTGTTAGGGGTCATGGGGAAGCACCGTTTGGCACCTGTATCCACGTTAACAATTCATACGCGACCTGGGGCGCACCAATGTACCCTATTGCTGTACTGTATACGTTAAATAGGGCTGCCGTTGACGTCGTTTTGACGTCAGTTACGTCACCAGGAAGCTTACCTCGTGCAGGCAGTCTTTGCGCCATGGACCCTAACAGACTGCCAAGTTTCGTGGCGATAGCTCTTTTACTTTCGCCAATAACATGCAAACACCGATTCTATACGGGCCTGTATAAGGCTATTTTGGGCCGAATATTTCTATGTCCGTATACGCGTTTTTGCGTGTTTGTGAGAATACAATAAACGACTTATCATTGAACCTTGGCAGGGTGTTAGGGGTCAAGGGGACGCACCGTTTGGCACCTGTGTCCACGTTAACAATTCATACGCGACCTGATGCGCACCAATGTACGTCTATTGCTGATCTGTATACGTTAACAAGGGCTGCCGTTGACGTCGTTTTGACGTCAGTTACGTCAACAGGAGTATCACCTCGTGCAGGCCGTCTCGGCCCCGTGGACCCTAACAGACTGCCAAGTTTCGTGGCGATAGCTGTTATACTTTTTCCAATAACATGCAAAAACCGATTCTCTACGGGCCTGTATAAGGCAATTTTGGGCCGAAATTTCCACGTCCGTATACCCGTTTTTCCGTGTTTGTGAGAATACTATAAACGACTTATCATTGAACCTTGGCAGGATATTAGAGGTCACGCGGACGCACCGTTTGGCACCTGTATCCACGTTAACAATTCATACGCGACCTGAAGCGCACCAATGTACGCCTATTGCTGTACTGTATACGTCAAATAGGGCTGCCGTTGACGTCGTTTTGACGTCAGTTACGTCACCAGGAAGCTCACCTCGTGCATGCAGATTCGGCCCCATGGACTATAACAGACTGCCAAGTTTCGTGGCGATAGCTGTTATACATTGTTCAATAACATGCAAAAATCGAATCTCTACGGGCCTGTATAAAGGAACTTGGGGCCGAAATTTTCTATGTCCGTTTACGCGTTTTTGCATGTTTGTGAGAATACTATAAACGACTTATCATTGAACCTTGGCAGGGTGTTAAGGGTTAAGGGGATGCACCGTTTGGCACTTGTATCCACGTTAACAGTTCATTCGCGACCTGAAGCGCACCAATGAACACCTATTTCTGTACTGTATACGTTAAATAGGGCTGCCGTTGATATCGTTTTGACGTCAGTTACGTCACCAGGTAGCTCACCTCATGCAGGCAGCCTCGGTGCCATGGACCCTAACAGACTGCCATGTTTCGTGGCGATAGCTCTTATACTTTCGCCAATAACATCCAAACACCGATATTGTCTACGGGCCTGTATATGGCTCTATTGGGCCGAAAATTTCTATGTCCGTATACGCGCTTTTGCGTGTTTGTGAGAATACTATAAACGACTCATCATTTAACCTTCGCAGGGTGTTAGGGGTCATGGGACGCACAGTTTGGCACCTGTATCCACGTTAACAATTCATACGCGACCTGGAGCGCACCAATGTACGCCTATTGATGTACTGTATACGACAAATAGGGCTGCCGATGACGTCGTTTTGAAGTCAGTTACGTCACAAGGAATATCACCTCGTGCAGGGAGTCTGGGCCCCATGGACTATAACAGACTGCCAAGTTTCGTGGCGATAGCTCTCATTCTTTCGCCAATAACATGCAAAAACCAACTCTCTACGGGCCTGTGTATGGCAATTATGGGCCGAACATTTCCATGTCCGTATACGCGTTTTTGCGTGCTTGTGAGAATACAATAAACGACTTATCATTCAACCTTGGCAGGGTGTTAGGGGTCATCGGGACACACCGTTTGGCACCTGTATCCACGTTAACAATTCATACGCAACCTGAAGCGCACTAATGTACGCCTATTGCTGTACAGAATACGTTAAATAGGGCTGCCGTTGACGTCGTTTTGACGTCAGTTACGTCACCAGGAAGCTCACCTCGTGCATGCAGTCTCGGCCCCATGGACCCTTACAGACTGCCAAGTTTCGTGGCGATAGCTCTTATACTTTCGCCAATAACATGCAAAAACCGATTCTCTACGGGCCTATATAAGTCAATTTTGGGCCGAAAATTTCTATCGTACATTTGTGCGCTTAAGGTCGCGTATGACTTGTTAACGTGGAGAAAGGTGCCAAATGGTGCGTCCCGATGACCCCTAACACCCTGCCAAGGATCAATGATAATTTTTGTAATATTCACACAAATACGCAAAAACGCGTATATCGACATAGAAAATTTCGGTCCGAAATTGCCCCATTCATGCCCGAAGCGCATCGGTTTTTGCATGTTATTGGCGAAAGTATAAGAGCTATCGCCACGAAACTTGGCAATCTGTTAGGGTCCATGAGACTGAGACTGCCTAAACGAGGTCAGCTTCCTGGTGACGTAATTGACGTCAAGCCGACGTCAACGGCAGCCCAATTTAACGTATACAGTACAGCAATAGACGTACATTGGTGCGCTTCAGGTCGCGTATGACGTGTTAACGTGGAGACAGGTGCCAAACGGTGCGTCCCAATGACCCCTAACACCCTGCCAAGAGTCAATGATAAGTCGTTTATAGTATTCTCGCAAACATGCAAAAACGCGTATATGGACATAAAAATGTTCGGCCCCAAATTGCCTTATACAGGCCCGTAGAGTATCGGTTTTTGAATGTTATTGGCGAAAGTATAAGAGCTATCGCCACGAATCTTGGCAGTCCGTTAGGGTCCATATAGCCGAGACTGCCTGCACGAGGTGAGCTTCCTGGTGACGTAATTGACGTCAGAACGACGTCAAGGGCAGCCCTATTTAACGTATACAGTACAGCAATAGACGTATATTGGTGCGCTTCAGGTCACGTGTGACTTGTTAACGTGGAGAAAGGTGCCAAACGGTGTGTCCCGATGACCCCTAACACCCTGCCAAGGGTCAATGATAAGTCGTTTATAGTGTTCTCACAAACATGTAAAAACGCGTATATGGACTGGAAAATGTTCGGCCCAAAATTGCCTGTTACAGGCCCGTTGAGCATCGGTGTTTGCAAGTTATTGGCGAAAGAATAACAGCTATCGCCACGAAACTTGGCAGTCTGTTAGGGTCCACGGGGCCGAGACTGCCTGCACGAGATAAGCTTCCTTTTGACGTAATTGACGTCAAAACGACGTCAACGGCAGCCTTATTTAGCGTATACAGTACAGCAATAGGCGTACATTGGTGTGCTAAAGGTCGCGTACGACTTGTTAACGTAGAAAAAGGTGCTAAACGGTGCGTCCACATGACCCCTAACACTCTTCCAAGGGTCAATGATAAGTCGTTTATAGTATTCTCACAAACACGCAAAAACGCGTACATGGTCTTGGGAATGTTCGGCCCAAAATTGCCTCATAAAGACCCGTAGAGCATCGGTGTTTGCATGTTATTGGCGAAAGTGTAAGAGCTATCGCTGCAAAACTTGGCAGTCTGTTAGGGTCCATGCGGCCGAGACTTCCTGCACGAGGTGAGCTTCCTGGTGACGTAATTGACGTCAAAACGACGTCAACGGCAGCCCTATTTAACGTATACAGTACATCAATAGGCGTACATTGGTGCGCTTCAGGTCGCGTATGAATTGTAAACGTAGAGAAAGGTGCCAAACAGTGCGTCCCAGTGACCCCTAATATTCTTCCAAGGGTCAATGATAAGTCGTTTATAGTATTCTCACAAACACGCAAAAACGCGTATACGGACTTGGAAATTTTCGGCCCAAAATTGCCTTATATAGGCCCGTAGAGCATCGATTTTTGCTTGCTATTGGCGAAAGTATAAGAGCTTTCGCCACGAAACTTGGCAGTCTGTTAGGATCCATGGAACCCAGACTGGCTGCACAAGGTGAACTTCCTGGAGACGTAATTGACGTCAAAACGACGTCAACGGCAGCCTTATTTAGCGTATACAGTACAGCAATAGGCGTACATTGGTGTGCTAAAGGTCGCGTACGACTTGTTAACGTAGAAAAAGGTGCTAAACGGTGCGTCCACATGACCCCTAACACTCTTCCAAGGGTCAATGATAAGTCGTTTATAGTATTCTCACAAACACGCAAAAACGCGTACATGGTCTTGGGAATGTTCGGCCCAAAATTGCCTCATAAAGACCCGTAGAGCATCGGTGTTTGCATGTTATTGGCGAAAGTGTAAGAGCTATCGCTGCAAAACTTGGCAGTCTGTTAGGGTCCATGCGGCCGAGACTTCCTGCACGAGGTGAGCTTCCTGGTGACGTAATTGACGTCAAAACGACGTCAACGGCAGCCCTATTTAACGTATACAGTACATCAATAGGCGTACATTGGTGCGCTTCAGGTCGCGTATGAATTGTAAACGTAGAGAAAGGTGCCAAACAGTGCGTCCCAGTGACCCCTAATATTCTTCCAAGGGTCAATGATAAGTCGTTTATAGTATTCTCACAAACACGCAAAAACGCGTATACGGACTTGGAAATTTTCGGCCCAAAATTGCCTTATATAGGCCCGTAGAGCATCGATTTTTGCTTGCTATTGGCGAAAGTATAAGAGCTTTCGCCACGAAACTTGGCAGTCTGTTAGGATCCATGGAACCCAGACTGGCTGCACAAGGTGAACTTCCTGGAGACGTAATTGACGTCAAAACGACGTCAACGGCAGCCTTATTTAGCGTATACAGTACAGCAATAGGCGTACATTGGTGCGCTAAAGGTCGCGTATGACATGTTAACGTACAAAAAGGTGCTAAACGGTGCGTCCCCATGACCCCTAACACTCTTCCAAGGGTCAATGATAAGTCGTTTATAGTATTCTGACAAACACGCAAAAACGCGTATACGGACTTGGAAATGTTCGGCCCAACAATGCCGTATACAGGCCTGTGTAGCCTCGGGTTTTGCATGTTTTTGGCTAAAGTATAAGAGCTATCGACACAAAACCTTGCATACTGTTAGGATCCATTGGGCCGAGACTGAATGCAGAAGGTGACCTTCCTGATGACGTAATTGACGTCAAAACGACGTCAACGGCAGCCCTGTTTAACGCGTACAGTACAGCAATAGGCGTACGTTGGTGTGCTTCAGGTCGCGTATGCATTGTTAACGTGAGGTGCCAAGCGGTGCGTCCCAATGACCCCTTACAAACTGAAAATGGTCAATGATAAGTCGTTTATAGTATTCTCACAAACACTACACATTAAACTACGGAACAACTCGGTAAAGTCCACCATTATGCGGAAAAGGGCCCCCATGAAGAACAATGGTTATAAATTGGTTGATGACGTAACCAAGCCCAACCAGGGGCTTATCAACAGGCTTCACCTACACCCGGACATTGGGAGTGCTTGGTACTTTAATGGTTCTGTCTATGGTCAAACTGTTGCCGACGAACGCAGCATAATTTGACATTTATGATAATGTGAATAACGTGATTGAGGAATTTAGACGCTTCAGAAGAACGGGTATGAGCGGAAATTAGAGACACCATATGACCATATATGGACATTGTAACATTGAAACATGGTATGTCTCTATTTGTATTCTATATATTACTGTATGTTATCCAATGATGTATAATATACAAATCATTAGTTTCCTTATCTAACATATAACCATTAAAATTTGTTTTTTAGACAATATTTTTGCATACTTAATAGAAATGCACTTCTTAAAAAATTACTTCGTATAAGTAAACGTTGTGAAAGAACTATTTAGAAAAGCTTAAACCATAGCAGAGACACATTTTTTTTTGAATCTATATTTATCACACTTGAGACTTAACTTAAACTATGACTAATTGTATACAAAGTGTAAATAATGACACAAACTATACAAAGACATGCATTAATCTTTAAAACAGACTATAAATTCTTAATTGGGCTATAGAAAACCAGTCTATTTTTAACCTGTGGTTATAGTCTTTATTTTATGGGAGTGCTCAAAACATCACAATCCATAAGAGGAACTATAGTCCCTATCTAACTTCAGTAAAGGCAACATGTGTTTAGAATATGTAAAATGTAAGAAATGAAAATAGACCATTGTTAGAAATAATAACTAAAAATAAATACTTTCTTGTAGCTTATATGTAACTTTTATGTGAATAGTGCTGTTGTCTATTTGCCACTCCTTATATGTCATTGTTATTCATATCATAGTTTGTGAAGAATGTATATAGGAGTTTATCAGGGTTTACATAAAATCTTCAGCATTCATTTTGTTAACTTGTGGTTGTTTTGAAGTTTGGGAAGAATGTATGTATTAAAAATCCTAACCAACATAGTGCTGTACGAATATTACAGTAGAAATTTTAATTACATGACATCCTATTTTGAAAACTGGAGTTAATCATGTACATATAAACAAAGTATTTGATGTAACCATAACCATTTTATCTGATGTGATTGTGTTCAATAAAACTATAACCATTATATCTGATGTGATTGTGTTCAAAACCTTGTGCATGTCTATTTTACATCTCAGTATATTGGAATGAATATTTGTTTTTCCAATACTTATCTGTATAGTCAATTATTAGGACTGTATTGTTCTTGCACACTTGATGATTTTGCACACATTATGATTGTAATGTATATTATTTCGCTACTGTTCTTATATTATAGAAAATAAAACATCCTTACTATTTTTTATTTTTTAACAATTTATTTTCTCATAATACTTGTGTTTGTTTTCTATATATGCTTGACATGGTTTAAATTGCATGCTGCTTTGCATTTAAATATGTTTTATTGAAACTGCTTTATTTTTACACTTCCTTTATAAGGGGTAATTACTACACTACTAAATAATTGTCAATTACTCTGCTTGTATACATAATTGTTAAGTTTAGATAAGAATGTCATTGATATTTGCAACATATGCAAGTTGATGAAAATGTCTTATTATATCTGGGGAAGTGTTGTTTCTTTCTTTAGTTATATTTTTAATACATATGTACTAGTAATAAGCGTGCATAAATGTTGTGGATTTAAGAAAATAAATATGTCCTTGACAAATTTAAGCTCTCCTTTTCCAAAATTATTGAGTAATGTGTTAATATTAAAGTAATCAATATATGAAAAGCATGCAGAAGAAACTGACTGTCACAATCTGTTGTTTTTGTAGTTAGGCTACTGTTTTTGTGAATCATGGGACTTAAACAATTAAATGATTTTTAATTTGCTCAGTCGTGGCTCATTATAAAAAAATTTCTGATATCTTTTACATGTATATGTGAGGACGCATCTCTTTACAATATAAATTTAGGTATTTACATATGAAAGGAAATAACTTGCAAAGATTCCATACTTATTTACTTATGATCTAAGATCATACCATACATTTGTAAGCAGTTTTTATATCTAAGAATTAACTGTTGTAAAATCATGTAATTTGATGTAAATAAAACCCATTGTTTGATTGTAACCACAATCATTCCTCATACCTTAAACCTCCTTTTGTACATATTCTTGTTATATTGTCTGTTTGTGTTTAATTTGCCGAATTGCTTGTATCATAATATGCAAAATTTAAAAGATAGAAATGTTGTATACTGTCTATCAAGATATCTGTTTAACAATATATATGTTAAGGCACCTTTTTCATCATACCGGTGTATAAATGGATAATCTTAAGTTTATCTCATACAACTGTAGGGGTCTCAATAACAGTAAAAAACGTAGAGATGTCTTTGATTTTTTAAAAACAAAACAAGCACATATTTACTGTCTCCAAGACTGTCATTTTACTCCTTATATGAGAAACAAAATATACTCAGAATGGGACGGAGAATGTCATTTTAGTTTTGGGCATTCGAATTCTAGAGGTACTTGTGTTTTGTTTAGAAAAAACTTACCAATCACAGTAAATAAAATTGAAAATGATACTCTTGGTAATTACCTATTATTGGATTTGACATATATGACAAATAGGTTTACCTTATGCACATTATACGGGCCTAATAAAGATACGCCCATCTTTTTTACAGACCTCTTTAAAAAAATAAAAGATTTTCAAACTGATGAATATATTATATGCGGAGACTTTAATTGTGTATTAGACGTTAACTTGGACTATCAAAATTATACATCAATTAATAATAATAAAAATGCTAGAAAAACACTGCAATCTATTATTAGAGATAACAATATAATTGATACTTTTAGATATCTAAACGGCACTACCCAACAATACACATGGAGACGGTTAACACCATTACAGCAGGCTAGACTTGATTTTTATCTTACTTCTAATAGTTTGGCATCTAAAATTAGAAAATCTACTATTGATTCATGTTATAAATCAGATCACTCCATTATTGACTTAGAAATAAGTTTTGAGGATATAGCACATGGAAAAGGGCTCTGGAAATTCAACAATTCACTTTTAAAGGATATTGATTATTTAAATTGCATTAATACCTTAATAGAAAATGTTAAACAACAATACTGTATTCCCATCTACAATATAGAAAACATAGAAAATATTGACAACAACAACATACAGTTTGTTATCAATGACCAGTTATTCCTAGAAACATTACTCATGGAAATTAGAGGAAAAACTATTTCATTCTCATCATATAAAGCTAAACTGAACAAAAACGATGAAACTAACTTAATTAAGAAAATTGATAAACTTCAAAAATCATTAACTGAAACTAACTCAGATCAACTTATAGACCTACAAAATGAATTAGAAAAAGTAAGGGAAAATAAACTTAAAGGGTCTCTTATTCGTTCTAGAGCTAAATGGATAGAAGACGGGGAAAAACCCTCTAAATACTTTTGCTCGCTTGAATCAAATCATTATACAAACAAGTCGATACCTTTTATTGAATTAGAAAACGGTGCTAAGTTGCAGGAGCAAAATGATATTTTAAACGAAGCTGTTTCATTCTATAAAACTTTATACAAAAAGAATGACAACGAAATTGAATATGATATAAGAGCTGATTTAATATACCAAAATTGAATAAAATTCAGTCTGACTCATTAGAAGGACTGCTTAATACCGAAGAAGTAACAATAACGCTTAAAAATATGAAACATGACAAAAGTCCAGGTTCTGATGGATTTACTGCTGAATTCTTTAAGGTATTTTGGAAGAAGTTAGGTCAATTTGTAGTAAGAAGTATAAATTATGCTTTTATTACAAACTCCTTATCCATAACACAAAAACATGGAATTATAACATGCATTCCAAAAGACAACAAGCCGAGATGTTATCTGAAAAATCTACGACCATTAACATTATTAAATGTTGTTTACAAATTAGCATCAGGTTCCATTGCAAATAGATTAAAAACAGTACTTGATATTTTAATATCCAAAGACCAAACTGGTTTCATTAAATGCCGATTTATTGGTGAAAACACTAGACTACTTTACGATATCTTAAAATATGCTGAAGATAATAACTTACCAGGATTACTAATGACAATCGATTTCGAAAAAGCATTCGATACTTTGTCTTTCCAGTTTATAGAAACAACTATTAGTTTTTTTAATTTCGGACCAATGTTTCAAAAATGGGTATCTATGTTCTTGCATAATACTATGGCCTCCATACAAATAAATGGATTCTTGTCAAATACTTTCAGTATAGGGAGGGGTTGTCGCCAAGGAGACCCAATTAGTGCTTACATTTTTATTATATATGCAGACATTCTTGCTGTTAAAATAAGGGAAATAAAAGATATAAAAGGTATAACAATAAAAGACATAGAATATAAAATATCTCAATTTGCTGATGATACATCTTTACTTCTTGATGGATCTGAATCATCCCTTAATTGTACGTTAGACATGCTTCATGAATTTTCAAGATACTCTGGACTAAACATTAACTATGAAAAAACTAATTTAATTTGGATAGGCTCTATGAAGTATAGTACTAGATCAATAAAAACTAAATACAAACTGACATGGGGAGCAACTACTTATAAAGTTCTTGGGATAGTGTTTGATATTAACTTAGAAAACATGATAATGAAAAACTTTGAAGACAAAATCGAAAGTATTAAAAGTTCAATAAGTCATTGGAATCGAAGAAATATTACACCGCTGGGAAAGATAACTATTGTCAAATCAATGCTTCTACCTTTGCTTACACATTTATTTGTATCACTACCAACACCAAGAGTAGACACCATGAAGCAAATTAATCAACAATTTTATGACTTCATTTGGGCAGGACCAAGCAAAATAAAAGCTACTGTAATTGTTAAGGAATATAATGAAGGTGGGTTAAATATGATAGATATATGTTCTTTTGAAAAATACATGAAAATAACATGGCTTAAGAGATTAGTGTCAGGCGAAGGAAATTGTTATTCACTTATTAAATCGTTAATAGATTTTAAAACACTTTTTAACACTGGTAAAATGTATGCCGAGAAAATATGCTTACAATTGAAAAATAATTTTTGGAAGGACGTCTTGAAAAACTATATATTGTATATTAAAAAGCTGCCAATAGTAAATAGTGATGATATTCTGGATATGCCCCTGTTTTATAACCATAATTTTAAAATTAACAATAGTCATATTTATATTAAAATTCTCTATGAAAGAGGTATTCGTTTTGTGAGAGACATTATGATAGAAAGAGATTGTTTTATTTCCAAAGAATCTTTGGATTTACATGTCGGAACAAACGTAAATTTCCTATTGTACCAAGGATTAATTAACATAATAAGTAAATATATTGAAAATTTTGAAGATATGTCAAGTTTTGACAATAAAACTCAAGGACCTATATTACCAACTTACATAAAGAAAATAGTAACCACTCCTAAAGAAGAAAAACATACTTATAAAATATTAATCCAAAATAGCGACATTCCAACTAGTCAAACAAAATGGAACTCAGAATTTTTTAATATTGACTGGAAAAACGTACATGCACTTGTGTTCAATATAACTAAGGATACATATATTAGATGGTTCCAGTGTAGAATAGTCCACAGAATCTTGGGAACAAAATCAATTATGTTCAAGATGAAAATGGCTGCTGACAATCTATGTACATTCTGTAACAATGAAGTAGAAAACATTACGCACTTGTTCTGGTACTGTCCATATACCCAAGAAATTGTGAAATTTGCTGTTGAGATTATTCATAGAAGTAGACCAAACTCACCTATTCAGCTGACATGTCAGGACCTAATACTTGGAAATACAAATCCAAAAATGAATGATTTAAACATTCTGTGCCTCGAAATTAAACGGTATATCTTTCAGTGTCAGAGGAAAAACAGAAGTCCTTCAAAATTTGGGCTTGTGAATAGTATGAAGCAAACGTTTGATATATATATAACTACAATAAAAACAGACGAAGAATTGAGAGACTGGTCCCTTGTCAAAATATTTACAGACATCTCTTATAACGACACTATTCATCATAACACATAATATATATATTGTTTACCACACCAGTATTTTGTTAAGTCTGCATTATCAATGTATTATACACAATGCAATTTAGCACTCAGGTTATCCTGCTTATGTACAGTATTATATAGATAGAAAATATGCATGCTCACATCTATAACTTTATATAGAATGTTTGTGCAAGTTAGTATTTGCGTAAAATGTTTTGAAATATAAAACAGTATATATTGTATATGATTGTATTCTCACAAACACGCAAAAACGCATATACGGACTTGGACATTTTCGGTCCAAAATTGCCTTGTACAAGCCCGTAGAGCATCGGTTTTTGCATTTCATTGGCGAAAGTTTAAGAGCTATCGCCACGAAACTTGGCAGTCTGTTAGGATGCATGGAGCCGAGACTAAATGCACGAGGTGAGCTTCCTGGTGACGTAATTGACGTCAAAACGACGTCAACGGCAGCCTTATTTAACGTATACAGTACAGCAATAGGCGTATATTGGTGCGCTTAAGGTCGCCTCTGAATTGTTAACGTGGAGAAAGATGCCAAACGGTGCGTCCCCATGACCCCTAAAACCCTGCCAATTGTCAATGATAAGTCGTTTATAGTATTCTCAAAAACACGCAAAAACGCGTATGCGCACTTGAAAATGCTCGGCCCAAAATTGCCTTATACAGGCCCGTGGAGCATCGGTTTTTGCATGTTATTGGCGAAAGTAAAAGAGCTATCGCCACGAAAGTTGGCAGTCTGTGAGGATCCATTGGGCCGAGACTGCCTGCACGAGGTGATCTGCCTGGTGACGAAATTGACGTCAAAACGACGTCAACGGCAATCCTATTTAACGTATAGAGTATAGCAATTGTCCTACATTGGTCCGCTTCAGGTCACGTATGAATTGTTAACGTGGAGAAAGAGGCCAAACGATGCGTCCCGATGACCCCTAACACCCTGCCAAGAGTCAATGATAAGTCGTTTATAGTATTCTCACAAACACGCAAAAACGCGTTTACGGACTTGGAAATGTTCGGCCCAAAATTGCCTTATACAGGCCCGTAGAGCATCGGTTTTTGCATGTTGTTGGCGTAAGAATACGAGCTATCGCCACGAAACTTGACAGTCTGTTAGGATTAATGGGGCCGAGACTGCCTGCACGAGGTGAGCTTCCTGGTGACCTAATTGACGTCAAAACGACGTCAACGGCAGCCCTATTTAACGTATACCGTACAGCAATAGGAGTACTTTGGGAGCCATTTTGGTCGCATATGAGCTGTTAATGTGGAGAAACGGTGTGGCCCCATGAACCCTAACACCATGCCAAAGGTCAATGATAGGTCGATTATAGTATTCTCAAATGAACGCAAAAACGCGTGTACGGACTTAGATTTGTTCTGCCCAAAAATGGCCTTATACAGGCCCGTAGAGCATCGGGTTTTGCATGTTATTGGCAAAAGTATAAGAGCTATCGCCATGAAACTTGGCAGGCTGTTAGGGTCCATGGGGCCGAGACTGCCTGCTCGATTTAAGGTACCTGGTGACGTAATTGATGTCAAAACGACTTCAACGGCAGCCCTATTAAACGTATGCCGTACAACAATAGTAGAACTTTGGCGCCAATTAGGTCGCGTATGATCTGTTAATGTGGAGAAAGGTGCCAAACGGTGCAGCCCCTAGTTTAGTTCCGTAAAATCTTGATCGACACACATTTTTTTTTCAGTTTTCCATTAGCGATCGCACCACATTTCAGTTTGTTTTATAGATTTATTAAAAAGATACATCGCGATAAAGTAGAGGGGTGTCCACAACGTTGGCTCTAACTCCTGTCGATTTCATGTTTTCCGGCACCATAATTATGTCAGCGATATTGACAAGTCGGCATCATTGCCTTATTAGTTCATAACGCAATCCTACGAGTATCGTTCACGATAGTTCGTGTAAAAACATGTTCGTCTGTCTGTCAGTTTGTTTCGATGAAACAAAAACGCAGTGCATAGCATATTTGACAATTGATGAGCATGACTGTGAACGGGTGAGTTATTTAATGACATTCACTTCGACAAGAGACCATCACACTTTGTTAAATGACTAATACAAATAATTCTCGATGTGTGTGTGTGTATGTTTTAATGTCCCAGATGTGTATTATTTTGAATGTCACATACGGATTTGGTAGACAGGCACATCAAACAAGGGCAATTTACTGCCAACACAGGTGCATGACATACAAATGATGAGACGAACCAACATGTTTTTCTAATATAATACGGTGAAGTATTAATTTATTCGATGAAACAAAGTGTATTTGATGATGGTGATGATGATGGTAATGATTATATAACTGCACGATCAAAGTTTGCGCCCCCTTACCCGAAATCCTGGAGCCGCCCATGTGTTAAAAACAAAATATAGATTATACATGCGCAAGTATCGACTGCATTTCATTACAATTTATTAAATATACTTAAAGACGACTTCTACGTGTTTGTCCCTTCCATAAAAAAATTTCATTTTCACTGATTTTGCAGATCTTTCAATGCCTAATACAATGAAACCATTATTTTTTTTGGAAACTGCATGTTAATGACCTACCCGTAACTTCATTTTAGAAATTATTTTTGTTGTTTGACTGTTGGCGGTCTTTTGAGAGGGTAATTTCCAAAACAGGTACCGCGGAAAACTACTTCTTTTCTTTGCAGGCTATAGTCAGTAAATCGGAACCAGAAACATTCTTCAAAACAGCAAACGTTCCTTTCCATTTTATTACATTTTAATTATTTAAGATAATTTATGTAATATGTAATATAATGTGTATATCATGTGCTTTATTACAATTACAGTTTGTAAAACAGGTCAATTTATAAACAAGAGGGCCATGATGGCCCAAAGGGCTCAACTGAGTACTGGCAAAGATGAAAGCCTAACTGCGGTGAAAGGCTTGTGGGAATGTATGCCATAATGTCCTTAGACAATGTGTTTAGCTGATTTACTCGCATACATAGAACAAGTAAGGATCTGGACATATATTCTCTACCCTCGTATCCAACTTTTCGCGGGCAATTTCGGAGGGATAGTTTTAATGCTGCAGATCTGAAGATAATGGCGACCGCTGCACAAAGGTGTCATGCTTGGCAGCTTGTTACAAAACGTAGGGTGTAGTGCCATTTACCCGTCCTATATTCAAGTTCGCTTTAGATTTTATGGTCTTAGACAAATTGTTTGGTCCAGACTGGTTGAAAATGGAAGTTCCCGTATAGCAACAAATTCATTTTTGCATTAATTTTCATGATTAATGGGTTTTATAAGTGTTGTTTTCGTAGCCTGTCTCATTTTCTGCTTGTGTTGAGATCTTATGGCCATACAAACATGCAGAAGTTTTATCGAGATTGAATGAAAAATGAAATTTCGATGCATACAAAAGGCAATTTTTTGCATTTTTTCACTAACAAAGGGGCCATAACTCCAATGTTTCTTACACAATCTTACCCATTGTTTGCTTCTGCTACAGTCGCATGATCACAGACAAACAGTGGAAGTCTGGTCAAGATTGGAAGAAAAATAAAGTCTCTATGAAAAAAATGGGTAATTTTGGTATTTTTTTTTCCACATACAAGAGGTCATAACTCCAGTGTATGTGGCCTAACCTTACCCAGTTTTGGCCCCTGGTGAAATCTTTTGGTCACACACAAACTGTGGAAGTTTTGTTAAGACTGGAACAAGAGGGCCATGATGGCCCAAAGGGCTCACCTGAGTACTGGCAAAGATGAAAAAAAGTCTTACTGTTGTGAAAGGCTTGAACAAACGTGGGAATGTACACCATAATGTCCTTAAATAATTTGTCTAACTGATTTACTCTCATACATAGAACAAGAAAGGACCTGGATATATTTTCTATACCCTGGTATCCAACTTTTCGCAGGCAATTTCGCAGGAATAGCGTTAATGCTGCAGTTCTTAAAGAGAATGGTGACCGCTGCGCAAAGGTCATGTCATGCTTGCCGGCTAGTTTGTATTTCCAGTTAGCCGTCCTATATTGAAATTCGCTTTAGATTTTACGGTCATAGACAAATTGTGAAAGTTTTGTCCAGACTGGTTGAAAATAAAGTCCCCTTGTTGCAACAAATTGATTTTTGCATTAATGTTCACAATTAAGGGGATATAACTGCTGTTTTCGTGGCCTGTCTCATTTGCTGCTTGTGTTGAGATCGTTTCTGAGGCCGCCGCGCGTCAACGCCTGGGGCTAGCGCCTTGAAACTTGGCACGTTTGTATAGCCCATTGGGGCAACAAGTTTGGCACCGGTCTCGGCGATAAGAATTCATAAACGACCTAAATATACAGGGTAAAACGTGACGCGTTTACGTCGTTTTCGACGTCACCGCGCGTCAACGACGTCAGCTGGCGTGGCCGCGACGGTGCGGTCTTGCAGGGTTCCATGGTCCCAACAAACGTGCCAAGTTTCATCAATCTGACTGTTATACTTGTTCGTATGTCACGCAAAAACCATTCCCTGTATGAGAGATGGGCGTGTGACGTCACTACGGGCGCTATGTATTGTACGCGTTGTACCGGTGCCAAACGCAAACGCCTGGGGTTAGCGCCTTGAAACTTGGCACGTTTGTATAGCCCATTGGGGCAACAAGTTTGGCACCGGTCTCGTCGATAAGAATTCATAAACGACCTAAATATTCAGGGTAAAACGTGACACGTTGACGTCGTTTCTGAGGCCGCCGCGCGTCATCGCCTGGGGCTAGCGCCTTGAAACTTGGCACGTTTGTATAGCCCATTGGGGCAACAAGTTTGGCACCGGTCTCGGCGATAAGAATTCATAAACGACCTAAATATACAGGGTAAAACGTGACGCGTTTACGTCGTTTTCGACGTCACCGCGCGTCAACGACGTCAGCTGGCGTGGCCGCGACGGAGCGGTCCTGCAGGGTTCCATGGTCCCAACAAACGTACCAAGTTTCATCAATCTGACTGTTATACTTGTTCGTATGTCACGCCAAAACCATTCCCTGTATGAGAGATGGGCGTGTGACGTCACTACGGGCGCTATGTATTGTACGCGTTGTACCGGTGCCAAACGCAAACGCCTGGGGTTAGCGCCTTGAAACTTGGCACGTTTGTATAGCCCATTGGGGTAACAAGTTTGGCACCGGTCTCGGCGATAAGAATTCATAAACGACCTAAATATTCAGGGTAAAACGTGACACGTTGACGTCGTTTCTGAGACCGCCGCGCGTCAACGCCTGGGGCTAGCGCCTTGAAACTTGGCACGTTTGTATAGCCCATTGGGGCAACAAGTTTGGCACCGGTCTCGGCGATAAGAATTCATAAACGACCTAAATATTCAGGGTAAAACGTGACACGTTGACGTCGTCTCTGAGGCCGCCGCGCGTCAACGCCTGGGGCTAGCGCCTTGAAACTTGGCACGTTTGTATAGCCCATTGGGGCAACAAGTTTGGCACCGGTCTCGGCGATAAGAATTCATAAACGACCTAAATATACAGGGTAAAACGTGACGCGTTTACGTCGTTTTCGACGTCACCGCGCGTCAACGACGTCAGCTGGCGTGGCCGCAACGGTGCGGTCTTGCAGGGTTCCATGGTCCCAACAAACGTGCCAAGTTTCATCAATCTGACTGTTATACTTGTTCGTATGTCACGCAAAAACCATTCCCTGTATGAGAGATGGGCGTGTGACGTCACTACGGGCTCTATGTATTGTACGCGTTGTACCGGTGCCAAACGCAAACGCCTGGGGTTAGCGCCTTGAAACTTGGCACGTTTGTATAGCCCATTGGGGCAACAAGTTTGGCACCGGTCTCGGCGATAAGAATTCATAAACGACCTAAATATTCAGGGTAAAACGTGACACGTTGACGTCGTTTCTGAGGCCGCCGCGCGTCAACGCCTGGGGCTAGCGCCTTGAAACTTGGCACGTTTGTATAGCCCATTGGGGCAACAAGTTTGGCACCGGTCTCGGCGATAAGAATTCATAAACGACCTAAATATACAGGGTAAAACGTGACGCGTTTACGTCGTTTTCGACGTCACCGCGCGTCAACGAAGTCAGCTGGCGTGGCCGCGACGGTGCGGTCTTGCAGGGTTCCATGGTCCCAACAAACGTGCCAAGTTTCATCAATCTGACTGTTATACTTGTTCGTATGTCACGCAAAAACCATTCCCTGTATGAGAGATGGGCGTGTGACGTCACTACGGGCGCTATGTATTGTACGCGTTGTACCGGTGCCAAACGCAAACGCCTGGGGTTAGCGCCTTGAAACTTGGCACGTTTGTATAGCCCATTGGGGCAACAAGTTTGGCACCGGTCTCGGCGATAAGAATTCATAAACGACCTAAATATTCAGGGTAAAACGTGACACGTTGACGTCGTTTCTGAGGCCGCCGCGCGTCAACGCCTGGGGCTAGCGCCTTGAAACTTGGCACGTTTGTATAGCCCATTGGGGCAACAAGTTTGGCACCGGTCTCGGCGATAAGAATTCATAAACGACCTAAATATACAGGGTAAAACGTGACGCGTTTACGTCGTTTTCGACGTCACCGCGCGTCAACGACGTCAGCTGGCGTGGCCGCGACGGTGCGGTCTTGCAGGGTTCCATGGTCCCAACAAACGTGCCAAGTTTCATCAATCTGACTGTTATACTTGTTCGTATGTCACGCAAAAACCATTCCCTGTATGAGAGATGGGCGTGTGACGTCACTACGGGCGCTATGTATTGTACGCGTTGTACCGGTGCCAAACGCAAACGCCTGGGGTTAGCGCCTTGAAACTTGGCACGTTTGTATAGCCCATTGGGGCAACAAGTTTGGCACCGGTCTCAGCGATAAGAATTCATAAACGACCTAAATATTCAGGGTAAAACGTGACACGTTGACGTCGTCTCTGAGGCCGCCGCGCGTCAACGCCTGGGGCTAGCGCCTTGAAACTTGGCACGTTTGTATAGCCCATTGGGACAACAAGTTTGGCACCGGTCTCGGCGATAAGAATTCATAAACGACCTAAATATACAGGGTAAAACGTGACGCGTTTACGTCGTTTTCGACGTCACCGCGCGTCAACGACGTCAGTTGGCGTGGCCGCAACGGTGCGGTCTTGCAGGGTTCCATGGTCCCAACAAACGTGCCAAGTTTCATCAATCTGACTGTTATACTTGTTCGTATGTCACGCAAAAACCATTCCCTGTATGAGAGATGGGCGTGTGACGTCACTACGGGCGCTATGTATTGTACGCGTTGTACCGGTGCCAAACGCAAACGCCTGGGGTTAGCGCCTTGAAACTTGGCACGTTTGTATAGCCCATTGGGGCAACAAGTTTGGCACCGGTCTCGGCGATAAGAATTCATAAACGACCTAAATATTCAGGGTAAAACGTGACACGTTGACGTCGTCTCTGAGGCCGCCGCGCGTCAACGCCTGGGGCTAGCGCCTTGAAACTTGGCACGTTTGTATAGCCCATTGGGGCAACAAGTTTGGCACCGGTCTCGGCGATAAGAATTCATAAACGACCTAAATATACAGGGTAAAACGTGACGCGTTTACGTCGTTTTCGACGTCACCGCGCGTCAACGACGTCAGCTGGCGTGGCCGCGACGGTGCGGTCCTGCAGGGTTCCATGGTCCCAACAAACGTACCAAGTTTCATCAATCTGACTGTTATACTTGTTCGTATGTCACGCAAAAACCATTCCCTGTATGAGAGATGGGCGTGTGACGTCACTACGGGCGCTATGTATTGTACGCGTTGTACCGGTGCCAAACGCAAACGCCTGGGGTTAGCGCCTTGAAACTTGGCACGTTTGTATAGCCCATTGGGGCAACAAGTTTGGCACCGGTCTCGGCGATAAGAATTCATAAACGACCTAAATATTCAGGGTAAAACGTGACACGTTGACGTCGTTTCTGAGGCCGCCGCGCGTCAACGCCTGGGGCTAGCGCCTTGAAACTTGGCACGTTTGTATAGCCCATTGGGGCAACAAGTTTGGCACCGGTCTCGGCGATAAGAATTCATAAACGACCTAAATATACAGGGTAAAACGTGACGCGTTTACGTCGTTTTCGACGTCACCGCGCGTCAACGAAGTCAGCTGGCGTGGCCGCGACGGTGCGGTCTTGCAGGGTTCCATGGTCCCAACAAACGTGCCAAGTTTCATCAATCTGACTGTTATACTTGTTCGTATGTCACGCAAAAACCATTCCCTGTATGAGAGATGGGCGTGTGACGTCACTACGGGCGCTATGTATTGTACGCGTTGTACCGGTGCCAAACGCAAACGCCTGGGGTTAGCGCCTTGAAACTTGGCACGTTTGTATAGCCCATTGGGGCAACAAGTTTGGCACCGGTCTCGGCGATAAGAATTCATAAACGACCTAAATATTCAGGGTAAAACGTGACACGTTGACGTCGTTTCTGAGGCCGCCGCGCGTCAACGCCTGGGGCTAGCGCCTTGAAACTTGGCACGTTTGTATAGCCCATTGGGGCAACAAGTTTGGCACCGGTCTCGGCGATAAGAATTCATAAACGACCTAAATATACAGGGTAAAACGTGACGCGTTTACGTCGTTTTCGACGTCACCGCGCGTCAACGACGTCAGCTGGCGTGGCCGCGACGGTGCGGTCTTGCAGGGTTCCATGGTCCCAACAAACGTGCCAAGTTTCATCAATCTGACTGTTATACTTGTTCGTATGTCACGCAAAAACCATTCCCTGTATGAGAGATGGGCGTGTGACGTCACTACGGGCGCTATGTATTGTACGCGTTGTACCGGTGCCAAACGCAAACGCCTGGGGTTAGCGCCTTGAAACTTGGCACGTTTGTATAGCCCATTGGGGCAACAAGTTTGGCACCGGTCTCGGCGATAAGAATTCATAAACGACCTAAATATTCAGGGTAAAACGTGACACGTTGACGTCGTCTCTGAGGCCGCCGCGCGTCAACGCCTGGGGCTAGCGCCTTGAAACTTGGCACGTTTGTATAGCCCATTGGGGCAACAAGTTTGGCACCGGTCTCGGCGATAAGAATTCATAAACGACCTAAATATACAGGGTAAAACGTGACGCGTTTACGTCGTTTTCGACGTCACCGCGCGTCAACGACGTCAGCTGGCGTGGCCGCAACGGTGCGGTCTTGCAGGGTTCCATGGTCCCAACAAACGTGCCAAGTTTCATCAATCTGACTGTTATACTTGTTCGTATGTCACGCAAAAACCATTCCCTGTATGAGAGATGGGCGTGTGACGTCACTACGGGCGCTATGTATTGTACGCGTTGTACCGGTGCCAAACGCAAACGCCTGGGGTTAGCGCCTTGAAACTTGGCACGTTTGTATAGCCCATTGGGGCAACAAGTTTGGCACCGGTCTCGGCGATAAGAATTCATAAACGACCTAAATATTCAGGGTAAAACGTGACACGTTGACGTCGTTTCTGAGGCCGCCGCGCGTCAACGCCTGGGGCTAGCGCCTTGAAACTTGGCACGTTTGTATAGCCCATTGGGGCAACAAGTTTGGCACCGGTCTCGGCGATAAGAATTCATAAACGACCTAAATATACAGGGTAAAACGTGACGCGTTTACGTCGTTTTCGACGTCACCGCGCGTCAACGAAGTCAGCTGGCGTGGCCGCGACGGTGCGGTCTTGCAGGGTTCCATGGTCCCAACAAACGTGCCAAGTTTCATCAATCTGACTGTTATACTTGTTCGTATGTCACGCAAAAACCATTCCCTGTATGAGAGATGGGCGTGTGACGTCACTACGGGCGCTATGTATTGTACGCGTTGTACCGGTGCCAAACGCAAACGCCTGGGGTTAGCGCCTTGAAACTTGGCACGTTTGTATAGCCCATTGGGGCAACAAGTTTGGCACCGGTCTCGGCGATAAGAATTCATAAACGACCTAAATATTCAGGGTAAAACGTGACACGTTGACGTCGTTTCTGAGGCCGCCGCGCGTCAACGCCTGGGGCTAGCGCCTTGAAACTTGGCACGTTTGTATAGCCCATTGGGGCAACAAGTTTGGCACCGGTCTCGGCGATAAGAATTCATAAACGACCTAAATATACAGGGTAAAACGTGACGCGTTTACGTCGTTTTCGACGTCACCGCGCGTCAACGACGTCAGCTGGCGTGGCCGCGACGGTGCGGTCTTGCAGGGTTCCATGGTCCCAACAAACGTGCCAAGTTTCATCAATCTGACTGTTATACTTGTTCGTATGTCACGCAAAAACCATTCCCTGTATGAGAGATGGGCGTGTGACGTCACTACGGGCGCTATGTATTGTACGCGTTGTACCGGTGCCAAACGCAAACGCCTGGGGTTAGCGCCTTGAAACTTGGCACGTTTGTATAGCCCATTGGGGCAACAAGTTTGGCACCGGTCTCGGCGATAAGAATTCATAAACGACCTAAATATTCAGGGTAAAACGTGACACGTTGACGTCGTCTCTGAGGCCGCCGCGCGTCAACGCCTGGGGCTAGCGCCTTGAAACTTGGCACGTTTGTATAGCCCAATGGGGCAACAAGTTTGGCACCGGTCTCGGCGATAAGAATTCATAAACGACCTAAATATACAGGGTAAAACGTGACGCGTTTACGTCGTTTTCGACGTCACCGCGCGTCAACGACGTCAGCTGGCCTGGCCGCAACGGTGCGGTCTTGCAGGGTTCCATGGTCCCAACAAACGTGCCAAGTTTCATCAATCTGACTGTTATACTTGTTCGTATGTCACGCAAAAACCATTCCCTGTATGAGAGATGGGCGTGTGACGTCACTACGGGCGCTATGTATTGTACGCGTTGTACCGGTGCCAAACGCAAACGCCTGGGGTTAGCGCCTTGAAACTTGGCACGTTTGTATAGCCCATTGGGGCAACAAGTTTGGCACCGGTCTCGGCGATAAGAATTCATAAACGACCTAAATATTCAGGGTAAAACGTGACACGTTGACGTCGTTTCTGAGGCCGCCGCGCGTCAACGCCTGGGGCTAGCGCCTTGAAACTTGGCACGTTTGTATAGCCCATTGGGGCAACAAGTTTGGCACCGGTCTCGGCGATAAGAATTCATAAACGACCTAAATATACAGGGTAAAACGTGACGCGTTTACGTCGTTTTCGACGCCACCGCGCGTCAACGACGTCAGCTGGCGTGGCCGCGACGGTGCGGTCTTGCAGGGTTCCATGGTCCCAACAAACGTGCCAAGTTTCATCAATCTGACTGTTACACTTGTTCGTATGTCACGCAAAAACCATTCCCTGTATGAGAGATGGGCGTGTGACGTCACTACGGGCGCTATGTATTGTACGCGTTGTACCGGTGCCAAACGCAAACGCCTGGGGTTAGCGCCTTGAAACTTGGCACGTTTGTATAGCCCATTGGGGCAACAAGTTTGGCACCGGTCTCGGCGATAAGAATTCATAAACGACCTAAATATTCAGGGTAAAACGTGACACGTTGACGTCGTTTCTGAGGCCGCCGCGCGTCAACGCCTGGGGCTAGCGCCTTGAAACTTGGCACGTTTGTATAGCCCATTGGGGCAACAAGTTTGGCACCGGTCTCGGCGATAAGAATTCATAAACGACCTAAATATACAGGGTAAAACGTGACGCGTTTACGTCGTTTTCGACGTCACCGCGCGTCAACGACGTCAGCTGGCGTGGCCGCGACGGTGCGGTCTTGCAGGGTTCCATGGTCCCAACAAACGTGCCAAGTTTCATCAATCTGACTGTTATACTTGTTCGTATGTCACGCAAAAACCATTCCCTGTATGAGAGATGGGCGTGTGACGTCACTACGGGCGCTATGTATTGTACGCGTTGTACCGGTGCCAAACGCAAACGCCTGGGGTTAGCGCCTTGAAACTTGGCACGTTTGTATAGCCCATTGGGGCAACAAGTTTGGCACCGGTCTCAGCGATAAGAATTCATAAACGACCTAAATATTCAGGGTAAAACGTGACACGTTGACGTCGTCTCTGAGGCCGCCGCGCGTCAACGCCTGGGGCTAGCGCCTTGAAACTTGGCACGTTTGTATAGCCCATTGGGACAACAAGTTTGGCACCGGTCTCGGCGATAAGAATTCATAAACGACCTAAATATACAGGGTAAAACGTGACGCGTTTACGTCGTTTTCGACGTCACCGCGCGTCAACGACGTCAGTTGGCGTGGCCGCAACGGTGCGGTCTTGCAGGGTTCCATGGTCCCAACAAACGTGCCAAGTTTCATCAATCTGACTGTTATACTTGTTCGTATGTCACGCAAAAACCATTCCCTGTATGAGAGATGGGCGTGTGACGTCACTACGGGCGCTATGTATTGTACGCGTTGTACCGGTGCCAAACGCAAACGCCTGGGGTTAGCGCCTTGAAACTTGGCACGTTTGTATAGCCCATTGGGGCAACAAGTTTGGCACCGGTCTCGGCGATAAGAATTCATAAACGACCTAAATATTCAGGGTAAAACGTGACACGTTGACGTCGTCTCTGAGGCCGCCGCGCGTCAACGCCTGGGGCTAGCGCCTTGAAACTTGGCACGTTTGTATAGCCCATTGGGGCAACAAGTTTGGCACCGGTCTCGGCGATAAGAATTCATAAACGACCTAAATATACAGGGTAAAACGTGACGCGTTTACGTCGTTTTCGACGTCACCGCGCGTCAACGACGTCAGCTGGCGTGGCCGCGACGGTGCGGTCCTGCAGGGTTCCATGGTCCCAACAAACGTACCAAGTTTCATCAATCTGACTGTTATACTTGTTCGTATGTCACGCAAAAACCATTCCCTGTATGAGAGATGGGCGTGTGACGTCACTACGGGCGCTATGTATTGTACGCGTTGTACCGGTGCCAAACGCAAACGCCTGGGGTTAGCGCCTTGAAACTTGGCACGTTTGTATAGCCCATTGGGGCAACAAGTTTGGCACCGGTCTCGGCGATAAGAATTCATAAACGACCTAAATATTCAGGGTAAAACGTGACACATTGACGTCGTTTCTGAGGCCGCCGCGCGTCAACGCCTGGGGCTAGCGCCTTGAAACTTGGCACGTTTGTATAGCCCATTGGGGCAACAAGTTTGGCACCGGTCTCGGCGATAAGAATTCATAAACGACCTAAATATACAGGGTAAAACGTGACGCGTTTACGTCGTTTTCGACGTCACCGCGCGTCAACGACGTCAGCTGGCGTGGCCGCGACGGTGCGGTCTTGCAGGGTTCCATGGTCCCAACAAACGTGCCAAGTTTCATCAATCTGACTGTTATACTTGTTCGTATGTCACGCAAAAACCATTCCCTGTATGAGAGATGGGCGTGTGACGTCACTACGGGCGCTATGTATTGTACGCGTTGTACCGGTGCCAAACGCAAACGCCTGGGGTTAGCGCCTTGAAACTTGGCACGTTTGTATAGCCCATTGGGGCAACAAGTTTGGCACCGGTCTCGGCGATAAGAATTCATAAACGATCTAAATATTCAGGGTAAAACGTGACACGTTGACGTCGTCTCTGAGGCCGCCGCGCGTCAACGCCTGGGGCTAGCGCCTTGAAACTTGGCACGTTTGTATAGCCCATTGGGGCAACAAGTTTGGCACCGGTCTCGGCGATAAGAATTCATAAACGACCTAAATATACAGGGTAAAACGTGACGCGTTTACGTCGTTTTCGACGTCACCGCGCGTCAACGACGTCAGCTGGCGTGGCCGCGACGGTGCGGTCTTGCAGGGTTCCATGGTCCCAACAAACGTGCCAAGTTTCATCAATCTGACTGTTATACTTGTTCGTATGTCACGCAAAAACCATTCCCTGTATGAGAGATGGGCGTGTGACGTCACTACGGGCGCTATGTATTGTACGCGTTGTACCGGTGCCAAACGCAAACGCCTGGGGTTAGCGCCTTGAAACTTGGCACGTTTGTATAGCCCATTGGGGCAACAAGTTTGGCACCGGTCTCGGCGATAAGAATTCATAAACGACCTAAATATTCAGGGTAAAACGTGACACGTTGACGTCGTCTCTGAGGCCGCCGCGCGTCAACGCCTGGGGCTAGCGCCTTGAAACTTGGCACGTTTGTATAGCCCATTGGGGCAACAAGTTTGGCACCGGTCTCGGCGATAAGAATTCATAAACGACCTAAATATACAGGGTAAAACGTGACGCGTTTACGTCGTTTTCGACGTCACCGCGCGTCAACGACGTCAGCTGGCGTGGCCGCGACGGTGCGGTCTTGCAGGGTTCCATGGTCCCAACAAACGTGCCAAGTTTCATCAATCTGACTGTTATACTTGTTCGTATGTCACGCAAAAACCATTCCCTGTATGAGAGATGGGCGTGTGACGTCACTACGGGCGCTATGTATTGTACGCGTTGTACCGGTGCCAAACGCAAACGCCTGGGGTTAGCGCCTTGAAACTTGGCACGTTTGTATAGCCCATTGGGGCAACAAGTTTGGCACCGGTCTCGGCGATAAGAATTCATAAACGACCTAAATATTCAGGGTAAAACGTGACACGTTGACGTCGTTTCTGAGGCCGCCGCGCGTCAACGCCTGGGGCTAGCGCCTTGAAACTTGGCACGTTTGTATAGCCCATTGGGGCAACAAGTTTGGCACCGGTCTCGGCGATAAGAATTCATAAACGACCTAAATATACAGGGTAAAACGTGACGCGTTTACGTCGTTTTCGACGTCACCGCGCGTCAACGACGTCAGCTGGCGTGGCCGCGACGGTGCGGTCTTGCAGGGTTCCATGGTCCCAACAAACGTGCCAAGTTTCATCAATCTGACTGTTATACTTGTTCGTATGTCACGCAAAAACCATTCCCTGTATGAGAGATGGGCGTGTGACGTCACTACGGGCGCTATGTATTGTACGCGTTGTACCGGTGCCAAACGCAAACGCCTGGGGTTAGCGCCTTGAAACTTGGCACGTTTGTATAGCCCATTGGGGCAACAAGTTTGGCACCGGTCTCGGCGATAAGAATTCATAAACGACCTAAATATTCAGGGTAAAACGTGACACGTTGACGTCGTTTCTGAGGCCGCCGCGCGTCAACGCCTGGGGCTAGCGCCTTGAAACTTGGCACGTTTGTATAGCCCATTGGGGCAACAAGTTTGGCACCGGTGTCGGCGATAAGAATTCATAAACGACCTAAATATACAGGGTAAAACGTGACGCGTTTACGTCGTTTTCGACGTCACCGCGCGTCAACGACGTCAGCTGGCGTGGCCGCGACGGTGCGGTCTTGCAGGGTTCCATGGTCCCAACAAACGTGCCAAGTTTCATCAATCTGACTGTTATACTTGTTCGTATGTCACGCAAAAACCATTCCCTGTATGAGAGATGGGCGTGTGACGTCACTACGGGCGCTATGTATTGTACGCGTTGTACCGGTGCCAAACGCAAACGCCTGGGGTTAGCGCCTTGAAACTTGGCACGTTTGTATAGCCCATTGGGGCAACAAGTTTGGCACCGGTCTCGGCGATAAGAATTCATAAACGACCTAAATATTCAGGGTAAAACGTGACACGTTGACGTCGTTTCTGAGGCCGCCGCGCGTCAACGCCTGGGGCTAGCGCCTTGAAACTTGGCACGTTTGTATAGCCCATTGGGGCAACAAGTTTGGCACCGGTCTCGGCGATAAGAATTCATAAACGACCTAAATATACAGGGTAAAACGTGACGCGTTTACGTCGTTTTAGACGTCACCGCGCGTCAACGACGTCAGCTGGCGTGGCCGCGACGGTGCGGTCTTGCAGGGTTCCATGGTCCCAACAAACGTGCCAAGTTTCATCAATCTGACTGTTATACTTGTTCGTATGTCACGCAAAAACCATTCCCTGTATGAGAGATGGGCGTGTGACGTCACTACGGGCGCTATGTATTGTACGCGTTGTACCGGTGCCAAACGCAAACGCCTGGGGTTAGCGCCTTGAAACTTGGCACGTTTGTATAGCCCATTGGGGCAACAAGTTTGGCACCGGTCTCGGCGATAAGAATTCATAAACGACCTAAATATTCAGGGTAAAACGTGACACGTTGACGTCGTTTCTGAGGCCGCCGCGCGTCAACGCCTGGGGCTAGCGCCTTGAAACTTGGCACGTTTGTATAGCCCATTGGGGCAACAAGTTTGGCACCGGTCTCGGCGATAAGAATTCATAAACGACCTAAATATACAGGGTAAAACGTGACGCGTTTACGTCGTTTTCGACGTCACCGCGCGTCAACGACGTCAGCTGGCGTGGCCGCGACGGTGCGGTCTTGCAGGGTTCCATGGTCCCAACAAACGTGCCAAGTTTCATCAATCTGACTGTTATACTTGTTCGTATGTCACGCAAAAATCATTCCCTGTATGAGAGATGGGCGTGTGACGTCACTACGGGTGCTATGTATTGTACGCGTTGTACCGGTGCCAAACGCAAACGCCTGGGGTTAGCGCCTTGAAACTTGGCACGTTTGTATAGCCCATTGGGGCAACAAGTTTGGCACCGGTCTCGGCGATAAGAATTCATAAACGACCTAAATATTCAGGGTAAAACGTGACACGTTGACGTCGTTTCTGAGGCCGCCGCGCGTCAACGCCTGGGGCTAGCGCCTTGAAACTTGGCACGTTTGTACAGCCCATTGGGGCAACAAGTTTGGCACCGGTCTCGGCGATAAGAATTCATAAACGACCTAAATATACAGGGTAAAACGTGACGCGTTTACGTCGTTTTCGACGTCACCGCGCGTCAACGACGTCAGCTGGCGTGGCCTCGACGGTGCGGTCTTGCAGGGTTCCATGGTCCCAACAAACGTGCCAAGTTTCATCAATCTGACTGATATACTTGTTCGTATGTCACGCAAAAACCATTTCCTGTATGAGAGATGGGCGTGTGACGTCACTACGGGCGCTATGTATTGTACGCGTTGTACCGGTGCCAAACGCAAACGCCTGGGGTTAGCGCCTTGAAACTTGGCACGTTTGTATAGCCCATTCGGGCAACAAGTTTGGCACCGGTCTCGGCGATAAGAATTCATAAACGACCTAAATATTCAGGGTAAAACGTGACACGTTGACGTCGTTTCTGAGGCCGCCGCGCGTCAACGCCTGGGGCTAGCGCCTTGAAACTTGGCACGTTTGTATAGCCCATTGGGGCAACAAGTTTGGCACCGGTCTCGGCGATAAGAATTCATAAACGACCTAAATATTCAGGGTAAAACGTGACACGTTGACGTCGTTTCTGAGGCCGCCGCGCGTCAACGCCTGGGGATAGCGCCTTGAAACTTGGCACGTTTGTATAGCCCATTGGGGCAACAAGTTTGGCACCGGTCTCGGCGATAAGAATTCATAAACGACCTAAATATACAGGGTAAAACGTGACGCGTTTACGTCGTTTTCGACGTCACCGCGCGTCAACGACGTCAGCTGGCGTGGCCGCGACGGTGCGGTCTTGCAGGGTTCCATGGTCCCAACAAACGTGCCAAGTTTCATCAATCTGACTGTTATACTTGTTCGTATGTCACGCAAAAACCATTCCCTGTATGAGAGATGGGCGTGTGACGTCACTACGGGCGCTATGTATTGTACGTGTTGTACCGGTGCCAAACGCAAACGCCTGGGGTTAGCGCCTTGAAACTTGGCACGTTTGTATAGCCCATTGGGGCAACAAGTTTGGCACCGGTCTCGGCGATAAGAATTCATAAACGACCTAAATATTCAGGGTAAAACGTGACACGTTGACGTCGTTTCTGAGGCCGCCGCGCGTCAACGCCTGGGGCTAGCGCCTTGAAACTTGGCACGTTTGTATAGCCCATTGGGGCAACAAGTTTGGCACCGGTCTCGGCGATAAGAATTCATAAACGACCTAAATATACAGGGTAAAACGTGACGCGTTTACGTCGTTTTCGACGTCACCGCGCGTCAACGACGTCAGCTGGCGTGGCCGCGACGGTGCGGTCTTGCAGGGTTCCATGGTCCCAACAAACGTGCCAAGTTTCATCAATCTGACTGTTATACTTGTTCGTATGTCACGCAAAAACCATTCCCTGTATGAGAGATGGGCGTGTGACGTCACTACGGGCGCTATGTATTGTACGCGTTGTACCGGTGCCAAACGCAAACGCCTGGGGTTAGCGCCTTGAAACTTGGCACGTTTGTATAGCCCATTGGGGCAACAAGTTTGGCACCGGTCTCGGCGATAAGAATTCATAAACGACCTAAATATTCAGGGTAAAACGTGACACGTTGACCTCGTTTCTGAGGCCGCCGCGCGTCAACGCCTGGGGCTAGCGCCTTGAAACTTGGCACGTTTGTATAGCCCATTGGGGCAACAAGTTTGGCACCGGTCTCGGCGATAAGAATTCATAAACGACCTAAATATACAGGGTAAAACGTGACGCGTTTACGTCGTTTTAGACGTCACCGCGCGTCAACGACGTCAGCTGGCGTGGCCGCGACGGTGCGGTCTTGCAGGGTTCCATGGTCCCAACAAACGTGCCAAGTTTCATCAATCTGACTGTTATACTTGTTCGTATGTCACGCAAAAACCATTCCCTGTATGAGAGATGGGCGTGTGACGTCACTACGGGCGCTATGTATTGTACGCGTTGTACCGGTGCCAAACGCAAACGCCTGGGGTTAGCGCCTTGAAACTTGGCACGTTTGTATAGCCCATTGGGGCAACAAGTTTGGCACCGGTCTCGGCGATAAGAATTCATAAACGACCTAAATATTCAGGGTAAAACGTGACACGTTGACGTCGTTTCTGAGGCCGCCGCGCGTCAACGCCTGGGGCTAGCGCCTTGAAACTTGGCACGTTTGTATAGCCCATTGGGGCAACAAGTTTGGCACCGGTCTCGGCGATAAGAATTCATAAACGACCTAAATATACAGGGTAAAACGTGACGCGTTTACGTCGTTTTCGACGTCACCGCGCGTCAACGACGTCAGCTGGCGTGGCCGCGACGGTGCGGTCTTGCAGGGTTCCATGGTCCCAACAAACGTGCCAAGTTTCATCAATCTGACTGTTATACTTGTTCGTATGTCACGCAAAAACCATTCCCTGTATGAGAGATGGGCGTGTGACGTCACTACGGGCGCTATGTTTTGTACGCGTTGTACCGGTGCCAAACGCAAACGCCTGGGGTTAGCGCCTTGAAACTTGGCACGTTTGTATAGCCCATTGGGGCAACAAGTTTGGCACCGGTCTCGGCGATAAGAATTCATAAACGACCTAAATATTCAGGGTAAAACGTGACACGTTGACGTCGTTTCTGAGGCCGCCGCGCGTCAACGCCTGGGGCTAGCGCCTTGAAACTTGGCACGTTTGTATAGCCCATTGGGGCAACAAGTTTGGCACCGGTGTCGGCGATAAGAATTCATAAACGACCTAAATATACAGGGTAAAACGTGACGCGTTTACGTCGTTTTCGACGTCACCGCGCGTCAACGACGTCAGCTGGCGTGGCCGCGACGGTGCGGTCTTGCAGGGTTCCATGGTCCCAACAAACGTGCCAAGTTTCATCAATCTGACTGTTATACTTGTTCGTATGTCACGCAAAAACCATTCCCTGTATGAGAGATGGGCGTGTGACGTCACTACGGGCGCTATGTATTGTACGCGTTGTACCGGTGCCAAACGCAAACGCCTGGGGTTAGCGCCTTGAAACTTGGCACGTTTGTATAGCCCATTGGGGCAACAAGTTTGGCACCGGTCTCGGCGATAAGAATTCATAAACGACCTAAATATTCAGGGTAAAACGTGACACGTTGACGTCGTTTCTGAGGCCGCCGCGCGTCAACGCCTGGGGCTAGCGCCTTGAAACTTGGCACGTTTGTATAGCCCATTGGGGCAACAAGTTTGGCACCGGTCTCGGCGATAAGAATTCATAAACGACCTAAATATACAGGGTAAAACGTGACGCGTTTACGTCGTTTTCGACGTCACCGCGCGTCAACGACGTCAGCTGGCGTGGCCGCGACGGTGCGGTCTTGCAGGGTTCCATGGTCCCAACAAACGTGCCAAGTTTCATCAATCTGACTGTTATACTTGTTCGTATGTCACGCAAAAATCATTCCCTGTATGAGAGATGGGCGTGTGACGTCACTACGGGTGCTATGTATTGTACGCGTTGTACCGGTGCCAAACGCAAACGCCTGGGGTTAGCGCCTTGAAACTTGGCACGTTTGTATAGCCCATTGGGGCAACAAGTTTGGCACCGGTCTCGGCGATAAGAATTCATAAACGACCTAAATATTCAGGGTAAAACGTGACACGTTGACGTCGTTTCTGAGGCCGCCGCGCGTCAACGCCTGGGGCTAGCGCCTTGAAACTTGGCACGTTTGTACAGCCCATTGGGGCAACAAGTTTGGCACCGGTCTCGGCGATAAGAATTCATAAACGACCTAAATATACAGGGTAAAACGTGACGCGTTTACGTCGTTTTCGACGTCACCGCGCGTCAACGACGTCAGCTGGCGTGGCCTCGACGGTGCGGTCTTGCAGGGTTCCATGGTCCCAACAAACGTGCCAAGTTTCATCAATCTGACTGATATACTTGTTCGTATGTCACGCAAAAACCATTTCCTGTATGAGAGATGGGCGTGTGACGTCACTACGGGCGCTATGTATTGTACGCGTTGTACCGGTGCCAAACGCAAACGCCTGGGGTTAGCGCCTTGAAAATTGGCACGTTTGTATAGCCCATTCGGGCAACAAGTTTGGCATCGGTCTCGGCGATAAGAATTCATAAACGACCTAAATATTCAGGGTAAAACGTGACACGTTGACGTCGTTTATGAGGCCGCCGCGCGTCAACGCCTGGGGCTAGCGCCTTGAAACTTGGCACGTTTGTATAGCCCATTGGGGCAACAAGTTTGGCACCGGTCTCGGCGATAAGAATTCATAAACGACCTAAATATACAGGGTAAAACGTGACGCGTTTACGTCGTTTTCGACGTCACCGCGCGTCAACGACGTCAGCTGGCGTGGCCGCGACGGTGCGGTCTTGCAGGGTTCCATGGTCCCAACAAACGTGCCAAGTTTCATCAATCTGACTGTTATACTTGTTCGTATGTCACGCAAAAACCATTCCCTGTATGAGAGATGGGCGTGTGACGTCACTACGGGCGCTATGTATTGTACGCGTTGTACCGGTGCCAAACGCAAACGCCTGGGGTTAGCGCCTTGAAACTTGGCACGTTTGTATAGCCCATTGGGGCAACAAGTTTGGCACCGGTCTCGGCGATAAGAATTCATAAACGACCTAAATATACAGGGTAAAACGTGACGCGTTTACGTCGTTTTCGACGTCACCGCGCGTCAACGACGTCAGCTGGCGTGGCCGCGACGGTGCGGTCTTGCAGGGTTCCATGGTCCCAACAAACGTGCTAAGTTTCATCAATCTGACTGTTATACTTGTTCGTATGTCACGCAAAAACCATTCCCTGTATGAGAGATGGGCGTGTGACGTCACTACGGGCGCTATGTATTGTACGCGTTGTACCGGTGCCAAACGCAAACGCCTGGGGTTAGCGCCTTGAAACTTGGCACGTTTGTATAGCCCATTGGGGCAACAAGTTTGGCACCGGTCTCGGCGATAAGAATTCATAAACGACCTAAATATTCAGGGTAAAATGTGACACGTTGACGTCGTTTCTGAGGCCGCCGCGCGTCAACGCCTGGGGCTAGCGCCTTGAAACTTGGCACGTTTGTATAGCCCATTGGGGCAACAAGTTTGGCACCGGTCTCGGCGATAAGAATTCATAAACGACCTAAATATACAGGGTAAAACGTGACGCGTTTACGTCGTTTTCGACGTCACCGCGCGTCAACGACGTCAGCTGGCGTGGCCGCGACGGTGCGGTCTTGCAGGGTTCCATGGTCCCAACAAACGTGCCAAGTTTCATCAATCTGACTGTTATACTTGTTCGTATGTCACGCAAAAACCATTCCCTGTATGAGAGATGGGCGTGTGACGTCACTACGGGCGCTATGTATTGTACGCGTTGTACCGGTGCCAAACGCAAACGCCTGGGGTTAGCGCCTTGAAACTTGGCACGTTTGTATAGCCCATTGGGGCAACAAGTTTGGCACCGGTCTCGGCGATAAGAATTCATAAACGACCTAAATATTCAGGGTAAAACGTGACACGTTGACGTCATTTCTGAGGCCGCCGCGCGTCAACGCCTGGGGCTAGCGCCTTGAAACTTGGCACGTTTGTATAGCCCATTGGGGCAACAAGTTTGGCACCAGTCTCGGCGATAAGAATTCATAAACGACCTAAATATACAGGGTAAAACGTGACGCGTTTACGTCGTTTTCGACGTCACCGCGCGTCAACGACGTCAGCTGGCGTGGCCGCGACGGTGCGGTCTTGCAGGGTTCCATGGTCCCAACAAACGTGCCAAGTTTCATCAATCTGACTGTTATACTTGTTCGTATGTCACGCAAAAACCATTCCCTGTATGAGAGATGGGCGTGTGACGTCACTACGGGCGCTATGTATTGTACGCGTTGTACCGGTGCCAAACGCAAACGCCTGGGGTTAGCGCCTTGAAACTTGGCACGTTTGTATAGCCCATTGGGGCAACAAGTTTGGCACCGGTCTCGGCGATAAGAATTCATAAACGACCTAAATATTCAGGGTAAAACGTGACACGTTGACGTCGTTTCTGAGGCCGCCGCGCGTCAACGCCTGGGGCTAGCGCCTTGAAACTTGGCACGTTTGTATAGCCCATTGGGGCAACAAGTTTGGCACCGGTCTCGGCGATAAGAATTCATAAACGACCTAAATATACAGGGTAAAACGTGACGCGTTTACGTCGTTTTCGACGTCACCGCGCGTCAACGACGTCAGCTGGCGTGGCCGCGACGGTGCGGTCTTGCAGGGTTCCATGTTCCCAACAAACGTGCCAAGTTTCATCAATCTGACTGTTATACTTGTTCGTATGTCACGCAAAAACCATTCCCTGTATGAGAGATGGGCGTGTGACGTCACTACGGGCGCTATGTATTGTACGCGTTGTACCGGTGCCAAACGCAAACGCCTGGGGTTAGCGCCTTGAAACTTGGCACGTTTGTATAGCCCATTGGGGCAACAAGTTTGGCACCGGTCTCGGCGATAAGAATTCATAACCGACCTAAATATTCAGGGTAAAACGTGACACGTTGACGTCGTTTCTGAGGCCGCCGCGCGTCAACGCTTGGGGCTAGCGCCTTGAAACTTGGCACGTTTGTATAGCCCATTGGGGGCAACAAGTTTGGCACCAGTCTCGGCGATAAGAATTCATAAACGACCTAAATATACAGGGTAAAACGTGACGCGTTTACGTCGTTTTCGACGTCACCGCGCGTCAACGACGTCAGCTGGCGTGGCCGCGACGGTGCGGTCTTGCAGGGTTCCATGGTCCCAACAAACGTGCCAAGATTCATCAATCTGACTGTTATACTTGTTCGTATGTCACGCAAAAACCATTCCCTGTATGAGAGATGGGCGTGTGACGTCACTACGGGCGCTATGTATTGTACGCGTTGTACCGGTGCCAAACGCAAACGCCTGGTGTTAGCGCCTTGAAACTTGGCACGTTTGTATAGCACATTGGGGCAACAAGTTTGGCACCGGTCTCGGCGATAAGAATTCATAAACGACCTAAATATTCAGGGTAAAACGTGACACGTTGACGTCGTTTCTGAGGCCGCCGCGCGTCAACGCCTGGGGCTAGCGCCTTGAAACTTGGCACGTTTGTATAGTCCATTGGGGCAACAAGTTTGGCATCGGTCTCGGCGATAAGAATTCATAAACGACCTAAATATTCAGGGTAAAACGTGACACGTTGACGTCGTTTCTGAGGCCGCCGCGCGTCAACGCCTGGGGCTAGCGCCTTGAAACTTGGCACGTTTGTATAGCCCATTGGGGCAACAAGTTTGGCACCGGTCTCGGCGATAAGAATTCATAAACGACCTAAATATACAGGGTAAAACGTGACGCGTTTACGTCGTTTTCGACGTCACCGCGCGTCAACGACGTCAGCTGGCGTGGCCGCGACGGTGCGGTCTTGCAGGGTTCCATGGTCCCAACAAACGTGCCATGTTTCATCAATCTGACTGATATACTTGTTCGTATGTCACGCAAAAACCATTTCCTGTATGAGAGATGGGCGTGTGACGTCACTACGGGCGCTATGTATTGTACGCGTTGTACCGGTGCCAAACGCAAACGCCTGGGGTTAGCGCCTTGAAACTTGGCACGTTTGTATAGCCCATTGGGGCAACAAGTTTGGCACCGGTCTCGGCGATAAGAATTCATAAACGACCTAAATATTCAGGGTAAAACGTGACACGTTGACGTCGTTTCTGAGGCCGCCGCGCGTCAACGCCTGGGGCTAGCGCCTTGAAACTTGGCACGTTTGTATAGCCCATTGGGGCAACAAGTTTGGCACCGGTCTCGGCGATAAGAATTCATAAACGACCTAAATATACAGGGTAAAACTTGACGCGTTTACGTCGTTTTCGACGTCACCGCGCGTCAACGACGTCAGCTGGCGTGGCCGCGACGGTGCGGTCTTGCAGGGTTCCATGGTCCCAACAAACGTGCCAAGTTTCATCAATCTGACTGTTATACTTGTTCGTATGTCACGCAAAAACCATTCCCTGTATGAGAGATGGGCGTGTGACGTCACTACGGGCGCTATGTATTGTACGCGTTGTACCGGTGCCAAACGCAAACGCCTGGTGTTAGCGCCTTGAAACTTGGCACGTTTGTATAGCCCATTGGGGCAACAAGTTTGGCACCGGTCTCGGCGATAAGAATTCATAAACGACCTAAATATACAGGGTAAAACGTGACGCGTTTACGTCGTTTTCGACGTCACCGCGCGTCAACGACGTCAGCTGGCGTGGCCGCGACGGTGCGGTCTTGCAGGGTTCCATGGTCCCAACAAACGTGCTAAGTTTCATCAATCTGACTGTTATACTTGTTCGTATGTCACGCAAAAACCATTCCCTGTATGAGAGATGGGCGTGTGACGTCACTACGGGCGCTATGTATTGTGCGCGTTGTACCGGTGCCAAACGCAAACGCCTGGGGTTAGCGCCTTGAAACTTGGCACGTTTGTATAGCCCATTGGGGCAACAAGTTTGGCACCGGTCTCGGCGATAAGAATTCATAAACGACCTAAATTTTCAGGGTAAAACGTGACACGTTGACGTCGTTTCTGAGGCCGCCGCGCGTCAACGCCTGGGGCTAGCGCCTTGAAACTTGGCACGTTTGTATAGCCCATTGGGGCAACAAGTTTGGCACCGGTCTCGGCGATAAGAATTCATAAACGACCTAAATATACAGGGTAAAACGTGACGCGTTTACGTCGTTTTCGACGTCACCGCGCGTCAACGACGTCAGCTGGCGTGGCCGCGACGGTGCGGTCTTGCAGGGTTCCATGGTCCCAACAAACGTGCCAAGTTTCATCAATCTGACTGTTATACTTGTTCGTATGTCACGCAAAAATCATTCCCTGTATGAGAGATGGGCGTGTGACGTCACTACGGGCGCTATGTATTGTACGCGTTGTACCGGTGCCAAACGCAAACGCCTGGGGTTAGCGCCTTGAAACTTGGCACGTTTGTATAGCCCATTGGGGCAACAAGTTTGGCACCGGTCTCGGCGATAAGAATTCATAAACGACCTAAATATTCAGGGTAAAACGTGACACGTTGACGTCGTTTCTGAGGCCGCCGCGCGTCAACGCCTGGGGCTAGCGCCTTGAAACTTGGCACGTTTGTATAGCCCATTGGGGCAACAAGTTTGGCACCGGTCTCGGCGATAAGAATTCATAAACGACCTAAATATACAGGGTAAAACGTGACGCGTTTACGTCGTTTTCGACGTCACCGCGCGTCAACGACGTCAGCTGGCGTGGCCGCGACGGTGCGGTCTTGCAGGGTTCCATGGTCCCAACAAACGTGCCAAGTTTCATCAATCTGGCTGTTATACTTGTTCGTATGTCACGCAAAAACCATTCCCTGTATGAGAGATGGGCGTGTGACGTCACTACGGGCGCTATGTATTGTACGCGTTGTACCGGTGCCAAACGCAAACGCCTGGGGTTAGCGCCTTGAAACTTGGCACGTTTGTATAGCCCATTGGGGCAACAAGTTTGGCACCGGTCTCGGCGATAAGAATTCATAAACGACCTAAATATACAGGGCAAAACGTGACGCGTTTACGTCGTTTTCGACGTCACCGCGCGTCAACGACGTCAGCTGGCGTGGCCGCGACGGTGCGGTCTTGCAGGGTTCCATGGTCCCAACAAACGTGCTAAGTTTCATCAATCTGACTGTTATACTTGTTCGTATGTCACGCAAAAACCATTCCCTGTATGTGAGATGGGCGTGTGACGTCACTACGGGCGCTATGTATTGTACGCGTTGTACCGGTGCCAAACGCAAACGCCTGGGGTTAGCGCCTTGAAACTTGGCACGTTTGTATAGCCCATTGGGGCAACAAGTTTGGCACCGGTCTCGGCGATAAGAATTCATAAACGACCTAAATATTCAGGGTAAAACGTGACACGTTGACGTCGTTTCTGAGGCCGCCGCGCGTCAACGCCTGGGGCTAGCGCCTTGAAACTTGGCACGTTTGTATAGCCCATTGGGGCAACAAGTTTGGCACCGGTCTCGGCGATAAGAATTCATAAACGACCTAAATATACAGGGTAAAACGTGACGCGTTTACGTCGTTTTCGACGTCACCGCGCGTCAACGACGTCAGCTGGCGTGGCCGCGACGGTGCGGTCTTGCAGGGTTCCATGGTCCCAACAAACGTGCCAAGTTTCATCAATCTGACTGTTATACTTGTTCGTATGTCACGCAAAAACCATTCCCTGTATGAGAGATGGGCGTGTGACGTCACTACGGGCGCTATGTATTGTACGCGTTGTACCGGTGCCAAACGCAAACGCCTGGGGTTAGCGCCTTGAAACTTGGCACGTTTGTATAGCCCATTGGGGCAACAAGTTTGGCACCGGTCTCGGCGATAAGAATTCATAAACGACCTAAATATTCAGGGTAAAACGTGACACGTTGACGTCGTTTCTGAGGCCGCCGCGCGTCAACGCCTGGGGCTAGCGCCTTGAAACTTGGCACGTTTGTATAGCCCATTGGGGCAACAAGTTTGGCACCGGTCTCGGCGATAAGAATTCATAAACGACCTAAATATACAGGGTAAAACGTGACGCGTTTACGTCGTTTTCGACGTCACCGCGCGTCAACGACGTCAGCTGGCGTGGCCGCGACGGTGCGGTCTTGCAGGGTTCCATGGTCCCAACAAACGTGCCAAGTTTCATCAATCTGACTGTTATACTTGTTCGTATGTCACGCAAAAACCATTCCCTGTATGAGAGATGGGCGTGTGACGTCACTACGGGCGATATGTATTGTTCGCGTTGTACCGGTGCCAAACGCAAACGCCTGGGGTTAGCGCCTTGAAACTTGGCACGTTTGTATAGCCCATTGGGGCAACAAGTTTGGCACCGGTCTCGGCGATAAGAATTCATAAACGACCTAAATATACAGGGTAAAACGTGACGCGTTTACGTCGTTTTCGACGTCACCGCGCGTCAACGACGTCAGCTGGCGTGGCCGCGACGGTGCGGTCTTGCAGGGTTCCATGGTCCCAACAAACGTGCTAAGTTTCATCAATCTGACTGTTATACTTGTTCGTATGTCACGCAAAAACCATTCCCTGTATGAGAGATGGGCGTGTGACGTCACTACGGGCTCTATGTATTGTACGCGTTGTACCGGTGCCAAACGCAAACGCCTGGGGTTAGCGCCTTGAAACTTGGCACGTTTGTATAGCCCATTGGGGCAACAAGTTTGGCACCGGTCTCGGCGATAAGAATTCATAAACGACCTAAATATTCAGGGTAAAACGTGACACGTTGACGTCGTTTCTGAGGCCGCCGCGCGTCAACGCCTGGGGCTAGCGCCTTGAAACTTGGCACGTTTGTATAGCCCATTGGGGCAACAAGTTTGGCACCGGTCTCGGCGATAAGAATTCATAAACGACCTAAATATACAGGGTAAAACGTGACGCGTTTACGTCGTTTTCGACGTCACCGCGCGTCAACGACGTCAGCTGGCGTGGCCGCGATGGTGCGGTCTTGCAGGGTTCCATGGTCCCAACAAACGTGCCAAGATTCATCAATCTGACTGTTATACTTGTTCGTATGTCACGCAAAAAGCATTCCCTGTATGAGAGATGGGCGTGTGACGTCACTACGGGCGCTATGTATTGTACGCGTTGTACCGGTGCCAAACGCAAACGCCTGGGGTTAGCGCCTTGAAACTTGGCACGTTTGTATAGCCCATTGGGGCAACAAGTTTGGCACCGGTCTCGGCGATAAGAATTCATAAACGACCTAAATATTTCTCCTCAGGGTAAAACGTGACACGTTGACGTCTTTTCTGAGGCCGCCGCGCGTCAACGCCTGGGGCTAGCGCCTTGAAACTTGGCACGTTTGTATAGCCCATTGGGGCAACAAGTTTGGCACCAGTCTCGGCGATAAGAATTCATAAACGACCTAAATATACAGGGTAAAACGTGACGCGTTTACGTCGTTTTCGACGTCACCGCGCGTCAACGACGTCAGCTGGCGTGGCCGCGACGGTGCGGTCTTGCAGGGTTCCATGGTCCCAACAAACGTGCCAAGTTTCATCAATCTGACTGTTATACTTGTTCGTATGTCACGCAAAAACCATTCCCTGTATGAGAGATGGGCGTGTGACGTCACTACGGGCGCTATGTATTGTACGCGTTGTACCGGTGCCAAACGCAAACGCCTGGGGTTAGCGCCTTGAAACTTGGCACGTTTGTATAGCCCATTGGGGCAACAAGTTTGGCACCGGTCTCGGCGATCAGAATTCATAAACGACCTAAATATTCAGGGTAAAACGTGACACGTTGACGTCGTTTCTGAGGCCGCCGCGCGTCAACGCCTGGGGCTAGCGCCTTGAAACTTGGCACGTTTGTATAGCCCATTGGGGCAACAAGTTTGGCACCGGTCTCGGCGATAAGAATTCATAAACGACCTAAATATACAGGGTAAAACGTGACGCGTTTACGTCGTTTTCGACGTCACCGCGCGTCAACGACGTCAGCTGGCGTGGCCGCGACGGTGCGGTCTTGCAGGGATCCATGGTCCCAACAAACGTGCCAAGTTTCATCAATCTGACTGTTATACTTGTTCGTATGTCACGCAAAAATCATTCCCTGTATGAGAGATGGGCGTGTGACGTCACTACGGGCGCTATGTATTGTACGCGTTGTACCGGTGCCAAACGCAAACGCCTGGGGTTAGCGCCTTGAAACTTGGCACGTTTGTATAGCCCATTGGGGCAACAAGTTTGGCACCGGTCTCGGCGATAAGAATTCATAAACGACCTAAATATTCAGGGTAAAACGTGACACGTTGACGTCGTTTCTGAGGCCGCCGCGCGTCAACGCCTGGGGCTAGCGCCTTGAAACTTGGCACGTTTGTATAGCCCATTGGGGCAACAAGTTTGGCACCGGTCTCGGCGATAAGAATTCATAAACGACCTAAATATACAGGGTAAAACGTGACGCGTTTACGTCGTTTTCGACGTCACCGCGCGTCAACGACGTCAGCTGGCGTGGCCGCGACGGTGCGGTCTTGCAGGGTTCCATGGTCCCAACAAACGTGCCAAGTTTCATCAATCTGACTGATATACTTGTTCGTATGTCACGCAAAAACCATTTCCTGTATGAGAGATGGGCGTGTGACGTCACTACGGGCGCTATGTATTGTACGCGTTGTACCGGTGCCAAACGCAAACGCCTGGGGTTAGCGCCTTGAAACTTGGCACGTTTGTATAGCCCATTGGGGCAACAAGTTTGGCACCGGTCTCGGCGATAAGAATTCATAAACGACCTAAATATTCAGGGTAAAACGTGACACGTTGACGTCGTTTCTGAGGCCGCCGCGCGTCAACGCCTGGGGCTAGCGCCTTGAAACTTGGCACGTTTGTATAGCCCATTGGGGCAACAAGTTTGGCACCGGTCTCGGCGATAAGAATTCATAAACGACCTAAATATACAGGGTAAAACGTGACGCGTTTACGTCGTTTTCGACGTCACCGCGCGTCAACGACGTCAGCTGGCGTGGCCGCGACGGTGCGGTCTTGCAGGGTTCCATGGTCCCAACAAACGTGCCAAGTTTCATCAATCTGACTGTTATACTTGTTCGTATGTCACGCAAAAACCATTCCCTGTATGAGAGATGGGCGTGTGACGTCACTACGGGCGCTATGTATTGTACGCGTTGTACCGGTGCCAAACGCAAACGCCTGGGGTTAGCGCCTTGAAACTTGGCACGTTTGTATAGCCCATTGGGGCAACAAGTTTGGCACCGGTCTCGGCGATAAGAATTCATAAACGACCTAAATATACAGGGTAAAACGTGACGCGTTTACGTCGTTTTCGACGTCACCGCGCGTCAACGACGTCAGCTGGCGTGGCCGCGACGGTGCGGTCTTGCAGGGTTCCATGGTCCCAACAAACGTGCTAAGTTTCATCAATCTGACTGTTATACTTGTTCGTATGTCACGCAAAAACCATTCCCTGTATGAGAGATGGGCGTGTGACGTCACTACGGGCGCTATGTATTGTACGCGTTGTACCGGTGCCAAACGCAAACGCCTGGGGTTAGCGCCTTGAAACTTGGCACGTTTGTATAGCCCATTGGGGCAACAAGTTTGGCACCGGTCTCGGCGATAAGAATTCATAAACGACCTAAATATTCAGGGTAAAACGTGACACGTTGACGTCGTTTCTGAGGCCGCCGCGCGTCAACGCCTGGGGCTAGCGCCTTGAAACTTGGCACGTTTGTATAGCCCATTGGGGCAACAAGTTTGGCACCGGTCTCGGCGATAAGAATTCATAAACGACCTAAATATACAGGGTAAAACGTGACGCGTTTACGTCGTTTTCGACGTCACCGCGCGTCAACGACGTCAGCTGGCGTGGCCGCGACGGTGCGGTCTTGCAGGGTTCCATGGTCCCAACAAACGTGCCAAGTTTCATCAATCTGACTGTTATACTTGTTCGTATGTCACGCAAAAATCATTCCCTGTATGAGAGATGGGCGTGTGACGTCACTACGGGCGCTATGTATTGTACGCGTTGTACCGGTGCCAAACGCAAACGCCTGGGGTTAGCGCCTTGAAACTTGGCACGTTTGTATAGCCCATTGGGGCAACAAGTTTGTCACCGGTCTCGGCGATAAGAATTCATAAACGACCTAAATATTCAGGGTAAAACGTGACACGTTGACGTCGTTTCTGAGGCCGCCGCGCGTCAACGCCTGGGGCTAGCGCCTTGAAACTTGGCACGTTTGTATAGCCCATTGGGGCAACAAGTTTGGCACCGGTCTCGGCGATAAGAATTCATAAACGACCTAAATATACAGGGTAAAACGTGACGCGTTTACGTCGTTTTCGACGTTACCGCGCGTCAACGACGTCAGCTGGCGTGGCCGCGACGGTGCGGTCTTGCAGGGTTCCATGGTCCCAACAAACGTGCCAAGTTTCATCAATCTGACTGTTATACTTGTTCGTATGTCACGCAAAAACCATTCCCTGTATGAGAGATGGGCGTGTGACGTCACTACGGGCGCTATGTATTGTACGCGTTGTACCGGTGCCAAACGCAAACGCCTGGGGTTAGCGCCTTGAAACTTGGCACGTTTGTATAGCCCATTGGGGCAACAAGTTTGGCACCGGTCTCGGCGATAAGAATTCATAAACGACCTAAATATACAGGGTAAAACGTGACGCGTTTACGTCGTTTTCGACGTCACCGCGCGTCAACGACGTCAGCTGGCGTGGCCGCGACGGTGCGGTCTTGCAGGGTTCCATGGTCCCAACAAACGTGCTAAGTTTCATCAATCTGACTGTTATACTTGTTCGTATGTCACGCAAAAACCATTCCCTGTATGAGAGATGGGCGTGTGACGTCACAACGGGCGCTATGTATTGTACGCGTTGTACCGGTGCCAAACGCAAACGCCTGGGGTTAGCGCCTTGAAACTTGGCACGTTTGTATAGCCCATTGGGGCAACAAGTTTGGCACCGGTCTCGGCGATAAGAATTCATAAACGACCTAAATATTCAGGGTAAAACGTGACACGTTGACGTCGTTTCTGAGGCCGCCGCGCGTCAACGCCTGGGGCTAGCGCCTTGAAACTTGGCACGTTTGTATAGCCCATTGGGGCAACAAGTTTGGCACCGGTCTCGGCGATAAGAATTCATAAACGACCTAAATATACAGGGTAAAACGTGACGCGTTTACGTCGTTTTCGACGTCACCGCGCGTCAACGACGTCAGCTGGCGTGGCCGCGACGGTGCGGTCTTGCAGGGTTCCATGGTCCCAACAAACGTGCCAAGTTTCATCAATCTGACTGTTATACTTGTTCGTATGTCACGCAAAAACCATTCCCTGTATGAGAGATGGGCGTGTGACGTCACTACGGGCGCTATGTATTGTACGCGTTGTACCGGTGCCAAACGCAAACGCCTGGGGTTAGCGCCTTGAAACTTGGCACGTTTGTATAGCCCATTGGGGCAACAAGTTTGGCACCGGTCTCGGCGATAAGAATTCATAAACGACCTAAATATTCAGGGTAAAACGTGACACGTTGACGTCGTTTCTGAGGCCGCCGCGCGTCAACGCCTGGGGCTAGCGCCTTGAAACTTGGCACGTTTGTATAGCCCATTGGGGCAACAAGTTTGGCACCGGTCTCGGCGATAAGAATTCATAAACGACCTAAATATACAGGGTAAAACGTGACGCGTTTACGTCGTTTTCGACGTCACCGCGCGTCAACGACGTCAGCTGGCGTGGCCGCGACGGTGCGGTCTTGCAGGGTTCCATGGTCCCAACAAACGTGCCAAGTTTCATCAATCTGACTGTTATACTTGTTCGTATGTCACGCAAAAATCATTCCCTGTATGAGAGATGGGCGTGTGACGTCACTACGGGTGCTATGTATTGTACGCGTTGTACCGGTGCCAAACGCAAACGCCTGGGGTTAGCGCCTTGAAACTTGGCACGTTTGTATAGCCCATTGGGGCAACAAGTTTGGCACCGGTCTCGGCGATAAGAATTCATAAACGACCTAAATATTCAGGGTAAAACGTGACACGTTGACGTCGTTTCTGAGGCCGCCGCGCGTCAACGCCTGGGGCTAGCGCCTTGAAACTTGGCACGTTTGTATAGCCCATTGGGGCAACAAGTTTGGCACCGGTCTCGGCGATAAGAATTCATAAACGACCTAAATATACAGGGTAAAACGTGACGCGTTTACGTCGTTTTCGACGTCACCGCGCGTCAACGACGTCAGCTGGCGTGGCCGCGACGGTGCGGTCTTGCAGGGTTCCATGGTCCCAACAAACGTGCCAAGTTTCATCAATCTGACTGATATACTTGTTCGTATGTCACGCAAAAACCATTTCCTGTATGAGAGATGGGCGTGTGACGTCACTACGGGCGCTATGTATAGTACGCGTTGTACCGGTGCCAAACGCAAACGCCTGGGGTTAGCGCCTTGAAACTTGGCACGTTTGTATAGCCCATTGGGGCAACAAGTTTGGCACCGGTCTCGGCGATAAGAATTCATAAACGACCTAAATATTCAGGGTAAAACGTGACACGTTGACGTCGTTTCTGAGGCCGCCGCGCGTCAACGCCTGGGGCTAGCGCCTTGAAACTTGGCACGTTTGTATAGCCCATTGGGGCAACAAGTTTGGCACCGGTCTCGGCGATAAGAATTCATAAACGACCTAAATATACAGGGTAAAACGTGACGCGTTTACGTCGTTTTCGACGTCACCGCGCGTCAACGACGTCAGCTGGCGTGGCCGCGACGGTGCGGTCTTGCAGGGTTCCATGGTCCCAACAAACGTGCCAAGTTTCATCAATCTGACTGTTATACTTGTTCGTATGTCACGCAAAAACCATTCCCTGTATGAGAGATGGGCGTGTGACGTCACTACGGGCGCTATGTATTGTACGCGTTGTACCGGTGCCAAACGCAAACGCCTGGGGTTAGCGCCTTGAAACTTGGCACGTTTGTATAGCCCATTGGGGCAACAAGTTTGGCACCGGTCTCGGCGATAAGAATTCATAAACGACCTAAATATACAGGGTAAAACGTGACGCGTTTACGTCGTTTTCGACGTCACCGCGCGTCAACGACGTCAGCTGGCGTGGCCGCGACGGTGCGGTCTTGCAGGGTTCCATGGTCCCAACAAACGTGCTAAGTTTCATCAATCTGACTGTTATACTTGTTCGTATGTCACGCAAAAACCATTCCCTGTATGAGAGATGGGCGTGTGACGTCACTACGGGCGCTATGTATTGTACGCGTTGTACCGGTGCCAAACGCAAACGCCTGGGGTTAGCGCCTTGAAACTTGGCACGTTTGTATAGCCCATTGGGGCAACAAGTTTGGCACCGGTCTCGGCGATAAGAATTCATAAACGACCTAAATATTCAGGGTAAAACGTGACACGTTGACGTCGTTTCTGAGGCCGCCGCGCGTCAACGCATGGGGCTAGCGCCTTGAAACTTGGCACGTTTGTATAGCCCATTGGGGCAACAAGTTTGGCACCGGTCTCGGCGATAAGAATTCATAAACGACCTAAATATACAGGGTAAAACGTGACGCGTTTACGTCGTTTTCGACGTCACCGCGCGTCAACGACGTCAGCTGGCGTGGCCGCGACGGTGCGGTCTTGCAGGGTTCCATGGTCCCAACAAACGTGCCAAGTTTCATCAATCTGACTGTTATACTTGTTCGTATGTCACGCAAAAACCATTCCCTGTATGAGAGATGGGCGTGTGACGTCACTACGGGCGCTATGTATTGTACGCGTTGTACCGGTGCCAAACGCAAACGCCTGGGGTTAGCGCCTTGAAACTTGGCACGTTTGTATAGCCCATTGGGGCAACAAGTTTGGCACCGGTCTCGGCGATAAGAATTCATAAACGACCTAAATATTCAGGGTAAAACGTGACACGTTGACGTCGTTTCTGAGGCCGCCGCGCGTCAACGCCTGGTGCTAGCGCCTTGAAACTTGGCACGTTTGTATAGCCCATTGGGGCAACAAGTTTGGCACCGGTCTCGGCGATAAGAATTCATAAACGACCTAAATATACAGGGTAAAACGTGACGCGTTTACGTCGTTTTCGACGTCACCGCGCGTCAACGACGTCAGCTGGCGTGGCCGCGACGGTGCGGTCTTGCAGGGTTCCATGGTCCCAACAAACGTGCCAAGTTTCATCAATCTGACTGTTATACTTGTTCGTATGTCACGCAAAAACCATTCCCTGTATGAGAGATGGGCGTGTGACATCACTACGGGCGCTATGTATTGTACGCGTTGTACCGGTGCCAAACGCAAACGCCTGGGGTTAGCGCCTTGAAACTTGGCACGTTTGTATAGCCCATTGGGGCAACAAGTTTGGCACCGGTCTCGGCGATAAGAATTCATAAACGACCTAAATATTCAGGGTAAAACGTGACACGTTGACGTCGTTTCTGAGGCCGGCGCGCGTCAACGCCTGGGGCTAGCGCCTTGAAACTTGGCACGTTTGTAAAGCCCATTGGGGCAACAAGTTTGGCACCGGTCTCGGCGATAAGAATTCATAAACGACCTAAATATACAGGGTAAAACGTGACGCGTTTACGTCGTTTTCGACGTCACCGCGCGTCAACGACGTCAGCTGGCGTGGCCGCGACGGTGCGGTCTTGCAGGGTTCCATGGTCCCAACAAACGTGCCAAGTTTCATCAATCTGACTGTTATACTTGTTCGTATGTCACGCAAAAACCATTCCCTGTATGAGAGATGGGCGTGTGACGTCACTACGGGCGCAATGTATTGTACGCGTTGTACCGGTGCCAAACGCAAACGCCTGGGGTTAGCGCCTTGAAACTTGGCACGTTTGTATAGCCCATTGGGGCAACAAGTTTGGCACCGGTCTCGGCGATAAGAATTCATAAACGACCTAAATATTCAGGGTAAAACGTGACACGTTGACGTCGTTTCTGAGGCCGCCGCGCGTCAACGCCTGGGGCTAGCGCCTTGAAACTTGGCACGTTTGTATAGCCCATTGGGGCAACAAGTTTGGCACCGGTCTCGGCGATAAGAATTCATAAACGACCTAAATATACAGGGTAAAACGTGACGCGTTTACGTCGTTTTCGACGTCACCGCGCGTCAACGACGTCAGCTGGCGTGGCCGCGACGGTGCGGTCTTGCAGGGTTCCATGGTCCCAACAAACGTGCCAAGTTTCATCAATCTGACTGTTATACTTGTTCGTATGTCACGCAAAAACCATTCCCTGTATGAGAGATGGGCGTGTGACGTCACTACGGGCGCTATGTATTGTACGCGTTGTACCGGTGCCAAACGCAAACGCCTGGGGTTAGCGCCTTGAAACTTGGCACGTTTGTATAGCCCATTGGGGCAACAAGTTTGGCACCGGTCTCGGCGATAAGAATTCATAAACGACCTAAATATTCAGGGTAAAACGTGACACGTTGACGTCGTTTCTGAGGCCGGCGCGCGTCAACGCCTGGGGCTAGCGCCTTGAAACTTGGCACGTTTGTATAGCCCATTGGGGCAACAAGTTTGGCACCGGTCTCGGCGATAAGAATTCATAAACGACCTAAATATACAGGGTAAAACGTGACGCGTTTACGTCGTTTTCGACGTCACCGCGCGTCAACGACGTCAGCTGGCGTGGCCGCGACGGTGCGGTCTTGCAGGGTTCCATGGTCCCAACAAACGTGCCAAGTTTCATCAATCTGACTGTTATACTTGTTCGTATGTCACGCAAAAACCATTCCCTGTATGAGAGATGGGCGTGTGACGTCACTACGGGCGCTATGTATTGTACGCGTTGTACCGGTGCCAAACGCAAACGCCTGGGGTTAGCGCCTTGAAACTTGGCACGTTTGTATAGCCCATTGGGGCAACAAGTTTGGCACCGGTCTCGGCGATAAGAATTCATAAACGACCTAAATATTCAGGGTAAAACGTGACACGTTGACGTCGTTTCTGAGGCCGCCGCGCGTCAACGCCTGGGGCTAGCGCCTTGAAACTTGGCACGTTTGTATAGCCCATTGGGGCAACAAGTTTGGCACCGGTCTCGGCGATAAGAATTCATAAACGACCTAAATATACAGGGTAAAACGTGACGCGTTTACGTCGTTTTCGACGTCACCGCGCGTCAACGACGTCAGCTGGCGTGGCCGCGACGGTGCGGTCTTGCAGGGTTCCATGGTCCCAACAAACGTGCCAAGTTTCATCAATCTGACTGTTATACTTGTTCGTATGTCACGCAAAAACCATTCCCTGTATGAGAGATGGGCGTGTGACGTCACTACGGGCGCAATGTATTGTACGCGTTGTACCGGTGCCAAACGCAAACGCCTGGGGTTAGCGCCTTGAAACTTGGCACGTTTGTATAGCCCATTGGGGCAACAAGTTTGGCACCGGTCTCGGCGATAAGAATTCATAAACGACCTAAATATTCAGGGTAAAACGTGACACGTTGACGTCGTTTCTGAGGCCGCCGCGCGTCAACGCCTGGGGCTAGCGCCTTGAAACTTGGCACGTTTGTATAGCCCATTGGGGCAACAAGTTTGGCACCGGTCTCGGCGATAAGAATTCATAAACGACCTAAATATACAGGGTAAAACGTGACGCGTTTACGTCGTTTTCGACGTCACCGCGCGTCAACGACGTCAGCTGGCGTGGCCGCGACGGTGCGGTCTTGCAGGGTTCCATGGTCCCAACAAACGTGCCAAGTTTCATCAATCTGACTGTTATACTTGTTCGTATGTCACGCAAAAACCATTCCCTGTATGAGAGATGGGCGTGTGACGTCACTACGGGCGCTATGTATTGTACGCGTTGTACCGGTGCCAAACGCAAACGCCTAGGGTTAGCGCCTTGAATCTTGGCACGTTTGTATAGCCCATTGGGGCAACAAGTTTGGCACCGGTCTCGGCGATAAGAATTCATAAACGACCTAAATATTCAGGGTAAAACGTGACACGTTGACGTCGTTTCTGAGGCCGCCGCGCGTCAACGCCTGGGGCTAGCGCCTTGAAACTTGGCACGTTTGTATAGCCCATTGGGGCAACAAGTTTGGCACCGGTCTCGGCGATAAGAATTCATAAACGACCTAAATATACAGGGTAAAACGTGACGCGTTTACGTCGTTTTCGACGTCACCGCGCGTCAACGACGTCAGCTGGCGTGGCCGCGACGGTGCGGTCTTGCAGGGTTCCATGGTCCCAACAAACGTGCCAAGTTTCATCAATCTGACTGTTATACTTGTTCGTATGTCACGCAAAAACCATTCCCTGTATGAGAGATGGGCGTGTGACGTCACTACGGGCGCTATGTATTGTACGCGTTGTACCGGTGCCAAACGCAAACGCCTAGGGTTAGCGCCTTGAAACTTGGCACGTTTGTATAGCCCATTGGGGCAACAAGTTTGGCACCGGTCTCGGCGATAAGAATTCATAAACGACCTAAATATTCAGGGTAAAACGTGACACGTTGACGTCGTTTCTGAGGCCGCCGCGCGTCAACGCCTGGGGCTAGCGCCTTGAAACTTGGCACGTTTGTATAGCCCATTGGGGCAACAAGTTTGGCACCGGTCTCGGCGATAAGAATTCATAAACGACCTAAATATACAGGGTAAAACGTGACGCGTTTACGTCGTTTTCGACGTCACCGCGCGTCAACGACGTCAGCTGGCGTGGCCGCGACGGTGCGGTCTTGCAGGGTTCCATGGTCCCAACAAACGTGCCAAGTTTCATCAATCTGACTGTTATACTTGTTCGTATGTCACGCAAAAACCATTCCCTGTATGAGAGATGGGCGTGTGACGTCACTACGGGCGCTATGTATTGTACGCGTTGTACCGGTGCCAAACGCAAACGCCTGGGGTTATACAACCATCATCAACATAGCCAACACTGATGTTAAATGTACTGTGTGAATAAATACAATAATGAACTGTTTAGTATTATGCTACAACCATCATCATCATAACCAACACTGATGTTAAATGTACTGTGCGAATAAATACAATAATGAACTGTTTAATATTATGCTACAACCATCATCAGCCAGGCCAACACTGATGATAAATATACTGTGTGAATAAATACAAGAATGAACTGTCTAATATTATGCTACAACCATCATCAACCTGGCCAAGACTGATGTTAAATATACTGTGTGAATAAATACAATAATGAACTGTTTAGTATTATGATACAACAATCATCAACCTGGACAACACTGATGGTAAATATACTGTGTGAATAAATACAATAATGAACTGTTTAGTATTATGCTACAACCATCATCAACATGGCCAACACTGATGTTAAATGTACTGTGTGAATAAATACAATAATGAACTGTCTAATATTATGGAACAACCATTATCAACATGGCCAACACTGATGTTAAATATACTGTGTGAATAAATACAATAATGAACTGTTTAGTATTATGCTACAACCATCATCAACCTGGCCAACCCAGATGTTAAATATACTGTGTGAATAAATACAATAATGAACTGTTTATTATTATGCTACAACCATCATCAACATGGCCAACACTGATGTTAAATATACTGTGAGAATAAATACAATAATGAACTGTTTAGTATTATGCTACAACCATCATCAACATGGCCAACACTGATGTTAAATATACTCTGTGAATAAATACAATAATGAACTGTTTAGTATTATGCTACAACCATCATCAACCTAGCCAACACTGATGTTAAATATATTGTGTGAATAAATACAATAACGAACTGTTTAGTATTATGCTACAACCATCATCAACATTGCCAACACTGATGCTAAATATACTGTGTGAACAAATACAATAATGAACTGTTTAGTATTATTCTACAAACATCATCAACATGGCCAACACTGATGTTAAATGTACTGAGTGAATAAATACAATAATGAACTGTTTAGTATTATGATACCACCATCATCAACCTGGCCAACACTGATGTTAAATATACTGTGTGAATAAATACAATAATGAACTGTTTAGTATTATGCTACAACCATCATCAACATGGCCAACACTGATGTTAAATATACTGTGTGCAAAAATACAATTATGAACTGTTTAGTATTATGCTACAACCATCATCAACATGGCCAACACTGATGTTAAATATACTGTGTGAATAAATACAATAATGAACTGTTTAGTATTAAGCTACAACCATCATCAACATGGCCAACACTGATGTTAAATGTACAGTGTTAATAAATACAATAATTAACTGTTTAGTATTATGCTACAACCATCATCAACCTGGCCAACACTGATGTTAAATATACTGTGTGAATAAATACAATAATGAACTGTTTAGTGTTATGCTACAACCATCATCAACCTGGCCAACACTGATGTTAAATGTACTGTGTGCATAAATACAATAATGAACTGTTTAGTATTATGCTACAACCATCATCAACATGGCCAACACTGATGTTAAATGTACTGTGTGAATAAATACAATAATGAACTATTTAGTATTATGCTACAACCATCATCAACATGGCCAACACTGATGTTAAATGTACTGAGTGAATAAATACAATAATGAACTGTTTAGTATTATGCTACAACCATCATCAGCCTGGCCAACACTGATGATAAATATACTGTGTGAATAAATACAATAATGAACTGTCTAATATTATGCTACAACCATCATCAACATGGCCAAGACTGATGTTAAATATACTGTGTGAATAAATACAATAATGAACTGTTTACTATTATGCTACAACGATCATCGACCTGGCCAACACTGATGTTAAATATACTGTGTGAATAAATACAATAATGAACTGTTTAGTATTATGCTACAACCATCATCAACATGGTCAACACTGATGTTAAATGTACTGTGTGAATAAATTCAATAATGAACTGTTTAGTATTATGCTACAACCATCATCAACCTGGCCAAAACTGATGTTAAATATACTGTGTGAATAAATACAATAATGAACTGTTTAATATTATGCTACAACCATCATCAACCTGGCCAACACTAATGTCAAATATACTGTGTGAATAAATACAATAATGAACTGTTTAGTATTATGCTACAACCATCATCAACCTGGCCAACACTGATGTTAAATATACTCTGTGAATAAATACAATAATGAACTGTTTAGTATTATGCTACAACCATCATCAACATGGCCAACTCTGATGTTAAATATACAGTGTGAATAAATACAATAATGAAATGTTTATTATTATGCTACAACAATCATCAATATGGGCAACACTGATTTTCAATATACTGTGTGAATAAATACAATAATGGACTGTTTAGTATTATGCAACAACCATCATCAACATGGCCAACACTGATGTTAAATAAACTGTGTGAATAAATACAATAATGAACTGTTTAGTATTATGCTTCAAACATCATCAACATGGACAACACTGATGTTAAATACACTGTGTGAATAAATACAATAATGAACTGTTTATTTTTATGCTACAACCATTATCAACCTGGCCGACACTGATGTTAAATATACTGTGTGAATTAATACAATAATGAACTGTCAAAATATTATGCTACAACCATCATCAAACTAGCCAACACTGATGTTAAATATACTGTGTGAAAAAATACAATAATGAACTGTTTAGTATTTTGCTACAACCATCATCAACATGGCCAACACTGATGTTAAATATACTGTGTGAATAAATACAATAATGAACTGTTTAGTATTATGCTACAACCATCATCAACCTGGACAACACTGATGTTAAATATACTGTGTGAATAAACAAAATAATGAACTGTTTAGTTTTATGCTACAACCATCATCAACCAGGCCAACACTGATGTTAAATATACTGTGTGAATAAATACAATAATGAACTTTTTAATATTATGCTCCAACCATCATCAACCTGGCCAACACTGATGTTAAATGTACTGTGTGAATAAAAACAATAATGAACTGTTTAGTAATATGCTACAACCATCATCAACATGGACAACACTGATGTTAAATGTACTGTGTGAATAAATACAATAATGAACTGTTTAGTAATATGCTACAACCATCATCAACATGGCCAACAATGATGTTAAATGTACTGTGTGAATAAATACAATAATGAACTGTTTAGTATTATGCTACAACCATCATCAGCCTGGCTAACACTGATGATAAATATACTGTGTGAATAAATACAATAATGAACTGTCTAATATTATGCTACAACCATCATCAACATGGCCAACATTGATGTGAAATATACTGTGTGAATAAATACAATAATGAACTGTTCAGTATTATGCTACAACCATCATCAACCTGGCCAACACTGATGTTAAATATGCTGTGTGAATATATACAATAATGAACTGATTAGTATTATGCTACAACCATCATCAACATGGTCAACACTGATGTTAAATGTACTGTGTGAATAAATACAATAATGAACTGTTTAGTATTATGCAACAACCATCATCAACATGGCCAACACTGATGTTAAATATACTGTGTGAATAAATACAATAAAGAACTGTTTAGTATTATGCTACAACCTTCATCAAAATGGCCAACACTGATGTTAAATATTCTGTGTGAATAAATACAACTATGAACTGTTTAGTTTTATGCTACAACCATCATCAACCTGGCCAACACTGATGTTAAATATACTGTGTGAATAAATAAAATAATGAACTGTCTAATATTATGGAACAACTATTATCAACATGGCCAACACTGATGTTAAATATACTCTGTGAATAAATACAATAATGAACTGTTTAGTATTATGCTACAACCATCATCAACCTGGCCAACCCTGATGTTAAATATACTGTGTGAATAAAGGCAATAATGAACTGTTTAGTATTTTGCTACAACAATCATCAACATGGCCAGCACTGATGTTAAATATACTGTGTGGATAAATACAATAATGAACTGTTTAGTATTATGCTACAACCATCATCAACCTGGCCAACACTGATGTTAAATGTACTGTGTGCATAAATACAATAATGAACTGTTTAGTATTATGCTACAACCATCATCAACATGGCCAACACTGATGTTAAATGTACTGTGTGAATAAATACAATAATGAACTATTTAGTATTATGCTACAACCATCATCAACATGGCCAACACTGATGTTAAATGTACTATGTGAATAAATATAATAATGAACTGTTTAGTATTATGCTACAACCATCATCAGCCTGGCCAACACTGATGATAAATATACTGTGTGAATAAATACAATAATGAACTGTCTAATATTATGCTACAACCATCATCAACATGGCCAAGACTGATGTTAAATATACTGTGTGAATAAATACAATAATGAACTGTTTACTATTATGCTACAACGATCATCAACCTGGCCAACACTGATGTTAAATATACTCTGTGAATAAATACAATAATGAACTGTTTAGTATTATGCTACAACCATCATCAACCTAGCCAACACTGATGTTAAATATATTGTGTGAATAAATACAATAACGAACTGTTTAGTATTATGCTACAACCATCATCAACATGGCCAACACTGATGCTAAATATACTGTGTGAACAAATACAATAATGAACTGTTTAGTATTATGCTACAAACATCATCAACATGGAAAACACTGATGTTAAATGTACTGAGTGAATAAATACAATAATGAACTGTTTAGTATTATGATACCACCATCATCAACCTGGCCATCACTGATGTTAAATATACTGTGTGAATAAATACAATAATGAACTGTTTAGTATTATGCTACAACCATCATCAACATGGCCAACACTGGTGTTAAATATACTGTGTGCAAAAATACAATTATGAACTGTTTAGTATTATGCTACAACCATCATCGACATGGCCAACACTGATGTTAAATATACTGTGTGAATAAATACAATAATGAACTGTTTAGTATTAAGCTACAACCATCATCAACATGGCCAACACTGATGTTAAATGTACAGTGTTAATAAATACAATAATTAACTGTTTAGTATTATGCTACAACCATCATCAACCTGGCCAACACTGATGTTAAATATACTGTGTGAATAAATACAATAATGAACTGTTTAGTATTATGCTACAACCATCATCAACCTGGCCAACACTGATGTTAAATGTACTGTGTGCATAAATACAATAATGAACTGTTTAGTATTATGCTACAACCATCATCAACATGGCCAACACTGATGTTAAATGTACTGTGTGAATAAATACAATAATGAACTATTTAGTATTATGCTACAACCATCATCAACATGGCCAACACTGATGTTAAATGTACTGAGTGAATAAATACAATAATGAACTGTTTAGTATTATGCTACAACCATCATCAGCCTGGCCAACACTGATGATAAATATACTGTGTGAATAAATACAATAATGAACTGTCTAATATTATGCTAAAACCATCATCAACATGGCCAAGACTGATGTTAAATATACTGTGTGAATAAATACAATAATGAACTGTTTACTATTATGCTACAACGATCATCAACCTGGCCAACACTGATGTTAAATATACTGTGTGAATAAATACAATAATGAACTGTTTAGTATTGTGCTACAACCATCATCAACATGGCCAACACTGATGTTAAATGTACTGTGTGAATAAATTCAATAATGAACTGTTTAGTATTATGCTACAACCATCATCAATCTGGCCAAAACTGATGTTAAATATACTGTGTGAATAAATACAATAATGAACTGTTTAATATTATGCTACAACCATCATCAACCTGGCCAACACTAATGTCAAATATACTGTGTGAATAAATACAATAATGAACTGTTTAGTATTATGCTACAACCATCATCAACCTGGCCAACACTGATGTTAAATATACTCTGTGAATAAATACAATAATGAACTGTTTAGTATTATGCTACAACCATCATCAACATGGCCAACTCTGATGTTAAGTATACTGTGTGAATAATTACAATAATGAAATGTTTATTATTATGCTACAACAATCATCAATATGGCCAACACTGATGTTCAATATACTGTGTGAATAAATACAATAATGAACTGTTTAGTATTATGCAACAACCATCATCAACATGGCCAACACTGATGTTAAATAAACTGTGTGAATAAATACAATAATGAACTGTTTAGTATTATGCTTCAACCATCATCAACCTGGACAACACTGATGTTAAATACACTGTGTGAATAAATACAATAATGAACTGTTTATTTTTATGCTACAACCATTATCAACCTGGCCAACACTGATGTTAAATATACTGTGTGAATTAATACAATAATGAACTCTCAAATATTATGCTACAACCATCATCAAACTAGCCAACACTGATGTTAAATATACTGTGTGAAAAAATACAATAATGAACTGTTTAGTATTATGCTACAACCATCATCAACATGGCCAACACTGATGTTAAATATACTGTGTGAATAAATACAATAATGAACTGTTTAATATTATGCTACAACCATCATCAACCTGGACAACACTGATGTTAAATATACTGTGTGAATAAACAAAATAATGAACTGTTTAGTTTTATGCTACAACCATCATCAACCAGGCCAACACTGATGTTAAATATACTGTGTGAATAAATACAATAATGAACTGTTTAATATTATGCTCCAACCATCATCAACCTGGCCAACACTGATGTTAAATGTACTGTGTGAATAAAAACAATAATGAACTGTTTAGTAATATGCTACAACCATCATCAACATGGACAACACTGATGTTAAATGTACTGTGTGAATAAATACAATAATGAACTGTTTAGTAATATGTTACAACCATCATCAACATGGCCAACACTGATGTTAAATGTACTGTGTGAATAAATACAATAATGAACTGTTTAGTATTATGCTACAACCATCATCAGCCTGGCCAACACTGATGATAAATATACTGTGTGAATAAATACAATAATGAACTGTCTAATATTATGCTACAACCATCATCAACATGGCCAACATTGATGTGAAATATACTGTGTGAATAAATACAATAATGAACTGTTCAGTATTATGCTACAACCATCATCAACCTGGCCAACACTGATGTTAAATATGCTGTGTGAATAAATACAATAATGAACTGATTAGTATTATGCTACAACCATCATCAACATGGTCAACACTGATGTTAAATGTACTGTGTGGATAAATACAATAATGAACTGTTTAGTATTATGCAACAACCATCATCAACATGGCCAACACTGATGTTAAATATACTGTGTGAATAAATACAATAAAGAACTGTTTAGTATTATGCTACAACCATCATCAAAATGGCCAACACTGATGTTAAATATTCTGTGTGAATAAATACAACTATGAACTGTTTAGTTTTATGCTACAACCATCATCAACCTGGCCAACACTGATGTTAAATATACTGTGTGAATAAATAAAATAATGAACTGTCTAATATTATGGAACAACTATTATCAACATGGCCAACATTGATGTTAAATATACTCTGTGAATAAATAAAATAATGAACTGTTTAGTATTATGCTACAACCATCATCAACCTGGCCAACCCTGATGTTAAATATACTGTGTGAATAAAGGCAATAATGAACTGTTTAGTATTTTGCTACAACAATCATCAACATGGCCAGCACTGATGTTCAATATACTGTGTGAATAAATACAATAATGAACTGTTTAGTATTATGCTACAACCATCATCAACCTGGCCAACACTGATGTTAAATGTACTGTGTGCATAAATACAATAATGAACTGTTTAGTATTATGCTACAACCATCATCAACATGGCCAACACTGATGTTAAATGTACTGTGTGAATAAATACAATAATGAACTATTTAGTATTATGCTACAACCATCATCAACATGGCCAACACTGATGTTATATGTACTGTGTGAATAAATATAATAATGAACTGTTTAGTATTATGCTACAACCATCATCAGCCTGGCCAACACTGATGATAAATATACTGTGTGAATAAATACAATAATGAACTGTCTAATATTATGCTACAACCATCATCAACATGGCCAAGACTGATGTTAAATATACTGTGTGAATAAATACAATAATGAACTGTTTACTATTATGCTACAACGATCATCAACCTGGCCAACACTGATGTTAAATATACTCTGTGAATAAATACAATAATGAACTGTTTAGTATTATGCTACAACCATCATCAACATGGCCAACTCTGATGTTAAATATACTGTGTGAATAATTACAATAATGAAATGTTTATTATTATGCTACAACAATCATCAATATGGCCAACACTGATGTTCAATATACTGTGTGAATAAATACAATAATGAACTGTTTAGTATTATGTAACAACCATCATCATCATGGCCAACACTGATGTTAAATATACTGTGTGAATAAATACAATAATGAGCTGTTTAGTATTATGCTTCAACCATCATCAACCTGGACAACACTGATGTTAAATACACTGTGTGAATAAATACAATAATGAACTGTTTAGTATTATGCTACAACCATCATCAACCTGGCCAACACTGATGTTAAATATACTGTGTGAATAAATACAATAATGAACTGTTTAGTATTAAGCTACAACCATCATCAACCTGGCCAACACTGATGTTAAATATACTCTGTGAACAAATACAATAATGAACTGTTTAGTATTATGCTACAACCATCATCAACCTATCCAACACTGATGTTAGATGTACTGTGTGAATAAATACAATAATGAACTGTTTAAATTTATGCTACAACCTTCATCAACATGGCCAACACTGATGTTAAATGAACAGTGTGAATAAATACAATAATGAACTGTTTAGTATTATGCTACAACCATCATCAACCTGGCCAACACTGATGTTAAATATACTGTGTGAATAAATACAATAATGAACTGTTTAGTTTTATGCTACAACCATCATCAGCCTTACCAACACTGATGATAAATATACTGTGTGAATAAATACAATAATGAACTGTCCAATATTATGCTACAACCATCATCAACATGGCCAGCACTGATGTTAAATGTACTGTGTGAATAAATACAATAATGAACTTTATAGTATTATGATACCACCATCATCAACCTGGACAACACTGATGTTAAATATACTGTGTGAATAAATACAATAATGAACTGTTTAGTATTATGCTACAACCATTATCAACATGGCCAACACTGATGTTAAATATACTGTGTGCAAAAATACAATTATGAACTGTTTAGTATTATGCTACAACCATCATCAACATGGCCAACACTGATGTTAAATATACTCTGTGAACAAATACAATTATGAACTGTTTAGTTTTATGCTACAACCATCATCAACCTGGCCAACACTGATGTTAAATGTACTGTGCGAATAAATACAATAATGAACTGTTTGATTTTATGCTACAACCTTCATCAACATGGCCAACACTGATGTTAAATCAACAGTGTGAATAAATACAATAATGAACTGTTTAGTATTATGCTACAACCATCATCAACATGGCCAACACTGATGTTAAATGTACTGTGTGAATAAATACAATAATGAACTATTTAGTATTATGCTACAACCATCATCAACATGGCCAACACTGATGTTATATGTACTGTGTGAATAAATATAATAATGAACTGTTTAGTATTATGCTACAACCATCATCAGCCTGGCCAACACTGATGATAAATATACTGTGTGAATAAATACAATAATGAACTGTCTAATATTATGCTACAACCATCATCAACATGGCCAAGACTGATGTTAAATATACTGTGTGAATAAATACAATAATGAACTGTTTACTATTATGCTACAACGATCATCAACCTGGCCAACACTGATGTTAAATATACTCTGTGAATAAATACAATAATGAACTGTTTAGTATTATGCTACAACCATCATCAACATGGCCAACTCTGATGTTAAATATACTGTGTGAATAATTACAATAATGAAATGTTTATTATTATGCTACAACAATCATCAATATGGCCAACACTGATGTTCAATATACTGTGTGAATAAATACAATAATGAACTGTTTAGTATTATGCAACAACCATCATCATCATGGCCAACACTGATGTTAAATATACTGTGTGAATAAATACAATAATGAGCTGTTTAGTATTATGCTTCAACCATCATCAACCTGGACAACACTGATGTTAAATACACTGTGTGAATAAATACAATAATGAACTGTTTAGTATTATGCTACAACCATCATCAACCTGGCCAACACTGATGTTAAATATACTGTGTGAATAAATACAATAATGAACTGTTTAGTATTAAGCTACAACCATCATCAACCTGGCCAACACTGATGTTAAATATACTCTGTGAACAAATACAATAATGAACTGTTTAGTATTATGCTACAACCATCATCAACCTATCCAACACTGATGTTAGATGTACTGTGTGAATAAATACAATAATGAACTGTTTAAATTTATGCTACAACCTTCATCAACATGGCCAACACTGATGTTAAATGAACAGTGTGAATAAATACAATAATGAACTGTTTAGTATTATGCTACAACCATCATCAACCTGGCCAACACTGATGTTAAATATACTGTGTGAATAAATACAATAATGAACTGTTTAGTATTATGCTACAACCATCATCAGCCTTACCAACACTGATGATAAATATACTGTGTGAATAAATACAATAATGAACTGTCCAATATTATGCTACAACCATCATCAACATGGCCAACACTGATGTTAAATGTACTGTGTGAATAAATACAATAATGAACTTTATAGTATTATGATACCACCATCATCAACCTGGACAACACTGATGTTAAATATACTGTGTGAATAAATACAATAATGAACTGTTTAGTATTATGCTACAACCATTATCAACATGGCCAACACTGATGTTAAATATACTGTGTGCAAAAATACAATTATGAACTGTTTAGTATTATGCTACAACCATCATCAACATGGCCAACACTGATGTTAAATATACTCTGTGAACAAATACAATTATGAACTGTTTAGTTTTATGCTACAACCATCATCAACCTGTCCAACACTGATGTTAAATGTACTGTGTGAATAAATACAATAATGAACTGTTTAATTTTATGCTACAACCTTCATCAACATGGCCAACACTGATGTTAAATCAACAGTGTGAATAAATACAATAATGAACTGTTTAGTATTATGCTACAACCATCATCAACATGGCCAACACTGATGTTAAATATACTGTGTGAATTAATACAATAATGAACTGTCAAATATTATGCTACAACCATCATCAACCTAGCCAACACTGATGTTAAATATACTGTGTGAAAAAATACAATAATGAACTGTTTAGTATTATGCTACAACCATCATCAACATGGCCAACACTGATGTTAAATATACTGTGTGAATAAATACAATAATGAACTGTTTAATATTATGCTACAACCATCATCAACCTGGACAACACTGATGTTAAATATACTGTGTGAATAAACAAAATAATGAACTGTTTAGTTTTATGCTACAACCATCATCAACCAGGCCAACACTGATGTTAAATATACTGTGTGAATAAATACAATAATGAACTGTTTAATATTATGCTACAACCATCATCAACCTGGCCAACACTGATGTTAAATGTACTGTGTGAATAAAAACAATAATGAACTGTTTAGTATTATGCTACAACCATCATCAACATGGACAACAATGATGTTAAATGTACTGTGTGAATAAATACAATAATGAACTGTTTAGTAATATGCTACAACCATCATCAACATGGCCAACACTGATGTTAAATGTACTGTGTGAATAAATACAATAATGAACTGTTCAGTATTATGCTACAACCATCATCAACCTGGCCAACACTGATGTTAAATATGCTGTGTGAATAAATACAATAATGAACTGATTAGTATTATGCTACAACCATCATCAACATGGTCAACACTGATGTTAAATGTACTGTGTGAATAAATACAATAATGAACTGTTTAGTATTATGCAACAACCATCATCAACATGGCCAACACTGATGTTAAATATACTGTGTGAATAAATACAATAAAGAACTGTTTAGAATTATGCTACAACCATCATCAAAATGGCCAACACTGATGTTAAATATTCTGTGTGAATAAATACAATTATGAACTGTTTAGTTTTATGCTACAACCATCATCAACCTGGCCAACACTGATGTTAAATATACTGTGTGAATAAATAAAATAATGAACTGTCTAATATTATGGAACAACTATTATCAACATGGCCAACACTGATGTTAAATATACTCTGTGAATAAATACAATAATGAACTGTTTAGTATTATGCTACAACCATCATCAACCTGGCCAACCATGATGTTAAATATACTGTGTGAATAAAGGCAATAATGAACTGTTTAGTATTATGCTACAATAATCATCAACATGGCCAGCACTAATGTTAAATATACTGTGTGAATAAATACAATAATGAACTGTTTAGTATTATGCTACAACCATCATCAACCTGGCCAACACTGATGTTAAATGTACTGTGTGCATAAATACAATAATGAACTGTTTAGTATTATGCTACAACCATCATCAACATGGCCAACACTGATGGTAAATGTACTGTGTGAATAAATACAATAATGAACTATTTAGTATTATGCTACAACCATCATCAACATGGCCAACACTGATGTTAAATGTACTGTGTGAATAAATACAATAATGAACTGTTTAGTATTATGCTACAACCATCATCAGCCTGGCCTACACTGATGATAAATATACTGTGTGAATAAATACAATAATGAACTGTCTAATATTATGCTACAACCATCATCAACATGGCCAAGACTGATGTTAAATATACTGTGTGAATAAATACAATAATGAACTGTTTACTATTATGCAACAACGATCATCAACCTGGCCAACACTGATGTTAAATATACTGTGTGAATAAATACAATAATGAACTGTTTAGTATTATGCTACAACCATCATCAACATGGCCAACACTGATGTTAAATATACTGTGTGAATAAATACAATAATGAACTGTTTAGTATTATGCTACAACCATCATCAACATGGCCAACTCTGATGTTAAATATACTGTGTGAATAATTACAATAATGAAATGTTTATTATTATGCTACAACAATCATCAATATGGCCAACACTGATGTTCAATATACTGTGTGAATAAATACAATAATGAACTGTTTAGTATTATGCTACAACCATCATCAACATGGCCAACACTGATGTTAAATATACTGTGTGAATAAATACAATAATGAACTGTTTAGTATTATGCTTCAACCATCATCAACCTGGACAACACTGATGTTAAATACACTGTGTGAATAAATACAATAATGAACTGTTTAGTATTATGCTACAACCATCATCAACCTGGCCAACACTGATGTTAAATATACTGTGTGAATTAATACAATAATGAACTGTCAAATATTATGCTACAACCATCATCAACCTTGCCAACACTGATGTTAAATATACTGTGTGAAAAAATACCATAATGAACTGTTTATTATTATGCTACAACCATCATCAACATGGCCAACACTGATGTTAAATATACTGTGTGAATAAATACAATAATGAACTGTTTAGTATTATGCTACAACCATCATCAACCAGGCCAACTCTGATGTTAAATATACTGTGTGAATAAATACAATAATGAACTGTTTAGTATTATGCTACAACCATCATCATCCTGGCCAACGCTGATGTTAAATATACTGTGTGAATAAATACAATTATGAACTCTTTAGTATAATGCTACAACCTTCATAAACCTGGCCAACACTGATGTTAGATATACTGTGTGAATAAACAAAATAATGAACTGTCTAATATTATGCTACAACCATCATCAACATGGCCAACACTGATGTTAAATATACTTTGTGAATACATACAATAATGAACTGTTTAGTATTATGCTACAACTATCATCAACATGGCCAACACTGATGTTAAATATACTGTGTGAATAAATACAATAATGAACTGTTTAGTATTATGCTTCAACCATCATCAACCTGGACAACACTGATGTTAAATACACTGTGTGAAAATAAATACAATAATGAACTGTTTAGTATTATGCTACAACCATCATCAACCTGGCCAACACTGATGTTAAATATACTGTGTGAATAAATACAATAATGAACTGTTTAGTGTTCTACAACCATCATCAACCTGGCCAACACTGATGTTAAATGTACTTTGTCAATAAATACAATAATGAACTGTTTAGTATTATGCTACAACCATCATCAACATGGCCAACACTGATGTTAAATGTACTCTATGAATAAATACCATAATGAACTGTTTAGTATTATGCCACAACCATCATCAACATGGCCAACACTGATGTTAAATATACTGTGGGAATAAATACAATAATGAACTTTTTAGTATTATGCTACAACCATCATCAACATGGCCAACACTGATGTTAAATATACTGTGTGAATAAATACAATAATGAACTGTTTAGTATTATGCTACAACCATCATCAACCTGGACAACACTGATGTTAAATACACTGTGTGAATAAATACAATAATGAACTGTTTAGTATTATGCTACAGCCATCATCAACATGGCCAACACTGATGTTAAATGTACTGTGTGAATAAATACAATAATGAACTGTTTAGTATTATGCTGCAACAATCATCAACATGGCCAACACTGATGTTACATGTACTGTGTGAATAAATACAATAATGAACTGTTTAGTATTATGCTACAACCATCATCAGCCTGGCCAACACTGATGATAAATATAATGTGTGAATAAATACAATAATGAACTGTCTAATATTATGCTACAACCATCATCAACATGGCCAACACTGATGTTAAATATACTGAGTGAATAAATACAATAATGAACTGTCTAATATTATGCTACAACCATCATCAACATGGCCAACATTGATGTGAAATATACTGTGTGAATAAATACAATAATGAACTGTTCAGTATTATGCTACAACCATCATCAACCTGGCCAACACTGATGTTAAATATGCTGTGTGAATAAATACAATAATGAACTGATTAGTATTATGCTACAACCATCATCAACATGGTCAACACTGATGTTAAATGTACTGTGTGGATAAATACAATAATGAACTGTTTAGTATTATGCAACAACCATCATCAACATGGCCAACACTGATGTTAAATATACTGTGTGAATAAATACAATAAAGAACTGTTTAGTATTATGCTACAACCATCATCAAAATGGCCAACACTGATGTTAAATATTCTGTGTGAATAAATACAACTATGAACTGTTTAGTTTTATGCTACAACCATCATCAACCTGGCCAACACTGATGTTAAATATACTGTGTGAATAAATAAAATAATGAACTGTCTAATATTATGGAACAACTATTATCAACATGGCCAACATTGATGTTAAATATACTCTGTGAATAAATAAAATAATGAACTGTTTAGTATTATGCTACAACCATCATCAACCTGGCCAACCCTGATGTTAAATATACTGTGTGAATAAAGGCAATAATGAACTGTTTAGTATTTTGCTACAACAATCATCAACATGGCCAGCACTGATGTTCAATATACTGTGTGAATAAATACAATAATGAACTGTTTAGTATTATGCTACAACCATCATCAACCTGGCCAACACTGATGTTAAATGTACTGTGTGCATAAATACAATAATGAACTGTTTAGTATTATGCTACAACCATCATCAACATGGCCAACACTGATGTTAAATGTACTGTGTGAATAAATACAATAATGAACTATTTAGTATTATGCTACAACCATCATCAACATGGCCAACACTGATGTTATATGTACTGTGTGAATAAATATAATAATGAACTGTTTAGTATTATGCTACAACCATCATCAGCCTGGCCAACACTGATGATAAATATACTGTGTGAATAAATACAATAATGAACTGTCTAATATTATGCTACAACCATCATCAACATGGCCAAGACTGATGTTAAATATACTGTGTGAATAAATACAATAATGAACTGTTTACTATTATGCTACAACGATCATCAACCTGGCCAACACTGATGTTAAATATACTCTGTGAATAAATACAATAATGAACTGTTTAGTATTATGCTACAACCATCATCAACATGGCCAACTCTGATGTTAAATATACTGTGTGAATAATTACAATAATGAAATGTTTATTATTATGCTACAACAATCATCAATATGGCCAACACTGATGTTCAATATACTGTGTGAATAAATACAATAATGAACTGTTTAGTATTATGCAACAACCATCATCATCATGGCCAACACTGATGTTAAATATACTGTGTGAATAAATACAATAATGAGCTGTTTAGTATTATGCTTCAACCATCATCAACCTGGACAACACTGATGTTAAATACACTGTGTGAATAAATACAATAATGAACTGTTTAGTATTATGCTACAACCATCATCAACCTGGCCAACACTGATGTTAAATATACTGTGTGAATAAATACAATAATGAACTGTTTAGTATTAAGCTACAACCATCATCAACCTGGCCAACACTGATGTTAAATATACTCTGTGAACAAATACAATAATGAACTGTTTAGTATTATGCTACAACCATCATCAACCTATCCAACACTGATGTTAGATGTACTGTGTGAATAAATACAATAATGAACTGTTTAAATTTATGCTACAACCTTCATCAACATGGCCAACACTGATGTCAAATGAACAGTGTGAATAAATACAATAATGAACTGTTTAGTATTATGCTACAACCATCATCAACCTGGCCAACACTGATGTTAAATATACTGTGTGAATAAATACAATAATGAACTGTTTAGTTTTATGCTACAACCATCATCAGCCTTACCAACACTGATGATAAATATACTGTGTGAATAAATACAATAATGAACTGTCCAATATTATGCTACAACCATCATCAACATGGCCAGCACTGATGTTAAATGTACTGTGTGAATAAATACAATAATGAACTTTATAGTATTATGATACCACCATCATCAACCTGGACAACACTGATGTTAAATATACTGTGTGAATAAATACAATAATGAACTGTTTAGTATTATGCTACAACCATTATCAACATGGCCAACACTGATGTTAAATATACTGTGTGCAAAAATACAATTATGAACTGTTTAGTATTATGCTACAACCATCATCAACATGGCCAACACTGATGTTAAATATACTCTGTGAACAAATACAATTATGAACTGTTTAGTTTTATGCTACAACCATCATCAACCTGTCCAACACTGATGTTAAATGTACTGTGCGAATAAATACAATAATGAACTGTTTGATTTTATGCTACAACCTTCATCAACATGGCCAACACTGATGTTAAATCAACAGTGTGAATAAATACAATAATGAACTGTTTAGTATTATGCTACAACCATCATCAACATGGCCAACACTGATGTTAAATGTACTGTGTGAATAAATACAATAATGAACTATTTAGTATTATGCTACAACCATCATCAACATGGCCAACACTGATGTTATATGTACTGTGTGAATAAATATAATAATGAACTGTTTAGTATTATGCTACAACCATCATCAGCCTGGCCAACACTGATGATAAATATACTGTGTGAATAAATACAATAATGAACTGTCTAATATTATGCTACAACCATCATCAACATGGCCAAGACTGATGTTAAATATACTGTGTGAATAAATACAATAATGAACTGTTTACTATTATGCTACAACGATCATCAACCTGGCCAACACTGATGTTAAATATACTCTGTGAATAAATACAATAATGAACTGTTTAGTATTATGCTACAACCATCATCAACATGGCCAACTCTGATGTTAAATATACTGTGTGAATAATTACAATAATGAAATGTTTATTATTATGCTACAACAATCATCAATATGGCCAACACTGATGTTCAATATACTGTGTGAATAAATACAATAATGAACTGTTTAGTATTATGCAACAACCATCATCATCATGGCCAACACTGATGTTAAATATACTGTGTGAATAAATACAATAATGAGCTGTTTAGTATTATGCTTCAACCATCATCAACCTGGACAACACTGATGTTAAATACACTGTGTGAATAAATACAATAATGAACTGTTTAGTATTATGCTACAACCATCATCAACCTGGCCAACACTGATGTTAAATATACTGTGTGAATAAATACAATAATGAACTGTTTAGTATTAAGCTACAACCATCATCAACCTGGCCAACACTGATGTTAAATATACTCTGTGAACAAATACAATAATGAACTGTTTAGTATTATGCTACAACCATCATCAACCTATCCAACACTGATGTTAGATGTACTGTGTGAATAAATACAATAATGAACTGTTTAAATTTATGCTACAACCTTCATCAACATGGCCAACACTGATGTTAAATGAACAGTGTGAATAAATACAATAATGAACTGTTTAGTATTATGCTACAACCATCATCAACCTGGCCAACACTGATGTTAAATATACTGTGTGAATAAATACAATAATGAACTGTTTAGTATTATGCTACAACCATCATCAGCCTTACCAACACTGATGATAAATATACTGTGTGAATAAATACAATAATGAACTGTCCAATATTATGCTACAACCATCATCAACATGGCCAACACTGATGTTAAATGTACTGTGTGAATAAATACAATAATGAACTTTATAGTATTATGATACCACCATCATCAACCTGGACAACACTGATGTTAAATATACTGTGTGAATAAATACAATAATGAACTGTTTAGTATTATGCTACAACCATTATCAACATGGCCAACACTGATGTTAAATATACTGTGTGCAAAAATACAATTATGAACTGTTTAGTATTATGCTACAACCATCATCAACATGGCCAACACTGATGTTAAATATACTCTGTGAACAAATACAATTATGAACTGTTTAGTTTTATGCTACAACCATCATCAACCTGTCCAACACTGATGTTAAATGTACTGTGTGAATAAATACAATAATGAACTGTTTAATTTTATGCTACAACCTTCATCAACATGGCCAACACTGATGTTAAATCAACAGTGTGAATAAATACAATAATGAACTGTTTAGTATTATGCTACAACCATCATCAACATGGCCAACACTGATGTTAAATATACTGTGTGAATTAATACAATAATGAACTGTCAAATATTATGCTACAACCATCATCAACCTAGCCAACACTGATGTTAAATATACTGTGTGAAAAAATACAATAATGAACTGTTTAGTATTATGCTACAACCATCATCAACATGGCCAACACTGATGTTAAATATACTGTGTGAATAAATACAATAATGAACTGTTTAATATTATGCTACAACCATCATCAACCTGGACAACACTGATGTTAAATATACTGTGTGAATAAACAAAATAATGAACTGTTTAGTTTTATGCTACAACCATCATCAACCAGGCCAACACTGATGTTAAATATACTGTGTGAATAAATACAATAATGAACTGTTTAATATTATGCTACAACCATCATCAACCTGGCCAACACTGATGTTAAATGTACTGTGTGAATAAAAACAATAATGAACTGTTTAGTATTATGCTACAACCATCATCAACATGGACAACAATGATGTTAAATGTACTGTGTGAATAAATACAATAATGAACTGTTTAGTAATATGCTACAACCATCATCAACATGGCCAACACTGATGTTAAATGTACTGTGTGAATAAATACAATAATGAACTGTTCAGTATTATGCTACAACCATCATCAACCTGGCCAACACTGATGTTAAATATGCTGTGTGAATAAATACAATAATGAACTGATTAGTATTATGCTACAACCATCATCAACATGGTCAACACTGATGTTAAATGTACTGTGTGAATAAATACAATAATGAACTGTTTAGTATTATGCAACAACCATCATCAACATGGCCAACACTGATGTTAAATATACTGTGTGAATAAATACAATAAAGAACTGTTTAGAATTATGCTACAACCATCATCAAAATGGCCAACACTGATGTTAAATATTCTGTGTGAATAAATACAATTATGAACTGTTTAGTTTTATGCTACAACCATCATCAACCTGGCCAACACTGATGTTAAATATACTGTGTGAATAAATAAAATAATGAACTGTCTAATATTATGGAACAACTATTATCAACATGGCCAACACTGATGTTAAATATACTCTGTGAATAAATACAATAATGAACTGTTTAGTATTATGCTACAACCATCATCAACCTGGCCAACCATGATGTTAAATATACTGTGTGAATAAAGGCAATAATGAACTGTTTAGTATTATGCTACAATAATCATCAACATGGCCAGCACTAATGTTAAATATACTGTGTGAATAAATACAATAATGAACTGTTTAGTATTATGCTACAACCATCATCAACCTGGCCAACACTGATGTTAAATGTACTGTGTGCATAAATACAATAATGAACTGTTTAGTATTATGCTACAACCATCATCAACATGGCCAACACTGATGGTAAATGTACTGTGTGAATAAATACAATAATGAACTATTTAGTATTATGCTACAACCATCATCAACATGGCCAACACTGATGTTAAATGTACTGTGTGAATAAATACAATAATGAACTGTTTAGTATTATGCCACAACCATCATCAGCCTGGCCAACACTGATGATAAATATACTGTGTGAATAAATACAATAATGAACTGTCTAATATTATGCTACAACCATCATCAACATGGCCAAGACTGATGTTAAATATACTGTGTGAATAAATACAATAATGAACTGTTTACTATTATGCAACAACGATCATCAACCTGGCCAACACTGATGTTAAATATACTGTGTGAATAAATACAATAATGAACTGTTTAATATTATGCTACAACCATCATCAACATGGCCAACACTGATGTTAAATATACTGTGTGAATAAATACAATAATGAACTGTTTAGTATTATGCTACAACCATCATCAACATGGCCAACTCTGATGTTAAATATACTGTGTGAATAATTACAATAATGAAATGTTTATTATTATGCTACAACAATCATCAATATGGCCAACACTGATGTTCAATATACTGTGTGAATAAATACAATAATGAACTGTTTAGTATTATGCTACAACCATCATCAACATGGCCAACACTGATGTTAAATATACTGTGTGAATAAATACAATAATGAACTGTTTAGTATTATGCTTCAACCATCATCAACCTGGACAACACTGATGTTAAATACACTGTGTGAATAAATACAATAATGAACTGTTTAGTATTATGCTACAACCATCATCAACCTGGCCAACACTGATGTTAAATATACTGTGTGAATTAATACAATAATGAACTGTCAAATATTATGCTACAACCATCATCAACCTTGCCAACACTGATGTTAAATATACTGTGTGAAAAAATACCATAATGAACTGTTTATTATTATGCTACAACCATCATCAACATGGCCAACACTGATGTTAAATATACTGTGTGAATAAATACAATAATGAACTGTTTAGTATTATGCTACAACCATCATCAACCAGGCCAACTCTGATGTTAAATATACTGTGTGAATAAATACAATAATGAACTGTTTAGTATTATGCTACAACCATCATCATCCTGGCCAACGCTGATGTTAAATATACTGTGTGAATAAATACAATTATGAACTCTTTAGTATAATGCTACAACCTTCATAAACCTGGCCAACACTGATGTTAGATATACTGTGTGAATAAACAAAATAATGAACTGTCTAATATTATGCTACAACCATCATCAACATGGCCAACACTGATGTTAAATATACTTTGTGAATACATACAATAATGAACTGTTTAGTATTATGCTACAACTATCATCAACATGGCCAACACTGATGTTAAATATACTGTGTGAATAAATACAATAATGAACTGTTTAGTATTATGCTTCAACCATCATCAACCTGGACAACACTGATGTTAAATACACTGTGTGAAAATAAATACAATAATGAACTGTTTAGTATTATGCTACAACCATCATCAACCTGGCCAACACTGATGTTAAATATACTGTGTGAATAAATACAATAATGAACTGTTTAGTGTTCTACAACCATCATCAACCTGGCCAACACTGATGTTAAATGTACTTTGTCAATAAATACAATAATGAACTGTTTAGTATTATGCTACAACCATCATCAACATGGCCAACACTGATGTTAAATGTACTCTATGAATAAATACCATAATGAACTGTTTAGTATTATGCCACAACCATCATCAACATGGCCAACACTGATGTTAAATATACTGTGGGAATAAATACAATAATGAACTGTTTAGTATTATGCTACAACCATCATCAACATGGCCAACACTGATGTTAAATATACTGTGTGAATAAATACAATAATGAACTGTTTAGTATTATGCTACAACCATCATCAACCTGGACAACACTGATGTTAAATACACTGTGTGAATAAATACAATAATGAACTGTTTAGTATTATGCTACAACCATCATCAACATGGCCAACACTGATGTTAAATGTACTGTGTGAATAAATACAATAATGAACTGTTTAGTATTATGCTGCAACAATCATCAACATGGCCAACACTGATGTTACATGTACTGTGTGAATAAATACAATAATGAACTGTTTAGTATTATGCTACAACCATCATCAGCCTGGCCAACACTGATGATAAATATAATGTGTGAATAAATACAATAATGAACTGTCTAATATTATGCTACAACCATCATCAACATGGCCAACACTGATGTTAAATATACTGTGTGAATAAATACAATATTGAACAGTTTAGTATAATGCTACAACCACCATCAACCTGGCCAACACTGACGTTAAATATACTGTGCGAATAAATACAATAATGAACTGTTTAGTATTATGCTACAACCATCATCAACATGGCCAACACTGATGTTAAATGTACTGTGTGAATAAATACAATAATGAACTGTTTAGTATTATGCTACAACCATCATCAACCTGGCCAACCCTGATGTTAAATATACTGAGTGAATAAATACAATACAGAACTGTTGAGTTTTATGCTACAACCATCATCAACCTGGACAAATCTGCTGTTAAATATACTGTGTGAATGAATACAATAATGAACTGTTTAGTATTATGCTACAACCATCAACAACCTGGCCAACACTGTTGTTAAATGTACTGTATGAATAAATAAAATAATGAAATGTTGAGCTTTATGCTACAACCATCATCAACCTGGCCAACACTGATGTTAAATGTACTGTGTGAATAAATACAATAATGAAATGTTTTGTATTATGCTACAACCATCATCAACATGGCCTACACTGATGTTAAATGTACTTCGTGAATGAATACAATAATGAACTGTTTAGTATTATGCTACAATCTTCATCAACCTGGCCAACACTGACGTTAAATATACTGTGTGAATAAATGCAATAATGAACTGATTAGTATTATGCAACAACCATCATCAACATGTCCAACACTGAGGTTAATTGTACTGTGTGAATGAATACAATAATGTTCTGTTTAGTATTATGCTACCACCATCATCAACATGGCCAACACTGATGTTAAATATACTGTGCGAATGAATACAATAATGATCTGTTTAGTATAATGCTACAACCATCATCAACCTGGCCAACACTGATGTTAAATGCACTGTGTGAATGAATAAAATAATGAACTGTTTAGTATTATGCTACAACCATCATCAACCTGGCCAACACTGATGTTAAATATACTGTGTGAATAAATACAAGAATGAACTGTTTAGTGTTCTACAACCATCATCAACCTGGCCAACACTGATGTTAAATGTTCTGTGTCAATAAATACAATAATGAACTGTTTAGTATTATGCTACAACCATCAACAACATGGCCAACACTGTTGTTAAATGAACTGGATGAATAAATACAATAATGAACTGTTTAGTATTATGCTACAACCATCATCAACATGGCCAACACTGATGTTAAATGTACTGTGTGAATAAATACAATAATGAACTGTTTAGTATTATGCTACAACCATCATCAGCCTGGCCAACACTGATGATAAATATACTGTGTGAATAAATACAATAATGAACTGTCTAATATTATGCTACAACCATCATCAACATGGCCAAGACTGATGTTAAATATACTGTATGAATAAATACAATAATGAACTGTTTACTATTATGCAACAACGATCATCAACCTGGCCAACACTGATGTTAAATGTACTGTGTGAATAAATACAATAATGAACTGTTTAGTATTATGCTACAACCATCATCAACATGGCCAACACTGATGTTAAATATACTGTGTGAATAAATACAATAATGAACTGTTTAGTATTATGCTACAACCATCATCAACATGGCCAACTCTGATGTTAAATATACTGTGTGAATAATTACAATAATGAAATGTTTATTATTATGCTACAACAATCATCAATATGGCCAACACTGATGTTCAATATACTGTGTGAATAAATACAATAATGAACTGTTTAGTATTATGCTACAACCATCATCAACATGGCCAACACTGATGTTAAATATACTGTGTGAATAAATACAATAATGAACTGTTTAGTATTATGCCACAACCATCATCAACATGGCCAACACTGATGTTAAATATACTGTGGGAATAAATACAATAATGAACTGTTTAGTATTATGCTACAACCATCATCAACATGTCCAACACTGATGTTAAATATACTGTGTGAATAAATACAATAATGAACTGTTTAGTATTATGCTACAACCATCATCAACCTGGACATCACTGATGTTAAATACACTGTGTGAATAAATACAATAATGAACTGTTTAGTATTATGCTACAACCATCATCAACATGGCCAACACTGATGTTAAATGTACTGTGTGAATAAATACAATAATGAACTGTTTAGTATTATGCTGCAACAATCATCAACATGGCCAACACTGATGTTACATGTACTGTGTGAATAAATACAATAATGAACTGTTTAGTATTATGCTACAACCATCATCAGCCTGGCCAACACTGATGATAAATATAATGTGTGAATAAATACAATAATGAACTGTCTAATATTATGCTACAACCATCATCAACATGGCCAACACTGATGTTAAATATACTGTGTGAATAAATACAATATTGAACAGTTTAGTATAATGCTACAACCACCATCAACCTGGCCAACACTGACGTTAAATATACTGTGCGAATAAATACAATAATCAACTGTTTAGTATTATGCTACAACCATCATCAACATGGCCAACACTGATGTTAAATGTACTGTGTGAATAAATACAATAATGAACTGTTTAGTATTATGCTACAACCATCATCATCCTGGCCAACACTGATGTTAAATATACTGTGTGAATAAATACAATTATGAACTCTTTAGTATAATGCAACAACCATCATCAACCTGGCCAACACTGATGTTAGATATACTGTGTGAATAAACAAAATAATTAACTGTCTAATATTATGCTACAACCATCATCAACATGGCCAACACTGATGTTAAATATACTTTGTGAATACATACAATAATGAACTGTTTAGTATTATGCTACAACTATCATCAACATGGCCAACACTGATGTTAAATATACTGTGTGAATAAATACAATAATGAGCTGTTTAATATTATGCTTCAACCATCATCAACCTTGACAACACTGATGTTAAATACACTGTGTGAAAATAAATACAATAATGAACTGTTTAGTATTATGCTACAACCATCATCAACCTGGCCAACACTGATGTTAAATATACTGTGTGAATAAATACAATAATGAACTGTTTAGTGTTCTACAACCATCATCAACCTGGCCAACACTGATGTTAAATGTACTTTGTCAATAAATACAATAATGAACTGTTTAGTATTATGCTACAACCATCATCAACATGGCCAACACTGATGTTAAATGTACTCTATGAATAAATACCATAATGAACTGTTTAGTATTATGCCACAACCATCATCAACATGGCCAACACTGATGTTAAAAATACTGTGGGAATAAATACAATAATGAACTGTTTAGTATTATGCTACAACCATCATCAACATGGCCAACACTGATGTTAAATATACTGTGTGAATAAATACAATAATGAACTGTTTAGTATTATGCTACAACCATCATCAACCTGGACAACACTGATGTTAAATACACTGTGTGATTAAATACAATAATGAACTGTTTAGTATTATGCTACAACCATCATCAACATGGCCAACACTGATGTTAAATGTACTGTGTGAATAAATACAATAATGAACTGTTTAGTATTATGCTGCAACAATCATCAACATGGCCAACACTGATGTTACATGTACTGTGTGAATAAATACAATAATGAACTGTTTAGTATTATGCTACAACCATCATCAACAAGGCCAACACTGATGTTAAATATACTGTGTGAATAAATACAATATTGAACAGTTTAGTATAATGCTACAACCACCATCAACCTGGCCAACACTGACGTTAAATATACTGTGCGAATAAATACAATAATGAACTGTTTAGTATTATGCTACAACCATCATCAACATGGCCAACAATGATGTTAAATGTACTGTGTGAATAAATACAATAATGAACTGTTTAGTATTATGCTACAACCATCATCAACCTGGCCAACACTGATGTTAAATATACTGAGTGAATAAATACAATACAGAACTGTTGAGTTTTATGCTACAACCATCATCAACCTGGACAAATCTGCTGTTAAATATACTGTGTGAATGAATACAATAATGAACTGTTTAGTATTATGCTACAACCATCAACAACCTGGCCAACACTGATGTTAAATGTACTGTATGAATAAATACAATAATGAAATGTTGAGCTTTATGCTACAACCATCATCAACCTGGCCAACACTGATGTTAAATGTACTGTGTGAATAAATACAATAATGAAATGTTTTGTATTATGCTACAACCATCATCAACATGGCCTACACTGATGTTAAATGTACTTCGTGAATGAATACAATAATGAACTGTTTAGTATTATGCTACAATCATCATCAACCTGGCCAACACTGACGTTAAATATACTGTGTGAATAAATGCAATAATGAACTGATTAGTATTATGCAACAACCATCATCAACATGTCCAACACTGAGGTTAATTGTACTGTGTGAATGAATACAATAATGTTCTGTTTAGTATTATGCTACCACCATCATCAACATGGCCAACACTGATGTTAAATATACTGTGCGAATGAATACAATAATGAACTGTTTAGTATAATGCTACAACCATCATCAACCTGGCCAACACTGATGTTAAATGCACTGTGTGAATGAATACAATAATGAACTGTTTAGTATTATGCTACAACCATCATCAACCTGGCCAACACTGATGTTAAATATACGGTGTGAATAAATACAAGAATGAACTGTTTAGTGTTCTACAACCATCATCAACCTGGCCAACACTGATGTTAAATGTTCTGTGTCAATAAATACAATAATGAACTGTTTAGTATTATGCTACAACCATCAACAACATGGCCAACACTGATGTTAAATGTACTGGATGAATAAATACAATAATGAACTGTTTAGTATTATGCTACAACCATCATCAACATGGCCAACACTGATGTTAAATGAACTGTGTGAATAAATACAATAATGAACTGTTTAGTATTATGCTACAACCATCATCAGCCTGGCAAACACTGATGATAAATATACTGTGTGAATAAATACAATAATGAACTGTCTAATATTATGCTACAACCATCATCAACATGGCCAACACTGATGTTAAATATTCTGTGTGAATAAATACAATAATGAACTGTTTAGGATTATGCAACAACCATCATCAACATGGCCCAACACTGATGTTAAATATACTGTGTGAATAAATACAATAATGAACTGTTTAGTATTATGCTTCAACCATCATCAACCTGGACAACACTGATGTTAAATACACTGTGTGAAAATAAATACAATAATGAACTGTTAAGTATTATGCTACAACCATCATCAACCTGGCCAACACTGATGTTAAATATACTGTGTGAATAAATACAATAATGAACTGTTTAGTGTTCTACAACCATCATCAACCTGGCCAACACTGATGTTAAATGTACTTTGTCAATAAATACAATAATGAACTGTTTAGTATTATGCTACAACCATCATCAACATGGCCAACACTGATGTTAAATGTACTCTATGAATAAATACCATAATGAACTGTTTAGTATTATGCCACAACCATCATCAACATGGCCAACACTGATGTTAAATATACTGTGGGAATAAATACAATAATGAACTGTTTAGTATTATGCTACAACCATCATCAACATGGCCAACACTGATGTTAAATATACTGTGTGAATAAATACAATAATGAACTGTTTAGTATTATGCTACAACCATCATCAACCTGGACAACACTGATGTTAAATACACTGTGTGAATAAATACAATAATGAACTGTTTAGTATTATGCTACAACCATCATCAACATGGCCAACACTGATGTTAAATGTACTGTGTGAATAAATACAATAATGAACTGTTTAGTATTATGCTGCACCAATCATCAACATGGCCAACACTGATGTTACATGTACTGTGTGAATAAATACAATAATGAACTGTTTAGTATTATGCTACAACCATCATCAGCCTGGCCAACACTGATGATAAATATAATGTGTGAATAAATACAATAATGAACTGTCTAATATTATGCTACAACCATCATCAACATGGCCAACACTGATGTTAAATATACTGTGTGAATAAATACAATATTGAACAGTTTAGTATAATGCTACAACCATCATCAACCTGGCCAACACTGACGTTAAATATACTGTGTGAATAAATACAATAATGAACTGTTTGGTATTATGCTAAAACCATCATCAACATGGCCAACACTGATGTTAAATGTACTGTGTGAATAAATACAATAATGAACTGTTTAGTATTATGCTACAACCATCATCAACATGGCCAACACTGATGCTAAATATATTGTGTGAATAAATACAATAATCAACCGTTTAGTATTATGCTACAACCATCATCAACCTGGCCAACACTGATGTTAAATATACTGAGTGAATAAATACAATACAGAACTGTTGAGTTTTATGCTACAACCATCATCAACCTGGACAAATCTGCTGTTAAATATACTGTGTGAATGAATACAATAATGAACTGTTTAGTATTATGCTACAACCATCAACAACCTGGCCAACACTGATGTTAAATGTACTGTATGAATAAATACAATAATGAAATTTTGAGCTTTATGCTACAACCATCATCAACCTGGCCAACACTGATGTTAAATGTACTGTGTGAATAAATACAATAATGAAATGTTTTGTATTATGCTACAACCATCATCAACATGGCCTACACTGATGTTAAATGTACTGCGTGAATGAATACAATAATGAACTGTTTAGTATTATGCTACAATCATCATCAACCTGGCCAACACTGACGTTAAATATACTGTGTGAATAAATGCAATAATGAACTGATTAGTATTATGCAACAACCATCATCAACATGTCCAACACTGAGGTTAATTGTACTTTGTCAATAAATACAATAATGAACTGTTTAGTATTATGCTACAACCATCATCAACATGGCCAACACTGATGTTAAATGTACTCTATGAATAAATACCATAATGAACTGTTTAGTATTATGCCACAACCATCATCAACATGGCCAACACTGATGTTAAATATACTGTGGGAATAAATACAATAATGAACTGTTTAGTATTATGCTACAACCATCATCGACATGGCCAACACTGATGTTAAATATACTGTGTGAATAAATACAATAATGAACTGTTTAGTATTATGCTACAACCATCATCAACCTGGCCAACACTGATGTTAAATGTACTGTGTGAATAAATACAATAATGAAATGTTTTGTATCATGCTACAACCATCATCAACATGGCCTACACTGATGTTAAATGTACTGTGTGAATGAATACAATAATGAACTGTTTAGTATTATGCTTCAATCATCATCAACCTGGCCAACACTGACGTTAAATATACTGTGTGAATAAATGCAATAATGAACTGATTAGTATTATGCAACAACCATCATCAACATGTCCAACACTGAGGTTAAATGTACTGTGTGAATGAATACAATAATGTTCTGTTTAGTATTATGCTACAACCATCATCAACATGGCCAACACTGATGTTAAATATACTGTGCGAATGAATACAATAATGAACTGTTTAGTATAATGCTTCAACCATCATCAACATGGACAACACTGATGTTAAATATACGGTGTGAATAAATACAAGAATGAACTGTTTAGTGTTCTACAACCATCATCAACCTGGCCAACACTGATGTTAAATGTTCTGTGTCAATAAATACAATAATGAACTGTTTAGTATTATGCTACAACCATCATCAACATGGCCAACACTGATGTTAAATGTACTGGATTAATAAATACAATAATGAACTGTTTAGTATTATGCTACAACCATCATCAACATGGCCAACACTGATGTTAAATATACTGTGTGAATAAATACAATAATGAACTGTTTAGTATTATGCTACAACCATCATCAACATGGCCAACACTGATGTTAAATGTACTGGATGAATAAATACAATAATGAACTGTTTAGTATTATGCTACAACCATCATCAACATGGCCAACACTGATGTTAAATATACTGTGTGAATAAATACAATATTGAACTGTTTAGTATTATGCTACAACCATCATCAAAATGGCCAACACTGATGTTAAATATACTGTGTGAATAAATACAATTATGAACTGTTTAGTATTATGCTACAACCATCATCAACCTGGCCAACACTGATGTTAAATATACTGTGTGAATAAATAAAATAATGAACTGTCTAATATTATGGAACAACTATTATCTACATGGCCAACACTGATGTTAAATATACTGTGTGAATAAATACAATAATGAACTGTTTAATATTATGCTACAACCATCATCAACCTGGCCAACCCTGATGTTAAATATACTGTGTGAATAAATGCAATAATGAACTGTTTAGTATTATGCTACAACCATCATCAACATGGCCAACTCTGATGTTAAATATACTGTGTGAATAAATACAATAATCAACTGTTTAATATTATGCAACAACCATCATCAACATGGCCAACACTGATGTTAAATATACTGTGTGAATAAATACAATAATGAACTGTTTAGTATTATGCTACAACCATCATCAACATGGCCAACACTGATGTTAAATGTACTGTGTGCATAAATACAATAATGAACTGTTTAGTATTATGCTACAACCATCATCAAAATGGCCAACACTGATGTTAAATATACTGTGTGAATAAATACAATAATGAACTGTCTAATATTATGCTACAACCATCATCAACATGGCCAACACTGATGTAAAATATACTGTGTGAATAAATACAGTAATGAACTGTCTAATATTATGCTTCAACCATCACCAACATGGCCAACAATGATGTTGAATATACTGTGTGAATAAATACAATAATGAACTCTTTAGTATTATTCTACAACCATCATCAACATGGCCAACACTGATGTTTAATGTACTGTGTGAATAAATACAATAATGAACATTATAATATTATGCTACGACCATCATCAACATGGCCAACTCTAATGTCAAATATTCTGTGTGGATAAATACAATAATGAACTGTTTAGTATTATGCTACAACCATCAGCAACCTGGCCAACTCTGATGTTAAATGTACTGTATGATTAAATACAATAATGAACTGTTTAGTATTATGCTACAACCATCATCAACCAGGCCAACACTGATGTTAAATATACCGTGTGAATAAATACAATATAAAACTGTTTAGTATTATTTTACAACAATCATCAACATCGCCAACACTGATGTTAAATATACTGTGTGAATAAATACAATACTGAAATGTTTAGTATTATGCTACAACCATCATCAACATGGCCAACACTGATGTTAAATATACTGTGTTAATAAATACAATAATGAACTGTTTTGTATTATGCTACAACCATCATCAACATGGCCAACACTGATGTTAAATATACTGTGTGAATAAATACAATGTTTAGTATTATGCTACAACCATCATCAACATGGCCAGCACTGATGTTAAATATATTGTGTGAATAAATACAATAAAGTGCACAGTTTAGTATTATGCTACAACCATAATCAACATGGCCATCACTGATGTTAAATGTACTGTAGGAATAAATACAATAATGAACTGTTGAGTATTATGCTACAGCCATCATCAACCTGGCCAACACTGATGTTAAATATACTGCGTGAATAAATACAATAATGAACTGTTTAGTGTGCTACAACCATCATCAACCTGGCCAACACTGATGTTAAATGTACTGTGTCAATAAATACAATAATGAACTGTTGTGTATTATGCTACAACCATCATCAACCTGGCCAACACTGACGTTAAATATACTGTGTGAATAAATTCAATAATGAACTGTCTAATATTATGGAACAACTATTATCTACATGGCCAACACTGATGTTAAATATACTGTGTGAATAAATACAATAATGAACTGTTTAGTATTATGCTACAACCATCATCAACCTGGCCAACCCTGATGTTAAATATACTGTGTGAATAAATGCAATAATGAACTGTTTAGTATTATGCTACAACCATCATCAACATGGCCAACACTGATGTTAAATATACTGTGTGAATATATACAATAATCAACTGTTTAATATTATGCAACAACCATCATCAACATGGCCAACACTGATGTTAAATATACTGTGTGAATAAATTCAATAATGAACTGTTTAGTATTATGCTACAACCATCATCAACATGGCCAACACAGATGTTAAATGTACTGTGTGCATAAATACAATAATGAACTGTTTAGTATTATGCTACAACCATCATCAACATGGCCAACACTGATGTTAAATATACTGTGTGAATAAATACAATAATGAACTGTCTAATATTATGCTACAACCATCATCAACATGGCCAAAACTGATGTAAAATATACTGTGTGAATAAATGCAATAATGAACTGTTTAGTATTATGCTACAACCATCATCAACATGGCCAACTCTGATGTTAAATATACTGTGTGAATAAATACAATAATCAACTGTTTAATATTATGCAACAACCATCATCAACATGGCCAACACTGATGTTAAATATACTGTGTGAATAAATACAATAATGAACTGTTTAGTATTATGCTACAACCATCATCAACATGGCCAACACTGATGTTAAATGTACTGTGTGCATAAATACAATAATGAATTGTTTAGTATTATGCTACAACCATAATCAACATGGCCATCACTGATGTAAAATGTACTGTAAGAATAAATACAATAATGAACTGTTGAGTATTATGCTACAATCATCATCAACCTGGCCAACACTAATGTTAAATATACTGCGTGAATAAATACAATAATGAACTGTTTAGTGTTCTACAACCATCATCAACCTGGCCAACACTGATGTTAAATGTACTGTGTCAATAAATACAATAATGAACTGTTGAGTATTATGCTACAACCATCATCAACCTGGCCAACACTGACGTTAAATATACTGTGTCAATAAATTCAATAATGAACTGTTAAGTATTATGCAACAACCATCATCAACATGTCCAACACTGAGGTTAAATGTACTGTGTGAATGAATACAATAATGAACTGTTTTGTATTATGCTACAACCATCATCAACATGGCCAACACTGATGTTAAATATACTGTGCGAATGAATACAATAATGAACTGTTTAGTATAATTCTTCAACCATCATCAACATGGACAACACTGATGTTAAATGCACTGTGTGAATGAATACAATAATGAACTGTTTAATATTATGCTACAACCATCATCAACCTGGCCAACACTGATGTTAAATATACTGTGTGAATAAATACAATAATGAACTGTTTAGTGTTCTACAACCATCATCAACCTGGCCAACACTGATGTTAAATGTACTGTGTCAATAAATACAATAATGAACTGTTTAGTATTATGCAACAACCATCATCAACCTGGCCAACACTGATTTTAAATGTACTCTATGAATAAATACCATAATGAACTGTTTAGTATTATGCCACAACCATCATCAACATGGCCAACACTGATGTTAAATATACTGTGTGCATAAATACAATAATGAACTGTTTAGTATTATGCTACAACCATCATCAACATGGCCAACACTGATGTTAAATATACTGTGTGAATAAATACAATAATGAACTGTTTAGTATTATGCTACAACCATCATCAACCTGGACAACACTGATGTTAAATACACTGTGTGAATAAATACAATAATGAACTGTTTAGTATTATGCTACAACCATCATCAACATGGCCAACACTGATGTTAAATGTACTGTGTGAATAAATACAATAATGAACTCTTTAGTATTATGCTGCAAACATCATCAACATGGCCAACACTGATGTTACATGTACTGTGTGAATAAATACAATAATGAACTGTTTAGTATTATGCTACAACCATCATCAGCCTGGCCAACACTGATGATAAATATAATGTGTGAATAAATACAATAATGAACTGTCTAATATTATGCTACAACCATCATCAACATGGCCAACACTGATGTTAAATATACTGTGTGAATAAATACAATATTGAACAGTTTAGTATAATGCTACAACCATCATCAACCTGGCCAACACTGACGTTAAATATACTGTGTGAATAAATACAATTATGAACTGTTTAGTATTTTGCTACAACCATCATCAACATGGCCAACACTGATGTTAAATGTACTGTGTGAATAAATACAATAATGAACTGTTTAGTATTATGCTACAACCATCATCAACATGGCCAACACTGATGTTAAATATATTGTGTGAATAAATACAATAATCAACCGTTTAGTATTATGCTACAACCATCATCAACCTGGCCAACACTGATGTTAAATATACTGAGTGAATAAATACAATACAGAACTGTTGAGTTTTATGCTACAACCATCATCAACCTGGACAAATCTGCTGTTAAATATACTGTGTGAATGAATACAATAATGAACTGTATAGTATTATGCTACAACCATCAACAACCTGGCCAACACTGATGTTAAATGTACTGTATGAATAAATACAATAATGAAATGTTGAGCTTTATGCTACAACCATCATCAACCTGGCCAACACTGATGTTAAATATACTGTGTGAATAAATTCAATAATGAACTGTTAAGTATTATGCAACAACCATCATCAACATGTCCAACACTGAGGTTAAATGTACTGTGTGAATGAATACAATAATGAACTGTTTTGTATTATGCTACAACCATCATCAACATGGCCAACACTGATGTTAAATATACTGTGCGAATGAATACAATAATGAACTGTTTAGTATAATTCTTCAACCATCATCAACATGGACAACACTGATGTTAAATGCACTGTGTGAATGAATACAATAATGAACTGTTTAGTATTATGCTACAACCATCATCAACCTGGCCAACACTGATGTTAAATATACTGTGTGAATAAATACAATAATGAACTGTTTTGTGTTCTACAACCATCATCAACCTGGCCAACACTGATGTTAAATGTACTGTGTCCATAAATACAATAATGAACTGTTTAGTATTATGCTACAACCATCATCAACATGGCCAACACTGATGTTAAATGTACTCTATGAATAAATACCATAATGAACTGTTTAGTATTATGCCACAACCATCATCAACATGGCCAACTCTGATGTTAAATATACTGTGGAAATAAATACAATAATGAACTGTTTAGTATTATGCTACAACCATCATCAACCTGGACAACACTGATGTTGAATACACTGTGTGAATAAATACAATAATGAACTGTTTAGTATTATGCTACAACCATCATCAACATGGCCAACACTGATGTTAAATGTACTGTGTGAATAAATACAATAATGAACTGTTTAGTATTATGCTGCAACAATCATCAACATGGCCAACACTGATGTTACATGTACTGTGTGAATAAATACAATAATGAACTGTTTAGTATTATGCTACAACCATCATCACCCTGGCCAACACTGATGATAAATATAAAGGTGAATAAATACAATAATGAACTGTCTAATATTATGCTACAACCATCATCAACATGGCCAACACTGATGTTAAATATACTGTGTGAATAAATACAATATTGAACAGTTTAGTATAATGCTACAACCATCATCAACCTGGCCAACACTGACGTTAAATATACTGTGTGAATAAATACAATAATGAACTGTTTTGTATTATGCTACAACCATCATCAACATGGCCAACACTGATGTTAAATGTACTGTGTGAATAAATACAATAATGAACTGTTTAGTATTATGCTACAACCATCATCAACATGGCCAACACTGATGTTAAATATATTGTGTGAATAAATACAATAATCAACCGTTTAGTATTATGCTACAACCATCATCAACCTGGCCAACACTGATGTTAAATATACTGAGTGAATAAATACAATACAGAACTGTTGAGTTTTATGCTACAACCATCATCAACCTGGACAAATCTGCTGTTAAATATACTGTGTGAATGAATACAATAATGAACTGTATAGTATTATGCTACAACCATCAACAACCTGGCCAACACTGATGTTAAATGTACTGTATGAATAAATACAATAATGAAATGTTGAGCTTTATGCTACAACCATCATCAACCTGGCCAACACTGATGTTAAATATACTGTGTGAATAAATTCAATAATGAACTGTTAAGTATTATGCAACAACCATCATCAACATGTCCAACACTGAGGTTAAATGTACTGTGTGAATGAATACAATAATGAACTGTTTTGTATTATGCTACAACCATCATCAACATGGCCAACACTGATGTTAAATATACTGTGCGAATGAATACAATAATGAACTGTTTAGTATAATTCTTCAACCATCATCAACATGGACAACACTGATGTTAAATGCACTGTGTGAATGAATACAATAATGAACTGTTTAGTATTATGCTACAACCATCATCAACCTGGCCAACACTGATGTTAAACATACTGTGTGAATAAATACAATAATGAACTGTTTTGTGTTCTACAACCATCATCAACCTGGCCAACACTGATGTTAAATGTACTGTGTCCATAAATACAATAATGAACTGTTTAGTATTATGCTACAACCATCATCAACATGGCCAACACTGATGTTAAATGTACTCTATGAATAAATACCATAATGAACTGTTTAGTATTATGCCACAACCATCATCAACATGGCCAACTCTGATGTTAAATATACTGTGGAAATAAATACAATAATGAACTGTTTAGTATTATGCTACAACCATCATCAACCTGGACAACACTGATGTTGAATACACTGTGTGAATAAATACAATAATGAACTGTTTAGTATTATGCTACAACCATCATCAACATGGCCAACACTGATGTTAAATGTACTGTGTGAATAAATACAATAATGAACTGTTTAGTATTATGCTGCAACAATCATCAACATGGCCAACACTGATGTTACATGTACTGTGTGAATAAATACAATAATGAACTGTTTAGTATTATGCTACAACCATCATCACCCTGGCCAACACTGATGATAAATATAATGTGTGAATAAATACAATAATGAACTGTCTAATATTATGCTACAACCATCATCAACATGGCCAACACTGATGTTAAATATACTGTGTGAATAAATACAATATTGAACAGTTTAGTATAATGCTACAACCATCATCAACCTGGCCAACACTGACGTTAAATATACTGTGTGAATAAATACAATAATGAACTGTTTTGTATTATGCTACAACCATCATCAACATGGCCAACACTGATGTTAAATGTACTGTGTGAATAAATACAATAATGAACTGTTTAGTATTATGCTACAACCATCATCAACATGGCCAACACTGATGTTAAATATATTGTGTGAATAAATATAATAATCAACCGTTTAATATTATGCTACAACCATCATCAACCTGGCCAACACTGATGTTAAATATACTGAGTGAATAAATACAATACAGAACTGTTGAGTTTTATGCTACAACCATCATCAACCTGGACAAATCTGCTGTTAAATATACTGTGTGAATGAATACAATAATGAACTGTTTAGTATTATGCTACAACCATCATCAACATGGCCAACACTGATGTTAAATGTACTCTATGAATAAATACCATAATGAACTGTTTAGTATTATGCCACAACCATCATCAACATGGCCAACTCTGATGTTAAATATACTGTGGAAATAAATACAATAATGAACTGTTTAGTATTATGCTACAACCATCATCAACCTGGACAACACTGATGTTGAATACACTGTGTGAATAAATACAATAATGAACTGTTTAGTATTATGCTACAACCATCATCAACATGGCCAACACTGATGTTAAATGTACTGTGTGAATAAATACAATAATGAACTGTTTAGTATTATGCTGCAACAATCATCAACATGGCCAACACTGATGTTACATGTACTGTGTGAATAAATACAATAATGAACTGTTTAGTATTATGCTACAACCATCATCACCCTGGCCAACACTGATGATAAATATAATGTGTGAATAAATACAATAATGAACTGTCTAATATTATGCTACAACCATCATCAACATGGCCAACACTGATGTTAAATATACTGTGTGAATAAATACAATATTGAACAGTTTAGTATAATGCTACAACCATCATCAACCTGGCCAACACTGACGTTAAATATACTGTGTGAATAAATACAATAATGAACTGTTTTGTATTATGCTACAACCATCATCAACATGGCCAACACTGATGTTAAATGTACTGTGTGAATAAATACAATAATGAACTGTTTAGTATTATGCTACAACCATCATCAACATGGCCAACACTGATGTTAAATATATTGTGTGAATAAATACAATAATCAACCGTTTAGTATTATGCTACAACCATCATCAACCTGGCCAACACTGATGTTAAATATACTGAGTGAATAAATACAATACAGAACTGTTGAGTTTTATGCTACAACCATCATCAACCTGGACAAATCTGCTGTTAAATATACTGTGTGAATGAATACAATAATGAACTGTATAGTATTATGCTACAACCATCAACAACCTGGCCAACACTGATGTTAAATGTACTGTATGAATAAATACAATAATGAAATGTTGAGCTTTATGCTACAACCATCATCAACCTGGCCAACACTGATGTTAAATATACTGTGTGAATAAATTCAATAATGAACTGTTAAGTATTATGCAACAACCATCATCAACATGTCCAACACTGAGGTTAAATGTACTGTGTGAATGAATACAATAATGAACTGTTTTGTATTATGCTACAACCATCATCAACATGGCCAACACTGATGTTAAATATACTGTGCGAATGAATACAATAATGAACTGTTTAGTATAATTCTTCAACCATCATCAACATGGACAACACTGATGTTAAATGCACTGTGTGAATGAATACAATAATGAACTGTTTAGTATTATGCTACAACCATCATCAACCTGGCCAACACTGATGTTAAATATACTGTGTGAATAAATACAATAATGAACTGTTTTGTGTTCTACAACCATCATCAACCTGGCCAACACTGATGTTAAATGTACTGTGTCCATAAATACAATAATGAACTGTTTAGTATTATGCTACAACCATCATCAACATGGCCAACACTGATGTTAAATGTACTCTATGAATAAATACCATAATGAACTGTTTAGTATTATGCCACAACCATCATCAACATGGCCAACTCTGATGTTAAATATACTGTGGAAATAAATACAATAATGAACTGTTTAGTATTATGCTACAACCATCATCAACCTGGACAACACTGATGTTGAATACACTGTGTGAATAAATACAATAATGAACTGTTTAGTATTATGCTACAACCATCATCAACATGGCCAACACTGATGTTAAATGTACTGTGTGAATAAATACAATAATGAACTGTTTAGTATTATGCTGCAACAATCATCAACATGGCCAACACTGATGTTACATGTACTGTGTGAATAAATACAATAATGAACTGTTTAGTATTATGCTACAACCATCATCACCCTGGCCAACACTGATGATAAATATAATGTGTGAATAAATACAATAATGAACTGTCTAATATTATGCTACAACCATCATCAACATGGCCAACACTGATGTTAAATATACTGTGTGAATAAATACAATATTGAACAGTTTAGTATAATGCTACAACCATCATCAACCTGGCCAACACTGACGTTAAATATACTGTGTGAATAAATACAATAATGAACTGTTTTGTATTATGCTACAACCATCATCAACATGGCCAACACTGATGTTAAATGTACTGTGTGAATAAATACAATAATGAACTGTTTAGTATTATGCTACAACCATCATCAACATGGCCAACACTGATGTTAAATATATTGTGTGAATAAATATAATAATCAACCGTTTAGTATTATGCTACAACCATCATCAACCTGGCCAACACTGATGTTAAATATACTGAGTGAATAAATACAATACAGAACTGTTGAGTTTTATGCTACAACCATCATCAACCTGGACAAATCTGCTGTTAAATATACTGTGTGAATGAATACAATAATGAACTGTTTAGTATTATGCTACAACCATCAACAACCTGGCCAACACTGATGTTAAATGTACTGTATGAATAAATACAATAATGAAATGTTGAGCTTTATGCTACAACCATCATCAACCTGGCCAACACTGATGTTAAATGTTCTGTGTGAATAAATACAATAATGAAATGTTTTGTATTATGCTACAACCATCATCAACATGGCCTACACTGATGTTAAATGTACTGTGTGAATGAATACAATAATGAACTGTTTAGTATTATGCTACAATCATCATCAACCTGGCCAACACTGACGTTAAATATACTGTGTGAATAAATGCAATAATGAACTGATTAGTATTATGCAACAACCATCATCAACATGTCCAACACTGAGGTTAAATGTACTGTGTGAATGAATACAATAATGTTCTGTTTAGTATTATGCTACAACCATCATCAACATGGCCAACACTGATGTTATATCTACTGTGCGAATGAATACAATAATGAACTGTTTAGTATAATGCTTCAACCATCATCAACATGGCCAACACTGATGTTAAATGCACTGTGTGAATGAATACAATAATGAACTGTTTAGTATTATGCTACAGCCATCATCAACCTGGCCAACACTGATGTTAAATATACGGTGTGAATAAATACAAGAATGAACTGTTTAGTGTTCTACAACCATCATCAACCTGGCCAACACTGATGTTAAATGTTCTGTGTCAATAAATACAATAATGAACTGTTTAGTATTATGCTACAACCATCATCAACATGGCCAACACTGATGTTAAATGTACTGGATGAATAAATACAATAATGAACTGTTTAGTATTATGCTACAACCATCATCAACATGGCCAACACTGATGTTAAATGAACTGTGTGAATAAATACAATAATGAACTGTTTAGTATTATGCTACAACCATTATCAGCCTGGCAAACACTGATGATAAATATACTGTGTGAATAAATACAATAATGAACTGTCTAATATTATGCTACAACCATCATCAACATGGCCAACACTGATGTTAAATATTCTGTGTGAATAAATACAATAATGAACTGTTTAGGATTATGCAACAACCATCATCAACATGGCCAACACTGATGTTAAATATACTGTGTGAATAAATTCAATAATGAACTGTTTAGTTTTATGCTACAACCAACATCAACATGGCCAACACTGATGTTAAATGTACTGTGTGAATAAATTCAATAATGAACTGTTTAGTATTATGCTACAACCATCATCAACATGGCCAACACTGATGTTAAATATACTGTGTGAATAAATACAATATTGAACTGTTTAGTATTATGCTACAACCATCATCAAAATGGCCAACTCTGATGTTAAATATACAGTGTGAATAAATACAATTATGAACTGTTTAGTATTATGCTACAACCATCATCAACCTGGCCAACACTGATGTTAAATATACTGTGTGAATAAATAAAATAATGAACTGTCTAATATTATGGAACAACTATTATCTACATGGCCAACACTGATGTTAAATATACTGTGTGAATAAATACAATAATGAACTGTTTAGTATTATGCTACAACCATCATCAACCTGGCCAACCCTGATGTTAAATATACTGTGTGAATAAATGCAATAATGAACTGTTTAGTATTATGCTACAACCATCATCAACCTGGCCAACACTGATGTTAAATATACGGTGTGAATAAATACAAGAATGAACTGTTTAGTGTTCTACAAACATCATCAACCTGGCCAACACTGATGTTAAATGTTCTGTGTCAATAAATACAATAATGAACTGTTTAGTATTATGCTACAACCATCATCAACATGGCCAACACTGATGTTAAATGTACTGGATGAATAAATACAATAATGAACTGTTTAGTATTATGCTACAACCATCATCAACATGGCCAACACTGATGTTAAATGAACTGTGTGAATAAATACAATAATGAACTGTTTAGTATTATGCTACAACCATCATCAGCCTGGCAAACACTGATGATAAATATACTGTGTGAATAAATACAATAATGAACTGTCTAATATTATGCTACTACTATCATCAACATGGCCAACACTGATGTAAAATATACTGTGTGAATAAATACAGTAATGAACTGTCTAATATTATGCTTCAACCATCACCAACATGGCCAACACTGATGTTAAATATACTGCGTGAATAAATACAATAATGAACTGTTTAGTATTATGCTACAACCATCATGAACATGGCCAACAATGATGTTGAATATACTGTGTGAATAAATACAATAATGAACTCTTTAGTATTATTCTACAACCATCATCAACATGGCCAACACTGATGTTAAATGTACTGTGTGAATAAATACAATAATGAACTGTTTAGTATTATGCTACAACAATCATCAACCTGGCCAACACTGATGTTAAATATACTGTGTGAATAAATACAATAATGAACAGTATAATATTATGCTACGACCATCATCAACATGGCCAACACTAATGTCAAATATTCTGTGTGGATAAATACAATAATGAACTGTTTAGTATTATGCTACAACCATCAGCAACCTGGCCAACTCTGATGTTAAATGTACTGTATGATTAAAGACAATAATGAACTGTTTAGTATTATGCTACAACCATCATCAACCAGGCCAACACTGATGTTAAATATACCGTGTGAATAAATACAATATAAAACTGTTTAGTATTATTTTACAACAATCATCAACATCGCCAACACTGATGTTAAATATACTGTGTGAATAAATACAATACTGAAATGTTTAGTATTATGCTACAACCATCATCAACATGGCCAACACTGATGTTAAATATACTGTGTTAATAAATACAATAATGAACTGTTTTGTATTATGCTACAACCATCATCAACATGGCCAACACTGATGTTAAATATACTGTGTGAATAAATACAATGTTTAGTATTATGCTACAACCATCATCAACATGGCCAGCACTGATGTTAAATATATTGTGTGAATAAATACAATAAAGTGCACAGTTTAGTATTATGCTACAAACATAATCAACATGGCCATCACTGATGTTAAATGTACTGTAAGAATAAATACAATAATGAACTGTTGAGTATTATGCTACAGCCATCATCAACCTGGCCAACACTGATGTTAAATATACTGCGTGAATAAATACAATAATGAACTGTATAGTGTGCTACAACCATCATCAACCTGGCCAACACTGATGTTAAATGTACTGTGTCAATAAATACAATAATGAACTGTTGAGTATTATGCTACAACCATCATCAACCTGGCCAACACTGACGTTAAATATACTGTGTGAATAAATTCAATAATGAACTGTTAAGTATTATGCAACAACCATCATCAACATGTCCAACACTGAGGTCAAATGTACTGTGTGAATGAATACAATAATGAACTGTTTTGTATTATGCTACAACCATCATCAACATGGCCAACACTGATGTTAAATATACTGTGCGAATGAATACAATAATGAACTGTTTAGTATAATTCTTCAACCATCATCAACATGGACAACACTGATGTTAAATGCACTGTGTGAATGAATACAATAATGAACTGTTTAATATTATGCTACAACCATCATCAACCTGGCCAACACTGATGTTAAATATACTGTGTGAATAAATACAATAATGAACTGTTTAGTGTTCTACAACCATCATCAACCTGGCCAACACTGATGTTAAATGTACTGTGTCAATAATTACAATAATGAACTGTTTAGTATTATGCTACAACCATCATCAACATGGCCAACACTGATCTTAAATGTACTCTATGAATAAATACCATAATGAACTGTTTAGTTTTATGCCACAACCATCATCAACATGGCCAACACTGATGTTAAATATACTGTGTGCATAAATACAATAATGAACTGTTTAGTATTATGCTACAACCATCATCAACCTGGCCAACACTGATGTTAAATATACTGTGTGAATAAGTAAAATAATGAACTGTCTAATATTATGGAAAAACTATTATCTACATGGCCAACACTGATGTTAAATATACTGTGTGAATAAATACAATAATGAACTGTTTAGTATTATGCTACAACCATCATCAACCTGGCCAACCCTGATGTTAAATATACTGTGTGAATAAATGCAATAATGAACTGTTTAGTATTATGCTACAACCATCATCAACATGGCCAACTCTGATGTTAAATATACTGTGTGAATAAATACAATAATCAACTGTTTAATATTATGCAACAACCATCATCAACATGGCCAACACTGATGTTAAATATACTGTGTGAATAAATACAATAATGAACTGTTTAGTATTATGCTACAACCATCATCAACATGGCCAACACTGATGTTAAATGTACTGTGTGCATAAATACAATAATGAACTGTTTAGTATTATGCCACAACCATCATCAACATGGCCAACACTGATGTTAAATATACTGTGTGAATAAATACAATAATGAACTGTCTAATATTATGCTACAACTATCATCAACATGGCCAACACTGATGTAAAATATACTGTGTGAATAAATACAGTAATGAACTGTCTAATATTATGCTTCAACCATCACCAACATGGCCAACACTGATGTTAAATATACTGCGTGAATAAATACAATAATGAACTGTTTAGTATTATGCTACAACCATCATGAACATGGCCAACAATGATGTTGAATATATTGTGTGAATAAATACAATAATGAACTCTTTAGTATTATTCTACAACCATCATCTACATGGCCAACACTGATGTTAAATGTACTGTTTGAATAAATACAATAATGAACTGTTTAGTATTATGCTACAACAATCATCAACCTGGCCAACACTGATGTTAAATATACTGTGTGAATAAATACAATAATGAACAGTATAATATTATGCTACGACCATCATCAACATGGCCAACACTAATGTCAAATATTCTGTGTGGATAAATACAATAATGAACTGTTTAGTATTATGCTACAACCATCAGCAACCTGGCCAACTCTGATGTTAAATGTACTGTATGAATAAATACAATATAAAACTGTTTAGTATTATTTTACAACAATCATCAACATCGCCAACACTGATGTTAAATATACTGTGTGAATAAATACAATACTGAAATGTTTAGTATTATGCTACAACCATCATCAACATGGCCAACACTGATGTTAAATATACTGTGTTAATAAATACAATAATGAACTGTTTTGTATTATGCTACAACCATCATCAACATGGCCAACACTGATGTTAAATAAACTGTGTGAATAAATACAATGTTTAGTATTATGCTACAACCATCATCAACATGGCCAACACTGATGTTAAATATATTGTGTGAATAAATACAATAAAGTGCACAGTTTAGTATTATGCTACAAACATAATCAACATGGCCATCACTGATGTTAAATGTACTGTAAGAATAAATACAATAATGAACTGTTGAATATTATGCTACAGCCATCATCAACCTGGCCAACACTGATGTTAAATATACTGCGTGAATAAATACAATAATGAACTGTATAGTGTGCTACAACCATCATCAACCTGGCCAACACTGATGTTAAATGTACTGTGTCAATAAATACAATAATGAACTGTTGAGTATTATGCTACAACCATCATCAACCTGGCCAACACTGACGTTAAATATACTGTGTGAATAAATTCAATAATGAACTGTTAAGTATTATGCAACAACCATCATCAACATGTCCAACACTGAGGTTAAATGTACTGTGTGAATGAATACAATAATGAACTGTTTTGTATTATGCTACAACCATCATCAACATGGCCAACACTGATGTTAAATATACTGTGCGAATGAATACAATAATGAACTGTTTAGTATAATTCTTCAACCATCATCAACATGGACAACACTGATGTTAAATGCACTGTGTGAATGAATACAATAATGAACTGTTTAATATTATGCTACAACCATCATCAACCTGGCCAACACTGATGTTAAATATACTGTGTGAATAAATACAATAACGCACTGTTTAGTGTTCTACAACCATCATCAACCTGGCCAACACTGATGTTAAATGTACTGTGTCAATAAATACAATAATGAACTGTTTAGTATTATGCTACAACCATCATCAACATGGCCAACACTGATGTTAAATGTACTCTATGAATAAATACCATAATGAACTGTTTAGTATTATGCCACAACCATCATCAACATGGCCAACACTGATGTTAAATATACTGTGTGCATAAATACAATAATGAACTGTTTAGTATTATGCTACAACCATCATCAACATGGCCAACACTGATGTTAAATATACTTTGTGAATAAATACAATAATGAACTGTTTAGTATTATGCTACAACCATCATCAACCTGGACAACACTGATGTTAAATATACTGTGGGAATAAATACAATAATGAACTGTTTAGTATTATGCTACAACCATCATCAACATGGCCAACACTGATGTTAAATGTACTGTGTGAATAAATACAATAATGAACTGTTTAGTATTATGCTGCAACCATCATCAACATGGCCAACACTGATGTTACATGTACTGTGTGAATAAATACAATAATGAACTGTTTAGTATTATGCTACAACCATCATCAGCCTGGCCAACACTGATGATAAATATAATGTGTGAATAAATACAATAATGAACTGTCTAATATTACGCTACAACCATCATCAACATGGCCAACACTGATGTTAAATATACTGTGTGAATAAATACAATATTGAACAGTTTAGTATAATGCTACAACCATCATCAACCTGGCCAACACTGACGTTAAATATACTGTGTGAATAAATACAATTATGAACTGTTTAGTATTATGCTACAACCATCATCAACATGGCCAACACTGATGTTAAATGTACTGTGTGAATAAATACAATAATGAACTGTTTAGTATTATGCTACAACCATCATCAACATGGCCAACACTGATGTTAAATATATTGTGTGAATAAATACAATAATCAACCGTTTAGTATTATGCTACAACCATCATCAACCTGGCCAACACTGATGTTAAATATACTGAGTGAATAAATACAATACAGAACTGTTGAGTTTTATGCTACAACCATCATCAACCTGGACAAATCTGCTGTTAAATATACTGTGTGAATGAATACAATAATGAACTGTATAGTATTATGCTACAACCATCAACAACCTGGCCAACACTGATGTTAAATGTACTGTATGAATAAATACAATAATGAAATGTTGAGCTTTATGCTACAACCATCATCAACCTGGCCAACACTGATGTTAAATGTACTGTGTGAATAAATACAATAATGAAATGTTTTGTATTATGCTACAACCATCATCAACATGGCCTACACTGATGTTAAATGTACTGTGTGAATGAATACAATAATGAACTGTTTAGTATTATGCTACAATCATCATCAACCTGGCCAACACTGACGTTAAATATACTGTGTGAATAAATGCAATAATGTACTGATTAGTATTATGCAACAACCATCATCAACATGTCCAACACTGAGGTTAAATGTACTGTGTGAATGAATACAATAATGTTCTGTTTAGTATTATGCTACAACCATCATCAACATGGCCAACACTGATGCTAAATATACTGTGCGAATGAATACAATAATGAACTGTTTAGTATAATGCTACAACCATCATCAACATGGCCAACACTGATGTTAAATGCACTGTATGAATGAATACAATAATGAACTGTTTAGTATTATGCTACAACCATCATCAACCTGGCCAACACTGATGTTAAATATACGGTGTGAATAAATACAAGAATGAACTGTTTAGTGTTCTACAACCATCATCAACCTGGCCAACACTGATGTTAAATGTTCTGTGTCAATAAATACAATAATGAACTGTTTAGTATTATGCTACAACCATCATCAACATGGCCAACACTGATGTTAAATGTACTGGATGAATAAATACAATAATGAACTCTTTAGTATTATGCTACAACCATCATCAACATGGCCAACACTGATGTTAAATGAACTGTGTGAATAAATACAATAATGAACTGTTTAGTATTATGCTTCAACCATCATCAGCCTGGCAAACACTGATGATAAATATACTGTGTGAATAAATACAATAATGAACTGTCTAATATTATGCTACAACCATCATCAACATGGCCAACACTGATGTTAAATATTCTGTGTGAATAAATACAATAATGAACTGTTTAGGATTATGCAACAACCATTATCAACATGGCCAACACTGATGTTAAATATACTGTGTGAATAAATACAATAATGAACTGTTTAGTATTATGCTACAACCATCATCAACATGGCCAACACTGATGTTAAATGTACTGTGTGAATAAATACAATAATGAACTGTTTAGTATTATGCTACAACCATCATCAACATGGCCAACACTGATGTTAAATATACTGTGTGAATAAATACAATATTGAACTGTTTAGTATTATGCTACAACCATCATCAAAATGGCCAACTCTGATGTTAAATATACTGTGTGAATAAATACAATTATGAACTGTTTAGTATTATGCTACAACCATCATCAACCTGGCCAACACTGATGTTAAATATACTGTGTGAATAAATAAAATAATGAACTGTCTAATATTATGGAACAACTATTATCTACATGGCCAACACTGATGTTAAATAAACTGTGTGAATAAATACAATAATGAACTGTTTAGTATTATGCTACAACCATCATCAACCTGGCCAAACCTGATGTTAAATATACTGTGTGAATAAATGCAATAATGAACTGTTTAGTATTATGCTACAACCATCATCAACATGGCCAACTCTGTTGTTAAATATACTGTGTGAATAAATACAATAATCAACTGTTTAATATTATGCAACAACCATCATCAACATGGCCAACACTGATGTTAAATATACTGTGTGAATAAATACAATAATGAACTGTTTAGTATTATGCTACAACCATCATCAACATGGCCAACACTGATGTTAAATGTACTGTGTGCATAAATACAATAATGAACTGTTTAGTATTATGCTACAACCATCATCAACATGGCCAACACTGATGTTAAATATACTGTGTGAATAAATACAATAATGAACTGTCTAATATTATGCTACAACCATCATCAACATGGCCAACACTGATGTAAAATATACTGTGTGAATAAATACAGTAATGAACTGTCTAATATTATGATTCAACCATCACCAACATGGCCAACACTGATGTTAAATATACTGCGTGAATAAATACAATAATGAACTGTTTAGTATTATGCTACAACCATCATCAACATGGCCAACAATGATGTTGAATATACTGTGTGAATAAATACAATAATGAACTCTTTAGTATTATTCTACAACCATCATCAACATGGCCATCTTACAGACCACGAACTGCGTTTCCTTTACTAACACACTTGCTACTTGCCCTGTGTACATTTTTTAACACACTATTTTTCATATCTATTAAATACCATATTACGATGACCAATAATCAATCATCATTTATCGAACACCATTCCTTTACGTATGTCAAAAGCTACAACAGTCAATCCAATGTGAGATTCTCAATACAGTTGATTGTCATATTATCCGTGCTCACGTTTAGCCTATACCTACGTATAATTCTATCCCGTTCAGGAGATATACATCCAAACCCTGGTCCTTTGTCAGCTGATTCACATATCAGTTCGGCCTCTACTGTGAGTGTTTCAGAAAGTTCTGGTATCCTGAATTCTATGAAACATTTGTTCTCATTTGTCCATTACAATGTACAAAGTATTTCCAACAAAACAGATCTTCTTTACTCAAGCTTGAACTCATTCGACGTTATATGCTTTACTGAAACGTGGTTATCTAGTGCAACCTCCTCAAGCGAAATTTCTTTTCATGGTTATCACCTACCCGTCCGAAAAGATAGGCCATTAGATCCACACGGTGGAGTAGCGATCTATATTAATGAATCTCTGACATACATACGAAGAGAAGACCTCGAACCAAACGGACTAGAATGTGTTTGGCTCGAACTAAAATTATGCAAAAACAAATCAATTTTATTTGGAGTTGTGTATCGTCCACCAAACGCTGACACATCATATATGAACCTTATAGAAATTTCATTTGGATTAGCCACTGACACAGGCATTCATGATATAATTGTTACCGGCGACTTCAATCTTAACACACGTGCACCACTTACCGCGCGGAAAGTTGAAGGATTATGTACTCAAAATAATTTTACACAGCTAATAGACGAACCAACACATTATACAGAACACTCTACATCTGTGATTGATCTTATATTTGTTAGTAACCCCGATTCTATTGTTTCATCTGGTACTGGCGAACCATTCCTTAACCAAAACATACGTTATCATTGTCCAGTATTTGGCATTGTCCAGCACAATAAACCTGTTCGCAAAAGCTTTACTCGACCAATATGGCGCTATGATTTAGGCGACTACGAAAAATTACGAACATTACTTTCAGGTGTAATATGGGATAATCTAGTAGATGAAGATATAAATAAATATACAGAAAACGTTACGCACGCTATTACTGATGCTGCACAAAAGTCAATCCCTAATAAAAATGTTTGTATTAGGACAGGAGATGCTCCGTGGATGAACAACTCCATCAAATTGAATATACGTAAACGAAAACGATTATATCACAAAGCTAAACTATCTGGCTCGCAAATTCACTGGGCAAAATTTCGAACTGTACGAAATAATGTTGTCTCTCTTATACGTAAGGCTAAAACAAAATACATTGAAAATCTTAGTCAAAAAATAAAATCATTTAATGGAACCTCAAAAGACTGGTGGAAAATTTTAAGACAATTTTTTTCGCCAAATGAACATAAACCTATTCCATCTCTACGTGATGAAAGAACGGGCGCTGTTATTACAGAAGATAATGAAAAAGCTGATATGCTCAATGAATACTTCGCTAAACAATCTTATATAGATGACACAAATAAAGAAGTTCCATCAAACCATAACTCATGTGAACATATCATCCAATCAATTGTTATTACGCCCGACGAAGTATTAGACGCTCTTAAAAATTTGAAATTGGGTAAAGCGTCAGGTCCTGATATGATTGATAATCGAATCTTGCGTGAATCGATGCATCAGTTAAAAACCCCAATTTGCGATCTTTTAATGCTAGTCTTACCCAATGTAAAATGCCTGATTCGTGGAAAATTGCACTCGTGTGCGCCGTCCTTAAAAAAGGTGACCCATCACTGACGTCTAACTACCGACCTATATCTTTGCTAAACACTCTTGAAAAGGTTTTTGAAAGGATTATATATAAGCATATATTTAATTTTCTACAAGGAAACTCGTTTTTTACACCTTCTCAGTCCGGGTTTCTTCCAGGCGATTCTGCCGTCAATCAACTAACATACATCTATGACAAATTCTGTAAAGCCCTTGACAATGGCCTCGAAGTAAGAGTAGTTTTCTTTGATATAAGTAAGGCCTTTGATAAAGTCTGGCACAACGGACTACTGTACAAACTTCACTCTGCTGGTATCAGAGGTGACGTGCTAAAATGGATAAATAACTACCTGTCGTACAGGAAACAAAAAGTTGTACTTCCCGGCGCCGAATCTCGTTTTGCACATATATCTGCCGGTGTCCCCCAAGGCTCGATTCTGGGTCCGTTGATGTTTTTAATTTATATAAATGATATTGTCACGAACATTCGCTCGTGCGTAAACTTGTTTGCAGACGATACAAGTCTCTATATGATAGTAAATTCTCCTGAACAGACAGCATCAATAATGCAAGCCGATATTGATCAAATAAATACGTGGGCTGAACAATGGTTGGTAAATTTTAATCCTGCAAAGTCAGAATCTTTAATAATATCAAGAAAGCAAACCAGACCAATACACCCAACCCTAACAATGCAAAACGTACCCATTCCAGAAGTCGATGTTCATAAACATTTAGGAGTCCATTTAGCTCATGACTGTTCCTGGCACGAACACATTTTATATATTAAAGACAAAGCATGGACACGATTGAACATAATGCGTCGTCTTAAACATACTCTTGATAGAAAAGTTCTGGAAATTATATACTTCTCGTTCATAAGACCTATTATCGAATACTCAGATGTGGTATTTGATAATTGCTGTCAATTTGAAAAAGATGATTTAGAAAAAATTCAAACTGAAGCTGCACGAATTGTATCGGGTTGCACTAAACTGGTCTCGATCAATGAATTATACAAAGAGGTTGGGTGGGAAACACTACATATGCGGCGCCAAAAACATAAACTCACTCTCATGTATAAAATTACCACAAATCTAACGCCAACATATCTTAAATCTATAATACCTGATACCGTCGGATTTAACAACCCTTATCCCTTGCGAAATGGTGCAAATATTAGAAATGTGACAACCCGCACAACTACATATTCAAATTCATTTGTACCCTCAACAATTATGGAATGGAATAACCTTCCTCTAGAAATACGTAACGCTGATTCACTTAGCATCTTTAAACTGAAGCTTGCTAACGTTAATGAGAATACTAAACCTAATTTATTATATTACTATGGTGAAAGACGACAACAAATGCTCCATTCCAGACTCAGAACTAATTGCAGCTCATTAAATCAACATCTTCATATATGCAATATTGTTCAATCACCCCTATGCACCTGTGGTGCAGTCGAATCAGCTTTCCATTATTTCTTGGAATGTAACTTATTTAGGCAACAACGAGAAGTTCTTATCAATTCAATATCTCCACTGACATTCCCAACGCTTAACACTATTCTATATGGAGATGAACACATTGACTATGATAAAAACACCCGTATCTTTGACGCAGTTCATTTGTACATTAAATCTAGTAAACGATTTGAAACCTAGGTCTCTGTCACTGCGGAAAACTTACTTCATGTCAAACTGTTCCTTTTTACTCGAGCCTTTTTCTCTCATGCCTTCTCTTTCTGATGTTCCAACCTCTTCCCTGTCGAATCCTCCCTCCACCCCACTCTCTAAGCGTTTTTTGTTTTTTTTCCAGCAACATGTAGTATCCTATATCTCTGTCTAATAATCAATTTCAATACATGTATATATATTCTAACACATCACTGCCACTAATAGTAATGTTACATACGTGCATGCACATGGAGAAGAACCATATAAGATTTTATCTTCCGTTCTGATCCATTTTCTGAACTCGTGATTCATGTGTAACTGTATATTTACTGTACACTTATATATGTGTTCAAGAAATAAAATATGTTTAAACTAACATGGCCAACACTGATGTTAAATGTACTGTGTGAATAAATACAATAATGAACTCTTTAGTATTATGCTACAACAATCATCAACCTGGCCAACACTGATGTTAAATATACTGTGTGAATAAATACAATAATGAACAGTATAATATTATGCTACGACCATCATCAACATGGCCAACACTAATGTCAAATATTCTGTGTGGATAAATACAATAATGAACTGTTTAGTATTATGCTACAACCATCATCAACCTGGCCAACTCTGATGTTAAATGTACTGTATGATTAAATACAATAATGAACTGTATAGTATTATGCTACAACCATCATCAACCAGGACAACACTGATGTTAAATATACCGTGTGAATAAATACAATATAAAACTGTTTAGTATTATTTTACAACAATCATCAACATCGCCAACACTGATGTTAAATATACTGTGTGAATAAATACAATACTGAAATGTTTAGTATTATGCTACAACCATCATCAACATGGCCAACACTGATGTTAAATATACTGTGTTAATAAATACAATAATGAACTGTTTTGTATTATGCTACAACCATCATCAACATGGCCAACACTGATGTTAAATATACTGTGTGAATAAATACAATGTTTAGTATTATGCTACAACCACCATCAACATGGCCAGCACTGATGTTAAATATATTGTGTGAATAAATACAATAAAGTGCACAGTTTAGTATTATGCTACAACCATAATCAACATGGCCATCACTGATGTTAAATGTACTGTAAGAATAAATACAATAATGAACTGTTGAGTATTATGCTACAGCCATCATCAACCTGGCCAACACTGATGTTAAATATACTGCGTGAATAAATACAATAATGAACTGTTTAGTGTGCTACAACCATCATCAACCTGGCCAACACTGATGTTAAATGTACTGTGTCAATAAATACAATAATGAACTGTTTAGTATTATGCAACAACCATCATCAACATGGCCAACACTGATGTTAAATGTACTGTGTGAATAAATACAATAAAGAACTGTTTACTATTATGCTACAACCATCATCAACCTGGCCAACACTGATGTTAAATGTACTGTGTGAATAAATACAATAATGAATTGTTTAGTATTATATTACAACCATCAAAAACATGGCCAACACTGATGTTAAATGAATTGTGTTTATAAATACAATAACGAACTGTTTAGTATCATGCTACAACCATCATTAACATGGCCAACACTGATGTTAAATATACTGTGTGAATAAATACAACAATGAACTGTTTAGTATTATGCTACAACCTTCATCAACTATGGCCAACATTAATGTTAAATATACTGTGTGAATAAGTACAATAATGAACTGTCTAATATTATGCTACAACCATCATCAACATGGCCAACACTGATGTTAAATATACTGTGTGAATAAATACAATAATGAACTGTTTAGTATTATGCTACAACCTTCATCAACATGGCCAACATTAATGTTAAATATACTGTGTGAATAAGTACAATAATGAACTGTCTAATATTATGCTACAACCATCATCAACATGGCCAACACTGATGTTAAATGTACTGTGTGAATAAATACAATAATGAACTGTTTAGTATTATGCTACAACCATCATCAACCTGGCCAACACTGATGTTAAATGTACTGTGTGAATAAATACAATAATGAATTGTTTAGTATTATATTACAACCATCAACAACATGGCCAACACTGATGTTAAATGTATTGTGTTAATAAATACAATAACGAATTGTTTAGTATTATGCTACAACCATCATCAACCTGGCCAATACTGATGTTAAATATACTGTGTGAATAAATACAATAATGAACTGTTTAGTATTATGCTACAACCATCATCAACCTGGCCAACACTGATGTTAAATATACTGTGTGAATTAATACAATAATGAACTGTTTAGTATTATGCTACAACCATCATCAACCTGGCCAACACTGATGTTAATTGTACTGTGTGAATAAATACAATAATGAACTGTTTAGTATTATGCTACAACCATCATCAACCTGGCCAACACTGATGTTAAATGTACTGTGTGAATAAATACAATAATGAACTGTTTAGTTTCATGCTACAACCATCATTAACATGGCCAACACTGATGTTTAATATACTGTGTGAATAAATACAATAATGAACTGTTTAGTATTATGCTACAACCTTCATCAACATGGCCAACATTAATGTTAAATATACTGTGTGAATAAGTACAATAATGAACTGTCTAATATTATGCTACATCCATCATCAACATGGCCAACACTGATGTTAAATATACTGTGTGAATAAATACAATAATGAACTGTTTAGTATTATGCTACAACCATCATCAACCTGGCCAACACTGATGTTAAATGTACTGTGTGAATAAATACAATAATGAATTGTTTAGTATTATATTACAACCATCAACAACATGGCCAACACTGATGTTAAATGTATTGTGTTAATAAATACAATAACGAAATGTTTAGTATTATACTACAACCATCATCAACCTGGCCAATACTGATGTTAAATATACTGTGTGAATAAATACACTAAGGAACTGTTTAGTATTATGCTACAACCATCATCAACCTGGCCAACACTGATGTTAAATGTACTGTGTGAATAAATACTGTAATGAACAGTCTAATATTATGCTACGACCATCA